>CM038121.1:16251400-16383411 GCA_001642375.2 Mentha longifolia
TCGTCGAGGCTGTGGCAGGTGACGAACGAGCTGGCGCCGCGTCCGGCGTCGAAGAGCACCTCCAAGCTGCACCAGCAACAGAGCGCGCAGCGGATCCTCCGCGAGTTCGCACGGCGGTGCAGGACGCCGTCGTCGAGGCTGTGGCAGGTGGCGAACGAGCTGGCGCTGCGTCCGGTGTTGAAGAGCACCTCCGAGCTGCACCAGCAGCACCTCTATGCCGAGCTGCCGCAGCACCCACCCCGCCGAGCTCTTCCGTCGGGCTCCTTGCCGAGCTGATGCAGCACCTCCGAGCTGCACCAGCAGCACCTCTATGCCGAGCTGCCGACGCCGCACCTGCACCAGCAGCGGGCCGAGCTACACTAAGCTCGTGAGGAAGGGCAGCCGAGCTGCACCGATGTTGAGCTCGCGCTTCGGCCAACTCCGTCGAAGAGATGCCGAGCTGCACTCGACGAGCTGCAGCCACCTCTAGGCCGAGCTGAGAGTCGACATCGCCGCAACATCTCCAAGCTGCACCCGACGAGCAGCAGCACTTCCCCAAGCTGCCGCACCTACAACCGCGGAGCTGCCTCACTACGCCTCCGCACCAGCATGGTGACGAGCTGCACCAGCAGCAGCTACCGAAAGAGGCCACCTCGGCATCCACGTCGAAGCATGAGCAGGTCGGCTGCACCACCTCCGAGCTATGCTGACGCCGAGCTGTGCCTCCACGAAGGTGACGACGCCGTACCTGCACCAGCAACGGGCCGAGCCGCAGCTGCAACACCTCCGAGCTCCTCCGTCGAGCCAACGTCGCCACAACATGGTGACGAGCTACACCGCCGTGCTCCTCCGTCGGGCCCCTTACCGAGCAGCACCTGCGCCATGCCGACGTCGTCGCAGCACCTCCAAGCTGCACCCGATGAGCTGCAGCACTTCCCCGAGCTACCGACGTCGCACCTGCAGCAGCGCCATGCCGATGTCATTACGGCACCTTCGAGCGTGGCCCGACGTTGAGCTCGTCCCTGCCGACTCCAACGAGGAGCAGCCGAGCTGAAGCTCTCCGCCAAGCTACCACCGTGACGAGCTGCCGATGTCGCACTTCCAAGCCGAGCTGCCGACGTCGCACCTACAGCAGCAGCAGGCCGAGCTACTGCAGCGCCATGCCGACGTCGCCGCAGCACCTCCGAGCGTGCCCCGATGTAGAGCTCGCCCCTGCCGACTCCGTCGAAGAGATGCCGAGCTTCAGCCCTCCGTCGAGCTGACGTCGCCGCAACAGCCGCAGCAGCAAGCCGAACTATAGCTCCCCGCCTCGTCGCCGCAGCACCTCCGAGCTGCAGCGTCGAGCTGCGAGACGTCGCCGCAGCAGCATCCGGCCGAACTGAAGTTCTCCTCCGAGCCGCCGAGCTGCCGAGCTGCGTCATGTCGAGCTCCTCCGGCTTCGGCGCAACACCGCAAAGCTGCAGTACCAACGTTGGTCCCGCCCCCGCCGCACCACCGCCAAGCTGTGCGACGCCGCACCACCGCCAAGCTGTGCGACGCCGCACCACCGCCAAGCAGCAGGCCGAGCTCCCGCTGACGTCGCCGCAGCCCCAATGCCGAGCTACAACCCTCCGTTGAGCTGCGTCATGCCGACGTCATCGCCGCAGCACCGCCGAGCTGCACCTGCGTGGGCAGACATCGCCGCAACAGCAGCCAGCCGAACTGAAGCTCTCCGCCTCGTCGCCGCAGCACCTCTGAGCTGCAGCGTCATGCTCGCCCCCGCCGAAGAGCAGCAGTGGGCCGAGCTGACGAGCTGCACCGCCGCAGCACCCGACGAGCTGTAGCACTTCCCCGAGCTGCCGCGTCTTCCCCGCCGAGTTGCTTCACTGCACCACCTCCGAACCGAGCATCCGAGTTGGCGTCGCTGAAGCACCGCCGAGCCCCGAGCCAACATTGCCACGAAGCTTCTAAAGCCCCGCCGACTCAGCAAGAAAAGCCCCGAGAATGTCTTCTCGCGAAGGTTAATTCTTAATTCTAATTTCTATTATTAGTTTTATATATATATATATTACCTAAAGCCAATCCTCGTTTCATATGAGGAAGTGCTCTTAAAAGCCAATCCTTGTCTCACGACGAGGAAGAGCTACCTAAAATTTAAACGCGCGTAGGGAGACCACTCCTATCGATAAATTCGACAAACAAGGAACACGTAAGCCAAAACTTCTTCTTTAGACGAAGTGGCTACGAAGGCCAAAACTTCGTCTCTAGACGAAGTGGCTAATCGAAAGCCGAAACTTCATCTCTAGATGAAGTGGCTAATCGAAAGCCGAAACTTCGTCTTTAGATGAAGTGGCTAATCGAAAGCCGGAACTTCATCTCTAGATGAAATGGCTAATCGAAAGCCGAAACTCGTCTTTAGATGAACTGGCTAATCGAAAGCCGGAACTTCGTCTCTAGACGAAGTGGCTAATCAAAAGCCAAAACTTCATCTCTAGATGAAGTGGCTAATCGAAAGCCGGAACTTCGTCTCTAGACAAAGTGGCTAATCAAAAGCCGAAACTTCATCTCTAGATGAAGTGGCTAATCGAAAGCCGAAACTTCATCTTTAGATGAAATGGCTAATCAAAAGCCGTAACTTCATCTCTAGATGAAGTGGCTAATCGAAAGCCGAAACTTTGTCTTTAGATGAAATGGCTAATCGAAAGCCGGAACTTCGTCTCTAGACGAAGTGGCTAATCAAAAGCCGAAACTTCATCTCTAGATGAAGTGGCTAATCGAAAAGCCAGAACTTCATCTCTAGACGAAGTGGCTAATCAAAAGCCAAAACTTCATCTCTAGATAAAGTGGCTAATCGAAAGCCGGAACTTCGTCTCTAGACAAAGTGGCTAATCAAAAGCCGAAACTTCATCTCTAGATGAAGTGGCTAATCGAAAGCCGAAACTTCGTCTTTAGATGAAATGGCTAATCAAAAGCCAAAACTTCATCTCTAGATGAAGTGGCTAATCGAAAGCCGAAACTTTGTCTTTAGATGAAATGGCTAATCGAAAGCCGGAACTTCGTCTCTAGACGAAGTGGCTAATCAAAAGCCGAAACTTCATCTCTAGATGAAGTGGCTAATCGAAAAGCCGAAACTTCATCTCTAGACGAAGTGGCTAATCAAAAGCCGGAACTTCATCTCTAGATGAAGTGGCTAATCGAAAGCCGGAACTTCGTCTCTAGACGAAGTGGCTAATCAAAAGCCGAAACTTCATCTCTAGATGAAGTGGCTAATCGAAAGCCGGAACTTCGTCTCTAGATGAAGTGGCTAATCGAAAGCCGAAACTTCATCTCTAGATGAAGTGGCTAATCGAAAGCCGAAACTTCATCTCTAGACGAAGTGGCTAATCGAAAGCCGAAACTTCGTCTTTAGATGAAGTGGCTAAATGAAAGCCGAAAACTTCTTCTCTAGATGAAGTGGCTAATCGAAAGCCGAAACTTCGTCTTTAGATGAAGTGGCTAATCGAAAGCCGAAACCTCGTCTTTAGATGAGGTGGCTATTTTAAAGACAAAACTTCATCTTTAGACGAAGTGGCTATTTGAAAATCGAAACTTCGTCTTCGAACGAAGTGGTTAACTTAAAGCCAAAACTTCGTCTTCGAACGAAGTGGTTAACTTAAAGCCAAACTTCGTCATCAAACGAAGTGGCTATTTCAAAACCGAAACTTCGTCTTCGAACGAAGTGGTTAACTTTAAGCCAAAACTTCGCCTTACAACGGAGTAGAGCTATTTAAAAGCCTAAACTCGTCTAAGACGAGTACGAGCTAGCATTTCGACTTCATCGAAATTCCAATTTTGATGGGGCAAGGCAATTCAAGTTCGACCTCAAATCACACCCTCACTTCTATGTCTTTTTGGGGAGGGATATGATAGGATGTGGCCCAGAAGAAATAGAAGTGAAGCCCAATATCAAGCCCAAGAGAAATTAGGGTTAGGGTTATTTAAATCCTCCATAAATAGAGGAAAGAAACCTTGTAAAAGGGGACGGAAAGTATTCGAATAAAATTCATACTCTTGCTCCGTGGACGTAGATCTCACAAAAGATCGAACCACGTAATTTTCTGGTGTTCTTTTACATTCTCTCTACGCTATTTAATTTCCCCAAGAAAATCAAGATTCAACAATACCTGATAGGATATGACCTAGCTACTAGGCCCAAGCCTCAAGCTCAATATAATTGGGCCCTGACAGTAAAGCTCGGCCAACGCAGCTCGGCCCAGTCAGCTTCAACCTACTTCAAAGAGACTTCTACACCAAGACAACTCCTACATCGACTACAATTCAAGCTCCAAGAGATATAGAAGCTCGGTGTTTATCCAATAAAGGAGGAGATCAAGCCAAAAGAGTCCAAATAGGAGAAGAATTCGTATTATAGCCGAACTCCATGTAACTATCTATAAATAGGGGCTTAGAATAGATTGAGGGGAAAAAACAATCTTGTAAAAGCTACACACGCATATAGCAATAAAGATCCATACTCTTTCCGCCTGTGGACGTAGATCTATTCCAATAGATCGAACCACGTAAATCCCTCCGTGTCCTTTTACTTTCGTGTTTATTAATTCCTTGTCTACGTGCATTAATTACCTTACGAAAATAAGTCCGATCAATACCGCAAAGAGATTTCTCTTCGATCTCTCAATGAAGGCACCAATTGATACAAATCGAACTACTTCGAACGAGTTCAAACTCCAAAGAAAAGAGAAGAAGGAAGAAACAAAACCACAAGGGTTTCCAATTTGATAATTCTAGTTCATGATAAAATTCTCAATACATCATTTGCTCCATTTTAACTAAAGGAACAACCATAAAATACTTGAGTTTTGGCCTAATATAATTAATGGGCTTAACAAATATCCCAAATAACCAAACTAAACTAAGCTAGACCATTAAATAATATTAAATAATAAATAAGAGTACTAATAATTAAACTACTACTTTAAGCTAATTATAAGCTTCAAGGTTGTATCAGACTAATGCACGAACTGATCTCTCCAAGTTGTGGAATTCCACACCAAGATATGTCTGGGCAATTCGGATATTTATTTAATACTATTATTTCTCAAGTTCCGCTGCATCACTATCTGATAGGATGTGGCCCAGAGGCCCAAGATCAGCTCGGCCCACCCAGATTGAAGCCCAATAACGAGTCAACAAAGTCAGCCAACTGCCCCACGATTTCTCAACCACCCGCGATGATCAGAGTACGGACGGACATGCGAGAGCAGCATCCATGAATCACCCGTGACCTCAATTCTCTATAAATAGAGCTATCTTGTAAGATAAGGGGGGGGACTGTATTTTTTTACTAGCAAGAGAGACTTCAATATAAACATCCTCTTTCCTCCGTGGACGTAGATCTACCCACAGATCGAACCACGTAAATTCTTGTGTTCTTAACTTTTCTATAAATCTCACCATCATAAAAACACCCCAAAATCCACGATCGATCACTGGCGCCGTCTGTGGGAAATGAAATTCTGTGAAACCGATCAGCGCGTTTTGAATAAAGATACGATGGTGAGACCAACCCGATCCGCCACCACTGCCGCCGCCGCCGCCAAAGCAAAATAGAAGCAAGCTGACCCCTTCACCAATCCGCCTTACACTCCAGTCAATGAGGAAGAGGGTGACGTTAGTCAAGCCCAGAAAACTGCTTCCCAAATCCGACGTGACCAACAGCCCATTCGCCGAACTCCTGAAGGCCACCTGGAGGATGTTCCGTCTGGAGATTCAGCTAGCAGCGATGGGCCCAACCAAGGTGGCAGCCGACGCGGCAACACCAAACTCCAGCCCGAGCTTGGAGACGCACTGAAGGAGTACCTGGACCTCCACGAGTAAGATTTTCGTAAGTTCGTCGATCAACATCGACAACAAAGTCAAAACAGAGAAGACGGAGTCGAACCGTCACAAAGGCGATCCCCAAGTCTCCAGATCGTTGGAGACAGGGAGGCCGAACTTCCCCGAAGGCGACAGGACAATCGCCGTGGGAACAACCGCACTTCACCTCGGCGCGGATCAACGTCACCCTCGTCAGAACGCCATTCCACCTCGGCATGACGAAGGAAATGCCTACCAGGGAAGATTCACCGTGTACGGTCGAATCTCGACTCCCTTCACTAATAAGATACTCTATACTCCCCTCCCGTCGACGTATAGAGTGCCTCCTATCCCGCCTTACAACGGGTCACAAGACCCCAGCAAATTCCTATCCCGGTTCCAATACAACATGATGAACCAGGGATTGGCCGAAGATATTTACATGTGTAAAGTCTTCCCCGAGCTGCTAGTGGATAACGCTAGGAGCTGGTTTGATAGCCTCCCTAATTGCAGCATAGGGTCGTATGCCGACCTACTTGACGCTTTTGAACGCCGCTTTTTTCAAAAAGCTGAGGCAAAAATCAGCCCAGCCCAGCTCCTAACCTTAAGGCAGGGGCGGGGAGAAACGATCAGTGATTTTCTGGCCCGTTTTTATAACGAAAGCCTTAAAGTCGATCGTCTCTCCGATGACGTGCTCATCTCGGCATTCCAAAATGCCATTCAGTCCGTGACTCTCTTTTAGAGAGCTTGTAAAGGCACGCCCAACAACCTCCAGGCAGCTATGGAGGATTGCCGATGCATTCGCGGAGGCGTATGAGGCCGATCGGAAAAAGCGGGCAGCAGACCGGCCCGAAAACAACGATAAGAGAAAAAAAGAGGAGCGCGCCGACCTTGGGCAAGGTCGCCGAAGTGCCCTCGAAAGGTTACAGCGAGGACCTCTCGAGTCCTGCTTAGGACCTCGGCCCCACCAAGACCGTAGTCAGTATACACCACTGACAAAGTCCAGGGCTGAAATATACGAGCTTCACTCAAACTTGTTCGGGAAGCCACCGCCCTTATCCCGAGGTGGGTCGAAACGCCGATCCAAGGAGAAATACTGCAAGCTCCATAATGACTACGGTCATGAAACCGAAGACTGCAGGGACCCTCGCCTTGGACATAGAACACATGGTACGCGACGGTACCCTTAAACTGTACCAAAGTCGCAACTAGAAAGAGGCCCGACCTCAAGGGAAGGGCAAGAGAAAGAAAAACAGGGGAGGCAACAACTGTACCCCCCAAAACGACAAAAGGCCAAAGTACAATGACGAGGATGAGGATGAAGATCAGCCTCAATATGATGCAGTCATTACGGCCATCACCGGACTGCCCGAAGGTATGACGAGGTCATCATTGAAAGCCGAGGCCCGAAGTCAACAGCGAGAAGAACCCACCCAAAAAAGGTTCAAAAGGGAAGAGGTCGTCACCTTTTCTAGCAACGACCCAGTTCCCCATGCGGTACCTCATCAAGATGCCACCATAATTGAGGCCGTAGTGACCAACAAATTGGTCCACCGCATATTCATTGATAGTGGGGCCTCTATGAGTGTTCTCTTTAAAGACTACTTCGATAAGCTCAATATTGAAGAAGCACGCCTAAGGCCAGCACCCATGCCGCTAAGGAGCTTCACGCAACAAGAGACGATGACGGAAGGCATCATTTCACTGCCCTTGACAGTTGGAAAGAGCCCGCTGTCCACTACGAAGATAATCCACTTCTTCGTCGTAAAAGCCAGCCCCCCCTATAACATCATCTTAGGAAGGGATTGGCTAATAGCAACGAAGGCGATCTACTCAGCCTACCACCTGATGATTAAAATTCCGTCTAGAAACGGAGTGATCACGCTTCGGGGAAACCAGCAACAGGCTAAGGAGTGCATGCAGGTCGCACTCCGAGGTGTTAAGAATCAACACCCCCAAGCATAGTAATTACAGAAACCCGAAGAGGTAGAGCCGACGTCGCATCCATCCGTCGAGCCGGTAGAAGACGTCGCATTATACGAAGATGACCCTACCAAGGTCGTCAAAGTAGGGTTCGTCGGCGAAAACGAGCTCCGAAGTCAACTTATCCGGCTACTTCGGGAGTATAGAGATGTCTTCGCTTGGACGCCGCTAGACATGACCGGGGTGGCTCCAAGCGTCATCACTCATCACCTCAACATCGATCCTGAGGTGAAACCAGTTCGGCAGAAGCAGCGAGCCTTCGCAGCTGAAAGGAATCAAGTGATCCATGACGAGGTTCGCCAACTGCAGAAGGCCGATATTTTATTCGAAGTAAAATATCCGACCTGGTTGGCCAACCCCGTGATGGTGAAGAAGCAAGGAGGCGGGTGGCGGATGTGCATTGATTACACTGACCTCAATAAACACTGCCCGAAAGACTGCTACCCCCCTCCCCAACATTGATAAGAAGGTCGAAGCTCTTGTTGGCCACAAGGCGTTCAGCTTCTTAGACCTATACAAGGGGTACCACCAAGTCCTCATGAATGAAGAAGACGCTCCGAAGACCGCTTTCATCACAGACTTCGGCGTCTACGCATACAAAAAGATGCCCTTCGGGCTGAAAAATGCTGGAGCTACATACCAAAGGATGGTCGACAAGATTTTTGAAGACCATATCGGTAGTATCGTCGAAGTGTATGTAGACGATATAGTCGTAAAAAGCAAGGAAATCATCACTTGTGTAAACGACCTTAAAGTTGTTTTTAGCCTACTTCGTAAAGTGAACCTAAAATTAAACCCAGAAAAGTGTACTTTCATGGTCCGGTCTGGAAAATTTCTAGGGTGTTGGGTTTCACGCGAAGGGTTAAAAGCTAACCCATCAAAAGTCCGAGCCATCCAAGAAATGCGAGCGCCGAAGTTAATTCATGACGTGCACAGACTGACGGGCTGCCTAGCCGCCCTAAGTCGTTTCCTATCCAAGGCCGCCGAAAAACAACTCCCATTCTTCAAAATACTAAAGAAGGCGCCGAACTTTGAATGGAACGACGAGCACAGGGGAGCTTTTGATGGCTTAAAGACGTACCTCGCAAATCTCCCCACATTATCTGTACCAAAAGAGGGCGAGGATCTCTCCCTGTATCTCGCCGCTTCGGACGAGGCAATCAGTGCAGTCCTGGTACGAGAAGAAAAACGTCATCAGCTACCCGTCTATTTCATAAGCCGAGCCCTAAAAGGACCGGAGACGAGGTATCAACCTCTGGAAAAGGTCACACTTGCATTGGTGAATGCGGCAAGGAGACTCCGACCGTACTTCCACGCATATCCGATACAAGTGCTAACCGACCTCCCACTTCGGCAAGTGCTTACAAAACTAGAAGCGTCCGGGCGAATCGCTAAATGGGCTGTAGAACTCGGCGAGCACATGATTTCCTTTGTACCTCGCCAAGCCATTAAAGGGCAATCTTTGGCTGATTTCTTAGTGGAAGCCAAGTTCGCGGACGCACAACAATCCGTTGAACCCACTAAGGATAAATTAAAGGCTGAGGCGCCGATGCCACCACCACAAGACTGTTGGAAGATCTACGTCGATGGGGCATCAGGTCACAAAGGAAGCGGAGCCGGAGTCTTACTCATCAGCCCTGAAGGAAAGGAGATCACCCACGCACTCCGGTTCAATTTCCCGACCACAAATAACGAAGTGGAGTACGAAGCCGTAATCGCTGGACTTCGTCTAGCCCAAGCTCTCCAAATAAGGGCCATTCAAATTCACAGCGACTCCCAAGTCATAGTGAACCATATACTAGGCAAATACGAAGCCAAAGGAGAACGAATGAAGAAATACCTCCATAAGGCCAAGATCCTACAACAAAGCTTCTCGTATTTTGAGTTGGTACGAATCCCAAGAGGAGATAATGAGCGAGCTGACGCACTAAGCAAACTCGCATCATCATCAACTATCTCTCCGGTGGAAGAAGTACAACTCCGAAGCATCGATGACGCCGAAGTCAATGTAGTAAACGAAGATGGACTGAACTGGATGACTCCACTTCGTAATTACTTGTTAAATGGCGAACTCCCAACCGATAAGGCCGAGGCTAGGAAGCTCCTGGCCAAGTCCACAAAGTACGTCCTGGAGCAGGGAATACTGTATAGAAAATCCTACCTCCAACCTCTCCTAAGATGTGTGGGGCCCAACCAAGCGAACTACGCACTGCGCGAAGTCCATGAAGGTTCCTGTGGCAGTCACATCGGAGCCCGCGCCCTGTCCAAAAAGGTCATGAGGTGGGGTACTACTGGCCCACTATGTTCCAAGACGCTACCGACCTCGTCAAACAATGCCCGAAGTGCCAAATCCATGCAACGGTTCCGAGATTGCCACAGACCAAACTGGCCAGCATGCAAAGCCCCTGGCCGTTCATGCAGTGGGGAATTGACATCGTTGGCCCATTCGAAAAAGCTCCCGGCCAACTACAGTTCCTCGTTGTAGCAATCGACTACTTTACGAAGTGGGTCGAAGCCGAACCATTGGCACGAATCACAAGTAAAAATGCCCTAAACTTCATTTGGAAGAACATAGTTTGTCGCTTCGGCATACCTCACGTCCTCGTCTCAGATAACGGAACCCAGTTCACAGACAGGACATTCAGAGAATGGTGTGACGAACTCTACATCCAACAAAAGTTCACCTCGGTAGCTCATCCTCAAGCAAATGGCCAAACCGAGGTTACGAACCGAACGATAGTCAAGGGGTTAAAAACCCGGCTGGATAAGGCCAAAGGAGACTGGGCAGCGAACTTACCCCAAGTCCTATGGTCATACCGAACCACCCCGCGGACATCACACGGTGAAACACCATACAGCTTGGTGTATGGAGCCGAAGCGGTGATCCCGGTAGAGATCGGTTTGCCGAGCCCCCGAACACTTAACTTCACGGCCCAAGACAACGAAGACGGACTTCGAACTAACTTGGATTTGCTGGAAGAAAAATGAGAACAAGCCTACATATAAGAAGCTCGATACAAATAGCAAGTAGCTCGGTATTATAACAGCCGGGTGAAGCATCAACAGCTCCAAGTAGGTGACTTCGTACTTCGGAATAACGAGGTCAGCAAGGCGGAGAAGCTCGGCAAATTAGAAGCCACCTGGGAAGGACCGTACCGAGTTCAAGAAGTCCTCGGAAAAGGGTCGTACAAGCTCGCCCACCTATCTGGTGAGCTCATACCCCGTACATGGCACATTACCCACTTGAAGAGGTACTTTGTATAAACAGAGGGTGATGTCCAAGTTCATTTAGGTCGTAGGAATCGAGTTGTCTTGATAAATTTTGTCTTATTTTGACTTCGTAAAATTTTTTGTCTTATTCTGACTTCGTAAAACTTTTTTTTTTTCGTTTAAATAATTTACATGCATTTTGCATCTCTCTCTCTCTCTCGTTTATACTAAGTATCTCGATTTTAAAATCCTGACGAGGATACGCAAATAAACTCCGCCTCGGAGTAACACCTAAACGCGCGTAAGGGGACCACCCCTATCGATAAATTTGACAAATAAGGAACCAAAAGGCCTAGACTTCGTCTTCGGACGAAGTGGCTAACTGAAAGCCTAAACTTCGTCGTTAGACGAAGTGGCTACCTAGAAAGTCTAAACTTCATCGTTAGACGAAGTGGCCACCTAGAAAGCCTAAACTTCGTCGTTAGAAGAAGTAGCCACCTAAAAAGCCTAAACTTCGCCTTCGGACGAAGTGGCTAACTGAAAGCCTAAACTTCGTCGTTAGACGAAGTGGCTACCTAGAAAGCCTAAACTTCGTCGTTAGACGAAGTGGCCACCTAGAAAGCCTAAACTTCATCGTTAGAAGTGGCCACCTAAAAAGCCTAAACTTCGCCTTCAGACGAAGTGGCTAACTGAAAGCCTAAACTTCGTCGTTAGACGAAGTGGCTACCTAAAAAGCCCAAACTTCATCTCTGGACGAAGTGGTCGACCGAAAGCCCAAACTCCGTCACAAGACGAAGTGACTATGAGAAAGCTGCCTTCGTTGAAAACAAGGGAACCTGCCTCGATTAAAGGCAAGGATAGAAAGCTTAAACACAAATGCAAAAAATTTCTGTTTTATTTGAATGGAAATAAATGTACAATTGTTACATTAAGAAGACGAGGAACCCGGAGGCTTTGGCTTACTAAAGCAAAGCCAATCTCTAGCAAAATCCCTGCCGGAATTAAAGTTCAAAACATCGTCTATACTAAACCTGCCCCGACCCCGTCCAGAAGCCAAACTTCGGCCTCTACCTCGGACATTCTGGCTCGCCCGACCCCGACCCCGTCCCGACGCCGATCGCCGCTCTTGACTATAAATTTCTCGAGAATGACGTGTCACAATCTTCGGGTCCGGGTCAGCAGACCTCGAAGATTCACCTTCCAAAAATTCTCTAGAAGTACGGTCGAGCAACCTCGGATCCGGATCGGAAGAAATTGAAGTCGCAGAACCAGCCTCTAAAGACAGACGCCGCTTCAACTTCGGAAAGCGATCAAGGACTGTCTCATAAATGCTCGCCACACGAATGAGCTCTTCAAACTCACCTCTAACCTGCCAGGATTCATTTCCATATTGCTCCCTGTAACTTCGGCATCGGGCCTGGAGCTCCTTGACCTTATCGTAAGTCTCGGAAATCGTGGATCCCCCAGCTCGGTGAATTATGGTCTCGTACTCCATATGCTCCTCGACGATCTCTTTGCAAGTCTTGATGTCGTCCCGAGCTCGTTGGTACTGGTCTTCAAGCTCCATTTATCTGGCATACATCTCATTAAGTTTTTCCTGAGCGGCCCGAAGTTTCACCTCAGCCTCGATCTCGATGTTATCAGCTCGCTTCTTCCAGCCCGAAGCATCGAGCTCGGCTACTTCTACAGCTCGGCGAAGCTCGGATATTTCTTTAACAAGGTGGGAAGCATCATAAAACTCAGGGGCAGGCTATAGAATACATACAAGCAAAGTTTAACAGAGAGCCTTTTTTATTTATAGCCGAACACGGCAAATGAAACACCACCCTAATGGTGACGAAGTACAAGGCTACAAAAAAAAAAAAAAAGGGAGAGGGGTAAAGAAGCCAAAAATCGTGAAAAGTGTCAATTAACTCCATCACGATTTTCTCCTTCTAGGCCGACCTTTGGTTCAACCTCGGGTTCCGTGGGGTCGTCGCGAGCTGGCTCCTTGGTGGTCCCCTCCCCAACCGGCGTCTTCAGCAAATCGGCAATGACCGTCTCCAGGAGCTCGTACCTGTCAACAGGACACCGCCGAATGACATCTTCATTTAGCAGACTCCTCTGTGCGGAGAGCCACTCGACAACCGGAATGGAAGAGGTATGCTCCAGAAGCACCTCGGCGAAGTCTCGCAGTGTCTCCTCCTCCGTCATGGTAGCATACCCGTACTTGGTTTTGTCCAAGACCGGGATGTCCTTGGCGGTATCATCGATCACCGCTGAGACAACCGGGGTGCTCATGGCAGTCACCAGCTGAATAGCCATCCGGGAAAAGTGGGTAGACCGGACGAATCGTTCCACCAACGCGCGGAACACGCCTCCCTGGCCAGCTACCACCCCGGCTACTTGGGTCCTCAGCCGACCCACTTCTGCCTCAAGATCGGCAACCTTCTTCTTCTCCTCTTCGGCGAAAGCCAAAGCCGTCGCCTCCCTGTCCGCTGCTGCCTGTGCCGCGGCTTCGGCGACAGAGATCTTAGCCGTTAGCCGATCTTCCACCGCCGCAGCCTTGGCAGCCTTTGTCTAGAACTTGGCAACTCCACTTCTAATGAAGTTCGCCAAGCCCTGCAGCCCATCTAAAGCCGCATCGGCCTCCTAAAACACAAAACCAAGGGACAAGATTTTAGTAGAAGGTACAAATCACCATATACAAATACTTCTAGTTTCACGCTTACCTCAGGAAATGACATCTCCCGTGCATGCATTTGGCCCGAGGTCGGGCCACTCTCGACGACCGTCACTTCACCATCCAACGAGAGTAAAGTTCGTCGAGGTCGTTGGCCCACCAGCTGCAGGGGAGAGGAGCTTCGGACGGGAGTGTCCAACTGCGAGCTCACGGATACCGACCTTCCAAGGTCGGTTGTCCTCTCCGACGACGTCGCCGAAGTCGTCTTCTCCACCACCGAAGCAGAAGGCTTCTGCCTCTTCCTCTTGTTCTTGTTCTGAAGAGCAGCCTGGATAGCTTGAGCGTCCACTACAAAAAAAAAAAAAAAAAAAAAAAAAAAAAAAAAAAAAAAGATTTGCATCAGTAAAAATGAAAGAGACCACAAGACACAAATCAGTGAAGCAGAGCCTCACCCAAGTCCACATCGGACACGGAGTTATATGGGCTTAACCCGTGATTTGCGAGCTCGGCCTCGGCATAATCCCTCTCAATGAGGCCGAGGTTCACCAAGCTCGTTTCAAGCTCACCAGTTGGTTTCCCAGTGTCTCGAAGTACAAACTTGGCCGTGGTCCAAGGGTACAACGGCACGCCTTCACACCGGCAAAAGAAGAATTTCTTCTGCCAGTTCGTCACCTTAGTAGGAGTCCCTAACTTGAACCTACTAATAGGGGAAAGATAAGCCCACCCCGTCGGACCAAGCTTAGGTCTAAAAAACCTAAGGAAAGAATCCACAGTAGGCGTACCACCACGGCGGCTGACCTCGAAACAAAAACCAACGACCTGCTTGATGGAAGGAGGTTGCAACTGACCTAACGACAGTTGGAGCTCTTCTAAGAGCTCGGCAAAAAAGCGATTTAAAGGAAAACGAAGACCAAAATGAAGATAGTCTTCATAAACGGTAAAAAAACCTACGGGAGGCGAACTACCCCTATCGACATCACGAGGCAGGAGCAGCTCCACTGACTCAGGAAACAAAAAACGCCGAGCCAAGTCCTGCATATGAGACACAGACATGGTCGAGGCACATGCCAGTGAGGCACTAGACCCGACCACCAGCGGGAATTCGATTTCTCGAAACGACGGTGGAACTAGCGTGCGTGTATGTACATTTAACCAAACCCTCGCCGGAAAAACCCTAGACGGCGAGGGCGAAATCTGTGCGCTAGCCCTACCAGTATCTACTTGGGGAAAAGAAGAAGAATCCATTACAAGGAAAATACTTACTTGTCAAAGTCTTTTTCCGACTACAAATCTAGGGGTGTCTAAATGGTTCTCGGTCTTCGGGTTACCCGGAACCGAACCGGAACCGAATCGGTTCCGGGTACCCGATGACCGGAATTTCGGTCTACGGTCCGGTTCCGGTTCCTATAATTTTAGAATTTTTGGTTCTCGATTGGTTCTAACCGAGGAACCGAAATACTTATTTTTAATTTTAATTTTTATTATTTTATATTTTATAATACAAATTATAAATCATATTCATATACTCCTATATTTTATTTAGTTAACATTTTCATTTGAATGTATTATGTTTCTCAATTTAAGGATTTACATATGATCCCAATAGTATTTGATTAATTAGTTATTTAAAAAGTTAGTTTTGTATATGTGCTTTAAGATTATGATTGTCTACTGCACTTGCTTAAGTATATTATTATGGTTAATATTGTTTGGTTTATGATGATGAGAAGAGAAATGCAAATTGAATAAATTAAAGAAGACAATATATATAACAAGAATAATTAAAATCGGTTCTATTTCGGGTACCCGGAACCGAACCGAAAAACTTCGGTTCGGTTCCGGGTACCCGAATTACGATTTGAGGTCCGGTTAACCGAACTTTTCGGTTCGGTTCTCGGAACCGAACCGGATAGACAGCCCTATACAAATCACCGGGAAATTGAACGGGACGGCGGCGGTTGCAGAATTTTGGGTCTAGGGTTTTCTCTCTCGCTGACAATTGGAAACGATTGAGGGGGAAAATATTTTTTAGTGTACACTGGAAGCTTTTATAAGCAAAGGGACGCCTTTTCAAATCCCGCCTCTCCGCCTGCTCCAACAAAAGAGCGACACGTATCCTACCTACCCTGACACCAACAGTCGTGCCTTTTCATATCACGACTATTCAAGCTCGACCTCGTCAAAACGAGGCGGTATGCAGTTCGACTTCGTCAAAATCTTATTTTCGACGGGGTAATGCAATTCGAGCTCGACCTCGTCAAAACGAGACGGTATGAAGTTCGGCTTCGTCAAAATCTTATTTTCGACGGGGCAATGCAATTCAAGCTCGACCTCGTCAAAATGAGGCGGTGTGCAGTTTCAACTTCGTCGAAATCCCACAGGGCAATTTACACCTCTCTACAATGACCTCGCTTCTCCGACCTTTTGGGGGGGGATGTGATAGGATGTGGCCCAGAGGCCCAAGATCAGCTCGGCCCACCCAGATTGAAGCCCAATAACGAGTCAACAAAGTCAGCCAACTGCCCCACGATTTCTCAACCACCCGCGATGATCAGAGTACGGACGGACATGCGAGAGCAACATCCATGAATCACCCGTGACCTCAATTCTCTATAAATAGAGCTATCTTGTAAGATAAGGGGGGGGGGCTGTATTTTTTTACTAGCAAGAGAGACTTCAATATAAACATCCTCTTTTCCTCCGTGGACGTAGATCTACCCACAGATCGAACCACGTAAATTCTTGTGTTCTTAACTTTTCTATAAATCTCACCATCATAAAAACACTCCAAAATCCACGATCGATCACTATCAATAAATTAGATTTGTAAATTTATAATTTTCGATTTTAAGCTGCTTTAATTAATAATTGATTTTAATGTGAATATCAATAAGTATTATTTTATTTGTTTGTATTATGTTTGTATGTGTGGCCTCAATGAAACAATTACATAAATATACCAAAAGAAAATTAGTACAAAAAGTTCACAATAAGATCTAATTACAAACTTATGAAAATTATTTGTGAGTGCATATTTCATAATTAACATCAAATTAAGAGATAAAATGTTAGCCAATATTAGGCATTGTCATATTCTCTATTTTTAATCTCACAAAATAAACATAAAATTAGACCAGGTAAAGTAATCAATCTGGCCTAATCACTACAAATAAATCTCCCAAAGAGAAATACTGTACGTCTCATCCAATGTTTTATCACAAAATTTATTAATCCCGAGTTTTGTGAGAAGTGATAAATGATTTTTTAACGTATTTTACTCCATTCGTTCATAAAATTCCGTTTATAGAAGTGGGGCACACCGCAGAGAGCCCCACTTTTCCGGCCGGCAAGTATGCCATCTGCGTGTCGGCGGCGTCGGTGGGCTCTCAGGGTATTCCCACCCACCACCAGCGACGCCACCGCTCGCAGGCGTCATCGCGGTGGCCGGGCGGCGGATGGAGACCCATCGAGAAGGAGATGGCTTGCTCATTCTTCAAGAGGAAAAAGAGCCGCGCTTTTAGCACAGAGAATCAAGAAAGTGAAAGAGATCAATTGATTTACTGCAAAATACGAGTAGGAGATGAAAGTTTAATCGAGAATCCCAGACGAATCTCGATTTAGAGAGCAGCGAAGTGAAGAAAAATTAGGGTTCTTCAAGGAAACCCTAGAGAAAGTGAGAAGAATCGAGAGAGAATGGGGTGAATCGGGTGGGACAAAAATGAATAATGAAGGAGTGGGTGGGTTTCACCTTCCATTTCCTTTCCATTTTTTAAAAAAACTAAAATACAATTAATTATGGATGATTAGTGCAATAATAAATCCATCTTAAAACCCCTAATTATTTCCTTTTTAGGAAATGTGACATTTTAGATGAAATGGACCAAAGAGGAAAGTGAGCCAACTTAAATGAAATAGAGGGAGTATATTCTATAAACGGAATTTTATGAACGAATGGAGTAAAATACGTTAAAAAATCATTTATCACTTCTCACAAAACTCGGGATTAATAAATTTTGTGATAAAACATTGGATGAGACGTACAGTATTTCTCTTTGGGAGATTTATTTTTAGTGATTAGGCCGGATTGATTAATTTACCTGGTCTAATTTTATGTTTATTTTGTGAGATTAAAAATAGAGAATATGACAATGCCTAATATTGGCTAACATTTTATCTCTTAATTTGATGTTAATTATGAAATATGCACTCACAAATAATTTTCATAAGTTTGTAATTAGATCTTATTGTGAACTTTGTGTACTAATTTTCTTTTGGTATATTTATGTAATTGTTTCATTGAGGCCACACATACAAACATAATACAAACAAATAAAATAATACTTATTGATATTCACATTAAAATCAATTATTAATTAAAGCTGCTTAAAATCGAAAATTATAAATTTACAAATCTAATTTATTGATAGTGATGCAGCGGAACTTGAGAAATAATACGAATTCAACACTATAACAACTCATGATTCAAGAATACCAGTTAAAAAGTAGGAATAATACGTAAAATAAACCAAAACTTTTGTTCTTCAAAATATAACCACCACCGCTCTCCAAATAACATCCTATAAATATTAAAATATCAAACCTAAAAGATTTATGCCAAATATCTCTAAACAAGGAAATTATAGTCCCAATATTAATAAAGACTAAATAATAAATATAACTATACATAAAAAAGAAAATTATATTATGGGCTTTAATCCGCGAATCGGGTCGAACTCCTCCAAAGACATAAATGCTATCTCATCTCCGTTAGATAGTTTCAAAACATAAATGCAAGTATGAATGCAACGTTCTTATTGACACATATATAAACATATGTGGAAATCTTTTTCTAATTAAAAAAGAGAATGAATCTTTTTCTAATGAAATCATATAGTGTGCCAGAAAAATGTGGAAAACCACCAACTGTACATATATTGCAAAGTAGTAACTTCATAATAGAACCTCCCCAGATTCTTACTACATACTGTATCTTCTCTGTCAACAAGAAGAAATGAAAAACTTTTAGAAAGAAAATGCAAAGCTTCATAGAAATCCTCATCTAATCAAAATCTTAAAGCTCCTAATTATCTTCATCAGTAGATGCATGCCTATGTTGAGACTATCTTCAAGCAAGGGGATTAAGCAATTGGCCTATGAAGAGCACAAGTCCAGTAGTATCTTCTCTTATGACGAACATGAACGGATGGTCCGCCACAAACTCCAATCTTTTTCTGTATAAAGGATTTGAAGAAGTGCAACACCCCCATGCAGCAGTAACAGCAGCAGCTCTAGTGCCTTCCTCGTTCACCTCGACCAACGCCTTGTGGAATACTCCAGAAACTTCCAGAGGAAACAGAGAATCCACCATCTCCGTCAGCCCACCATCCTCAAAAGGAAGCACCAAACCAAGCCTCTTCGAAGGCCAGATGCCTCGAAGTTAAAATCAAACTTGAACTTCGGAATAAGGAATTTATCAAGATCCTCTGCATAGTAGGGGAGGTGGGAGTCGATGAATCCGAATTCGGAGCAGAGTCTCTCTCTCAGAGAAGGTAAGCCATCTACTGCATCTGGAAGGTAGATACACATTGAAAATTTACGACTATCTTTGTCCTGCTCGTATGGAAGCCTCAACACTTTGAAGCCATCAAAAGAGCGGAAATACTGACTCTTGTAGTTGCTCATCATGGGTGCTCGAACAGAGCTTCCATTCAAGAGATAGAAGTTGTGCTCTTTTGTCAGGTATTCATCGAATTTTCGGGCCCATGCTCCTTTGAAATAGACTGCATTTGCCAAGATAAGCTGAGTAGTAGCATTAACTGCACCAGGTGGAAGTATATCTTTGATTAGGCCTTTTGTTTCTTTACTGCCCCATTCGTTCACTTCTTCTCTAACCTCTCCAGCCTATATATATATCCACAATCAGCATATTCATATAGTTTGTTAGCGCAATAGATTCTAACCAAAACTGACTGAGATAATTAAATAATACGCATATTAAGGTCTCGTGCATATGTACAGAAACGCAAACAAGTAATGCTTGAGAAAATCTTGGAAAAACAATATTATCAATTCAAGATATTCTTACAAAGGCCTGCAAATTTCAATGGGATTTTCCACGTTAATCTATTCAATGCTTTTATTCTTATATAGTTTTGTCCCTAAACTATCGGATTTTTCATTTTAATCAACTGAAGAAGTTTAGACTACATTGGCTTTTAATTCTTGAATTCTTTTGTCCTAAGTTGAAGTAAGAAACGAGATCATCATCAACCATGTAAATACCAAAAACTACAACCTATGATAAAAGGAGCAACTCCCCCTAATCTCTGTAGCAGAGAGAAAATCTATTTCTACCAAGAAAAACAAATTCGCATAATTCACATCTCATATTAAGAAAATTTATACAGGATTCTCCATGTTAAAACTACCAACAATCTTAAACTATTTGTGATTTTATATTCGTATATTTTTGCCCTAGTTTAAATCAACTACTAATTAAGAACATGATATTGATATATAACACGAGATTTTTCCCCAATAATATGCATACTGGATTATGGGAGAAAGGCAAAGGAAGAAACTGACCTTGTTCAGAAAATCAACGTGTTCGGAAACTGCTCCGTAAACTCTTCCGACCAGATCTCGAAAACTGGCCTTCAATTTCA
The DNA here is from genome assembly GCA_001642375.2 of Mentha longifolia. Classification (NCBI taxonomy): domain Eukaryota; kingdom Viridiplantae; phylum Streptophyta; class Magnoliopsida; order Lamiales; family Lamiaceae; genus Mentha; species Mentha longifolia. The sequence goes on from CM038121.1 coordinate 16,271,735, forward strand.
GGCTCTGATCAACCCAAAGCCCGTTGGCGGTGGACAGAACGGGCCCTCCGACCGGGCTGCCGTCGGCGAGCACCGCACTCACAATCTGAGAGAAGAAAGCGGTGAGTTCATCTGGAGACGTCGACGTAACAAAACCTAAGATCTGATCCCGGGTCGGAGCGTTCGATCCGCGGCGACCATGCCCAGTAGCACGTGGATCGACAAGGGAGAGAAGATGAAGTTGGAGCCCTCGGCGTAGGCGGCGATGACGTGGCGGGCAAGTGAGAAGGAATTATCGGTTTGGTTGGAGATTGATTGCCGGAGATCCATCGCCATTGCCGTCGGCTGCTGCTGCGGATTTTTGAAGTTTAAGAGAGGAGAGAGTAGAGAGAGAGCAGAAGAAATCTGGGTTGCGTAGAATCTACTCTACTTCAAGGAGTCAAAGACTATATATAAAAATAGAAGGATTAAATTGTCAATTTCAATAATACAAGTGTATTAGATTTCGGAATTCACCTTTCATGAATTATCATTACAGTATTATACGGAGTACAATTTATTTAGTGGTATTGTGGTAAAATCCATAAAATTACCTACTTTCATAAGAAATTTGCAAAAGTACTCACTTTTTGAAGTAATTGACTATTATAACTTTTATTGTGGACAAGAAACTTAGGGTGTTGTATTGATAGTGATGTTTCTTACACAATTTTCATACATTGTACATTTGTTTGGAGTGTTGTCCAATAATTTGAAAAATTAACGATTGAAAAATTAAGGTCAGCTACAGGAAATTAATTGTTCGATGATCGAAAAATGTAATCAACTGACTAGAATATTAAAACTGTAGAAATCATAAATTAAATATCAGTTATGATGTATACATAAATAAGAGTTGAAATTTCATTCACGATTACGAGGAAAAGAGACAATTCAAGAATGTAAAATACTTCCTCATGTTCAAGATTTCTGACCCCTTTCGTTTCGGCATGCATTTTCTATGCTTCTCGATATTGAATTTTAAAATGAATTTTTGAAGTAAAATTTTTTTTACGGGATAGTACGAGTGTAATACTATCTCGTAAAATAAAAAATATTTCAAAAATTTATTTTAAAACTCATCATCGAGAAACATGAAAAATGCATGCTGAAACGAAATGGGTCAGAAATCCTGAACATGAGGTAGTAGCAAATTACGATTGAAATATATACCTCCTGGTTGAATTTGAAAAAAAAAATTAAAAAAAAAATAACAGCTACACATTAATCATCTTTTACATAAAGGGTATTTTAGGAACTTTCCTATAAAATTGGGTATTTTTGTAACTTTTTTATGAAAATGAGTATTTTACAACTCTCTTATAAAAAAAATGGGTATTTTTGCATATGCCCCATTTATTTATGTATATATACCGACAATGCCTTATAATTTACTTTTGACAGTACTTGAAATATTAAAGTACGAAGTATGTGTTTCAAAATATATATATTAAAGTCTGACCTTATAATATAGAGCATCAGGGCGATCGGCATAAGGTATTTAATTCTAACAACCTTTGTATTTATTTATTTTTAACTTTTTTTAAATTAGAGCTATTTTTCTTGTACCTTTTTGGATATAATACAACTTGTTTTGAATTAATGTTTTTTGTTTTCTTGCTTGAGGTATAAAATTTTAGATAAATCGAAGTAAATGATGAAGGAGCTACCACGTAACACGTAAGCATATTGATCTTACAAATAGAATATACAACACATATATATATATATATACAATAGATAAAATCTTAACTAATAAGTTATGTCCATAATAAATAAATATTTATAACAATTTTAACTTTTTCTCTCTCTCTTTTTTCCCCTTATTACCAATTTATGTGGGCTACAATTACATGTCTTAAAAGCCCATGTATTGATTTCTTGTAGTAGGATTAATTAGTTATCGTGGCTATAAATAAAAGGTTCAATTCTCTTTTATCAAACCCTCTTAGGGCTCGTTTGGTACAAATCTAGGGATAAGTGGGGATATGTTAGCCCAAACACTATAGGGATAGGAAATTGTAAACATGGGGGGTAGAGATGAAAAAGTAGAAGAAAATAGTAAAAAGGTGCGGGCCATGTACAAATTTCCCGGGCCCGAACGGGCTTTCATCATGGGTACCAAACGGGGGACAAAGGGTGATAAATGGTTTTATCCCCCTTTGTCTCCCCAACCAAACAGCCCATTTAAGGTTTTGGTTTCTTCCCAAGCGGCAACATAGAAGCCTTCTCTTTGATTCGTTCAAAAACAAGGCGTTTCAGTTACGCTACAAATTTGTTGAATTGTTGGTGACTTCAACATGGAGATTGGCGCAACAATCGAAATCCCATTACCAGAAGCCATGATTCAACACATACAATCTTACATGAGCGGAAAAGAAGCTGCTCGATCGGCTATTATTTCAAGATCATGGTATAACGCTTGGTTAACTCGTCCAACACTCGATTTCGACAATCTTTACCTAAAACAGTGGGACTTGTTTGTGAAATTTGCGGAGAAGACAATGCAAAGATACCAAGACTTGTGTCTCAAGATTCAGAGCTTCAGGCTGCGTGTTTGCTGCAACGATTGCGGAACCGAAGCTACCTCCCGTAAGTTGATCGCCGGCGCCATGGAAGCCGGAGCCATCGACCTCAAACTTGTGTTTCCCAACGACGAAGACGACATACCACCATACACACTGCCGCAAGAGGTGGTTGGATCCAAAAGCCTAATCAAATTATGTGTCCGTAATTGCAAAATAGATGGCAAGTACGTAGTAAGTTGTTCAAGGCTTAAATCCCTCTCTTTAATTAATGTTAGAACATTATTTAACGTTAGAACCGGAGACAGTGACACCTGGATTAAGGATATCATGATTTCGTGTTGCGACTCTCTCGAGGAACTCTCGTTGTCTTGCTTTAAGGGCTTGACGTTGAGGCGGGTGGATATGAACGAGCTTCCCAAACTCAGGCGTCTGTTTCTGGGTTCTGTGAATGTCGAATGCTTCTTTTTCTCCGACTTCGCCTCTAGATTTCCTTGCTTGAAAGATCTCACCATTCTTGACTGCCATGGCTGGAGAAGCATACAGATTGCTAGCACCTCACTCGAAACCATAAGATTTGAGACAAAAGTATCGGGGTGGGCAATCTTCGATGCTCCAAATATTCGGAAGTTCACTTATTCGGGTTCGGGTACTCTACCATCCTATTCATTGATAAAAGGAGGTTCGAGGGAATGGGAGCTTGATATATCTATAACTTGCAATGGTTTATATAGCACTTCATGGTTCCTAAACCTGAAAAGGTTGTTGACAGAGTTTAACCCATCGAGAATAAGCTCTCTCCATATAATTCTTGATGAGCACGGGCGATGTTCGAGTCCTGAGCATGAGATTGTTACTGAAGCTGAAGCTGAGCCTGTTGTGGTGGTGGAGAATTTGATAATCTATGAAACAACATCTCCATTGATCCGTTGTGATTTTCGGGTGGAGAATTTGATGATGTATAAAACAACATCTCCATTCCGTTGTGACCGTTGTGATCTTCTGGTTCGTTTGTTTAGGATTTGTCGGCCCATGTTCATAACTCATTATTGGCGGTTGAAGGACGGTCGGACCCTCGATGTTCTTTGCAAGAAACTGATGCAGGATCTAATCGCTCCGAATTGTGGAATTCCGGACCAAGATATGTTTGGGCAGTTTGGTCTCAAGAAAGTGAATATGGAAGTCTACCAAACGTTTGATGATAAAGAGTGGCCTCTAGAGTTGGAGAAACCTCTAGATGCTACAGAAATTCTCGAAAACACACGAAAAGTTCAATTTGAGTTGATATGGGATTAATTCTGATGAAATATTAACATAATTCTTTTTGGATGAGATCATGTTTTTTTTTTTTTGTTTGTTTGTTTAGATCTATCGCAAGAACTAAGTGGTAGGCTATATATACGTAAAAGCATGTAGTCTTTGCAACAAGCAAATACATATTATTGTGATCATTGTTTCTGGTTCTGGTTATGGTTTTATGATTATATATGTGCGAATTGGAGTTGTTTTCAAAGAACCAGATGAAGAACTGAATTGTTTTGATGTTAATTTGATGTTTTGGTTTGAAGAAGCCGAATGAATAATTGCCTCAAAAATACACATACTTTCGTAAAATTCTGATTTTTTGTACACAAAGTTTAGGCTATCGAGAATATCTCCTTACAATTTATTCTAACTACCGGTGCCCAAAGAATGGGTTCATCATAGGCGGGTCGGAGGGAGCATCTTGTTTTGACTCGATCGCATTGTAATCAAGACCGCCAATAATTTAAGTATAATTGGGCGAGATTTCAAAAAAAAAAATTAAAGCTATCTCTTGAAGACAACAAGTACTCTCAATATCAGTACTATTCTTGAATATCTACTTTATTACGAAGAAGAAAAAAAAAAAAAAAGTGTAGCTAGCTCCTAGAAAAACACTGCAAATTAATGAAGGGGATTAAGCAGTTGGCCAATGAAGAGGACGAGTCCAGTGTTATCTTCTCTTATGACAAACATGAATGGATGATCTGCCACAAACTCCAGCCTTTCTATTTTCACATTCCTTGCACACCCTGGAGCGGGTATGCAAACAGAAACGGCCGCAGCTCTAGTGCCTTCCTCGTTCACCTCGATGAATGCCTTGTGGAATATTCCAGTAACTTCCAGAGGAAACAGAGAATCCACCATCTCCGTCAGCCCACCACCACCACCTCCCTCGAAAGGAAGCACCAATCCCAGTCTCTTGAGAACATTAGATGCCTCGAAATCATATGCAATCTTAAACTTGGGAATGAGAAATTTTTCAAGCCTCACACTAGTGTAGGCGAGGTGGGAGTTGATGAATCCGGATTCGGAGCAGAGCTTTTCTCTCAGAGAAGGTAAGCCATCTATGGAATCCGGAAGATAGATGTACATTGAAAATCTACGACTATCATTGCCTTGTTTGTATGGAAGCTTCAATACTTTGAAGCCATCATAAGCGCTGTAATACTGCCTCTTGTAGTTGCTCATCATGGGCGCGCGAACAGAGCTTCCATTCAAGAGATGAAAATCGCCATCTTCTGTTAAAGATTCGTCAAAATTTTGGGTCCAGTTTCCTTTGAAATACACTGCATTTGCCAAGATAAGCTGAGTAGTAGCATCAACTGCACCAGGTGGGAGTATATTTTGATTAGGCCTTTAGTTTCTTTGCTGCCCCATTCGTTCACTTATTTTCTTACTTCTTCGGGCTGTTTCAATCCAAAATCAGCATTTGCATAAATAAAGATATATATAAAAGTTTATATAGAAATAAGTCTTAGTGTGCGAATAAACGGTAAATACTTTAATCTATACGAAATCATGCTTAAATTTGCACGTAATCATGCTTATTTATATATAATTTGATGCTTAAAGTATTTCCATGCTTATTGTATATTGCAACCATGTCTATATCAATATCAAATGTAGATCTAAATAAAATCAACAGTTTAGATTTATTTCTATTTTTCACGTCAATATTTAGTTCTACATGAACCCAACTCTATCTCTATATATATGTGTGTGGGTGAAAGATCAAATAAAAAATGGACTTTCGATTGGTAAAAAATGAGAAATAATCAATCAAGACCATTGATCTCAGTGCCCATAGTGCAGGTTAACCAGTGCATTACAATTGTACTGAAAATACATTATGATAGTAATAAACGGAGAACAAAACGGGCCCCTGTTAAGGTATAAAACCCTAACGGAAGATCGACGAGTCGATCTACGAATGAAAACCAATCCGGCGCCTCGAGCAAAAAGTCGGCGGAGATAAGAACAGCCCGGCGCCTTCAACGTGAAGGTCGTCGGTGGATGAATGGCTGAACGCGGACGCGTCCGTCGGCAGCCGATGTGCGATCAAGAGAAGAACTAGGGCAAATATTTGTATTCTTATTTCTTGATAATAATTATGGGACTACAATCCTCTATTTATATGACTAGAATATCTCCTAATATAAGGGAAAGATATGCAAAGATGATTATGAATCTAAACAAATAAATATAAAAGATATTATCCTAAATTAAGTGATACTATCGTATCAACTCTCCCCCGGTTGAAATCCACCTTGCCCTCAAGGTGGGTACCACATTGCAACGAACCACGCACATCGGGGCGAAGTGAAACCGAACGAACGCCGAGGTGAGATATCCCCTCCGGGATCAAACACACGCCAAAGAAGGTGCATGTGAATCCCTATGTTGAGAGCACTCTTCCAACATATATCATGGCCAACATCTTCCTCCCCCATTTCATAAGGCACGTCACAAACTTCAATCCTCAGGTAAGTCCCCGTTCTGAAACCTTCTACCTCAATAGGAGTATCTTCATCAAGTTCATTCAGTTCGACCATGTTCTTTTGCTTCTGCAGTTCTAGCTCCTCCTTTAACTTGTCAAAGAATCCACCAACACTGCTTTGACCACGACTAGTCTTTGTGTCATTCTTATCATCATCATCACCATCGGCAACTTCTAAACTATTATATTCAGCATCAAATTTTGCACGAAGAGCCAACTTTTTCAGCTTTCGTTCCTCAGCATCCAAGGCATCATCCTTGCTGGAATGGCCAATGTTGCCAGCATGACCCCCCTCAGACTGCTGACCTGTTTCCAAATCTTCAAAATCACCATGCTCTTCATTGCTCAACGCCTTCTCGTCAGCATTCGACGCCTCAGTTTCCTCCCTCTTCGGATCAAATAATGGTGTAGATTCTTCCTCCTCCGTTGCCATAACCAGGCCCCCGTCGTCCGAAGCAATCGCTTCATCGACGCACCAATTAGGGTCCTCGTAGTCGTCGACATGAAGCTGAGGACGAAAGAGAGGCCGGTCCCATGAAGAGAAAGAGGGCTATTGCCGAGGCTGCCTGACCCGAGGTTTCTCAGTCGACGTCCAATACGGTGGGCAGTCGCCATACGCATAGAAGTCATTGTTGTAGCGGTAGTCTTCATAAATGTACGAGCTGTTGCGCGCGAAGGAAGGCTCCCATGAAGACCATGAAGACCCGTCATCAGTCTGCAGACGAGTGCGAGGGCGGTCCCACGAAGAAGCAGGCTATTGTCGGCGCTGCATGAGACGATCCTCATCCGTGTAAGTGTGTGGTGCCGTGCGACCGTACATGGGCCGGCTGTGACCCACGAAGGGGCCACGTCGTGGGGAGCTGTCCCTCCTTTGGTAGTGGTTGAAATCCGGGACAGCTGCGCCTTGGGGTCGCCGATGGCGTATGTAAGAGTGGCGGCGATCATATCCCTCTAAGGATATTTCGAACGCATGTCCCAGGCAGCCGTGATCGTACCCCTCATCGTCGGCATCGAAATCCAGATCGTAGTCCGGCACGGGCTGTGGGGGGTGCTCCGAAACGAAGGCACGACGATCGGGGTTAGCGAGGCGAGCCTCCAACCGATCCAAACGAGCCATTAATCGATTCAGCCCCTGCACATACTTATCAATTGGTGGCTGCGGCTGTGCCATGGGATCACCAGTGGCTGGAACTCGGGCGACGGTCGCCGGATTATGCCAAAGAGGGCCCAGTTTCTGATCTCGAGGGTTTGGAGGCTTGTGTCGTGTATTCATTGAACAAGGAAAGATCAGTTTGTCGGGCCCTTTTGCAAATAACGATGATGTTTTCTTGGTTGACTTGTGATCTTGTTGAATATCACAGATTGCTTCCTTATGCATGGCTAATCGCAACTGGCTTCGAGGCAGAAGAGGATGGAATGATGGGAATGCTTTGGGCGCCTTCATTGTTGACCATAACTTTCTCCGCAATTCCGTGATTTTTTTTTTTTATGGCTGGCTATGAAAGTTCAGCAGTAGCGGCAGCTGTGGGGATTTTGCGGAGGGTGTCGTACGATGGAATGAGTTCGGCGATGAAAGCTCTCCGGGAGAGAGCTCTCAGTGAAAGCACCAATTGTTAAGGTATAAAACCCTAACGGAAGATCGACGAGTCGATCTACGAATGAAAACCAATCCGGCGCCTCGAGCAAGAGGTCGGCGGAGATAAGAACAGCCCGGCGCCTTCAACGTGAAGGTCGTCCGTGGATGAATGGCTAAACGCGGACGCGTCCGTCGGCAGCCGATGTGCGATCAAGAGAAGAACTAGGGCAAATATTTGTATTCTTATTTCTTGATAATAATTATGGGACTACAATCCTCTATTTATATGACTAGAATATCTCCTAATATAAGGGAAAGATATGCAAAGATGATTATGAATCTAAACAAATAAATATAAAAGATATTATCCTAAATTAAGTGATACTATCGTATCAGCCCCCCAGCCCGGGTGCCGTCGGCGAGAACCGGACCCACAACCTGAGAGATGAAATCGGTGAGATCATCTGAAGACGACGACGACGTAACGAGACCTACGATCTGGTCTCGGGTCGGGGCGTTGGACCCGGCGGCGATCATGCCCAGTAACACGTGGATCGACAGTGGAGAGAAGACGAGGTTGGAGTCTTTGGAGAGAAGGGGACGCCCCAGTTTCAAGGAATTGTCGGTTTGGTTCAAGATTGATTGCCGGAGAGCCATCGCCGTCGGCTGCTAATTTCTCAAATTGGGGAATAATATGAAATAATATATAGTGTTCACACTTAAATTACAATTTATACATAAGAATTACAAACAAAATCTATTAATATAATAGTTGGGAAAAATAATAAAAACAACAAAACGTTCGGAGAAAAATATTTCACTTCCCACAGTTTAATTTTTGCGAGAGGAAAGGGGAGTTTTTGCACCCCTTGCGGAGAGGGGGTTTTCCACAATTGGGATACAAGGGAAAGAAAATTATGTTATTATTTTTTTTCATTTTTCCCTTATTCTATTTAATAATAAAAAATAAAAATAAAAAATCCCCGACGAAAATTCCTTTTTCATACTTTTTCTTATCCTTTATCTCATTTTTCGCTATAAAAAAAAGAATAAAGAAAAAAGATTTTGATGAAGTTGACAGAAAACTCTCACCCGAAAGTTCAAGTTTTGAATTGTTAAATTAACAACAAGTATATAAATGTATTGAACGACCACCACATAAAATAAAGCAATTACAAGAAATGATGAACTCAAAAAAGTAGAGCGGAGGGGGTTAACATAACACATATGCTCCTATAAGGAATTAAACTGCATTAAAAATCATAGTACATTTCTAGCTAAAACCTCCTAATTAATCATAATAGTAGATGAAATTAAGCAGCATCAAGCAAGAAGGGGATTAAGCAGTTGACCGATGAAGAGCACAAGTCCAGTGGTATCTTCTCTTATAACAAACAAGAAGGGATGGTCCGCCACAAACTCAAACCTTTCTATTTTCACATACCTTGAACACCCTGAACCGAGACGGCCAGCAGTAACAGCCGCAGCTCTAGTGCCTTCCTCGTTCACCTCGACAAACGCCTTGTGGTCAGGGGCGTATCTAAGTGTGGCCAAGGGAGGGCAATTGACCCCCCTTGTATTTTGACAATAATCATCTATTATACTCCTATTATTATTGTTATACTTAAATATATTTAAAATACATATAGAAAAAATAAAATGAGAAAATACAAATAATAATTTGGTAGTATATATTGAAAATGATATATTTAATTGTGTTCTTGATAATACAAAAATAGAAAGTGTCTGTTTTTCGTGGATATACAAAAAAGAAATTTGGATCAGTTTATTGTGGATGGGGATAGTATAATTTTTGACCCCTTACTCAAAATCCTGCATCCGCCACTGCTTGTGGTATATTCCAGTAACTTCCAGAGGAAACAGAGAATCCACCATCTCCGTCAGCCCACCACCACCACCACCCTCGAAAGGAAGCACCAATCCCAATCTCTTGAGAACATTAGATGCCTCGAAATCATATGCAATCTTAAACTTGGGGATGAGAAATTTTTCAAGCCTCACACTAGTGTAGACGAGGTGGGAGTTGATGAATCCGGATTCGGAGCAGAGCCTTTCTCTCAGAGAAGGCAAGCCATCTATGGAATCTGGAAGATAGATGTACATTGAGTGCTTGTTTGGTTCAATTTGGGTAACGGAAACGGAACGAAATCAAGTCAAGTAAGGGAATGATAATGATAATGGTTACTTTTATTGAGTGTTTGGTTCAATAGTAGAAAGGGAGTCACTTGTGAGGGGGTTCCTCTTTCTCTTTGTTTCCCCTCCTTCTTGAGGGGTAACAATGTAATGGATTGGGTTACCCTCAAATAAGGGAAATGGATAACATATTACTTAAACCAAACAAAATGTAATGGAATCAATTACTTGATTCCCTTTCCATACCCAAAAAAACTTGAACCAAATATGGGCTGAAAATCTACGACTATCATTGCCTTGTTTGTATGGAAGCTTCAATACTTTGAAGCCATCAAAAGCGCGGAAATATTGTTTCTTGTAGTTGCTCATCATGGGTGCTCGAATTGAGCTTCCGTTCAAGAGATAGAAGTCCTGCTCTTTCGTCAGTCGTTTCTCGAATATTTGGCTTCATTTTCCTTTGAAATACACTACATTTGCCAAGATAAGCTTGGTATCATCATCAACTGCACCAGGTGGAAGTATGTTCTTGATTAGGCCTTTTGTTTCTTTGCTGCCCCATTCGTTCACTTCTTTTCTTACCTCTTCAGCCTTCACCAAATTCAAACACATTAATCTACAATCAGCATATGCATACACTTTTCATAATCAGCCTAGTATAATACATAGATTCTACTAAGATTGATCAAGAAATTAAACAATCCATATTCATGTGGGTTAAGGTCCTAGTGCATAAGTACGGTATTCATTTGATGTGTAGATTCAACAAACATGCCAAATCAGGCAGGACGGAGGGAGTAATACTTGAGAAATTTTGGGAACAAACAAGTGCTCATTACAATATATGAATTCAACAAATTCTTGAAAAAATTGGCATATAATATACGTTTTCCATAAACTACTTGAGATTTTTAACTTTTTATATTTTTGCCCTAGTTGAAATCAAACACAAAATCCAACGCAACCGTGTAATCAAATGCATAGCTTAGTACCATCTCCAACCATGAATTTCATTTTGCAGTATGCTATACTTCAAAATGCAGTATTGTATACTTCATTTTACAAATTTATTCCAATCACGTAGTAAACACAAATTTTATTGTATTTAATAAATAAATACAAAAATGTGTACAAATATATATTTGAGAATTTAAGTTGATGTAGGTCACGATCTCTACAGTTCCTCTGATTCTCTCTCCAAATTGATCTTTGAATGATTTTGAGCAGCTTCCGAGATTTCCGGAGAATTTCGTACTCCTTGATCTCCTTGGATTTGATGAACGTTAATCTGAAGGGCTTCGGCCTTGTTTCCGGACCTAACGAAGATTTGAGAAGATTTTGATGAGAAACACGCTACGTTGGAAGACTTTTGGATCAAACGAAGATATGAGATGACTCCGGTGAAGAACGTGATGCTTTCCACGAAGAACGCCTTGGATGTTGTAGAGATTTGTAGAGAATTTGTATTATTCTCTAGAGCTCTCTAATATTTCTGATGTGATTTTTGAATGCTCTAATAAGCACCCTTATTTATAGGTGTAGAGAATTTCAATTTAGGTGGTTTAGGGCTGGGCTCTTAAGGCCTGAGCCTGCATAGTATTGGGCCTAGGGCTGAGGTGATGCGATTTGATTGGCTCCTTCAGATTTGCTCATTTACTGCATAGATTTGACACATATCAGTTTTTTATTGGCTATAAATTCCACATGTATAAATATTAATTATATATCTATTTAATCTTGGAATTATATTTAATTTAATCCCAAAAATATAAATAGAAAATATAATCAAATATTTAGTTCTTTATTTCCACATGGCGTAATTTAATAGGCTGAAATTTTAATTGCCTACACACGTACTCTATATACATAATCTATTTGTAGGTTTTCTATTTATTTTATGTAATTAACATTTATAAACATATCACAAATATTGAATAATTAATAAAAAAAAATGTATTTTAAACAATACCAGAGGTCATTTAAGGTGAGACAGAGGGGAGTATGAATTAAATATATTAGAAATTGTTAATCTTTTGTTGATATAAATCAAATATGTAAAATTGAATAAAAATTTCAAAATTTAATAATAAATCAAATACATGATACAATGAATTATAAATTAAATTATATTAATAAAAATTAGTCAAATTATTATTCTCATAGGGTGTGTTCTTTATGATGGAAAATTATCATGGGAGAAGAGAACAATCACCCTTTAAATTTCCAATATTTTCCCACCTTCTACTCCTTTTTCCCCTTCCTTTTCACTCTAATGGAAGGAAAATATTTTCACTTCATTGGGATAATATTTTTCATTGATCAAAAAGTAAAATTCTTCAATCATAAATAAGGAGGTGGAAAAGGTAGGAAAAAGTGGGAAATTTAAAAAGTGATTATTCTCGTTTTTCTCCTTTTTCCCATGAAGTATAAGAGTTCAATACATAGAGTACGATTGGAATGGACTAGAGTTCAATACAGTACGATTGGAATGGACTCCGTATTCCAAAATGGAGTTTTACTCTAGTTTAGAGCATAGGTTGGAGATGCTCTAAACAGTTAAAGAACATAATTATGCACATGATATATAACCTAACGCATTAAGAATTAAGAAACAAACCTTGTTCTGAAAATCAACGTGTTCGGAAACAGCTCTGTACGCAGAGCGGAGCAGATCTCGGAAAGCGGGCTTCAATTTCAGGCTCTGATCAACCCAAAGCCTGTTGGCGGTGGACAGAACGGGCCCTCCGACAGGGCTGCCGTCGGCGAGCACCGCACGAACAACCTGAGAGAAGAAAGCGGTGAGTTCATCTGAAGACCTCGACGTAACGAAGCCTAAAATCTGGTCCCGGGTCAGGGCGTTGGATCCGGCGGCGACCATGGATCGACAAGGGAGAGAAGACGAAGTTGGAGCGTTCGGCGTAGGTGGTGATGACGTGGCCGGCAAGTGAGAAGGAATTGTCGATTTGGTTGGAGATTGATTGCCGGAGATCCATGGCTGCCGTTGGCTGAGTTTTAGGGTAGAAACGAGTAGTAAACAAATCAACTCCGTCTGACTTAATAGTCGTTCTCAATTTGACCTACATAGGTATAAAATATATACTCCGTATGAGGTATAAAATTAAATAAATGTTCCATAATTATATAATTTATTTCATAATGATCGTGCACATTAAGAAGTCATATCTCTTTATGAGATTTTTTTACATAAAAATATCATGTTTTTTTTTAAAAAAAACTTTTAATTTTTCTTCTTCTTTTTTTAACTCTTATAACGATTTAATTAAAATTAATTATAATTACTACTATTGTTGTTGCATTGGTTTTATTTAGGGTTATAGCCGACTTTTATATATTAGCAATTACAATTGGGAAAATGGTTACAATCGGCTATTATATTTTACAGTATATTACTATTATTGACTTATATATTCAAGTTATTATTTTCCATATTTTAATTGGTTCAATTTGGAAGAAATAGAATTACCCTTGTGAAGAAACCAAACTTCAATCCATATCTTCAAATCTACAGAGGCCATACACTTTTGCTGAAATCCCAACATACTTTCATTCTACGGATTTTGGAGTATTTCATTTCATTTTTTAATAGGGGCAATAAAGAGAAAAAAAAAATGCGACTATATTTAAAATCACCCTTGTGAATTATAGTCACCTTGAAAGTTTATTGACAAAAACATATTATAAAGAGAAAGAAATGTGGCTATATTTAAATTCACCCTTGTGAATTTTAGTCACTTTGAAAGTTTATTGACAAAAACATATTATAAAGAGAAAAAAATGTGGCTATATTTAAAATCACCCTTGTGAATTTTAGTCACCTTGAAAGTTTATTGACAAAAATATATAAATCTGATCACAGACTCGTGCAATAAATGGACAAATTGACCTTAATGCATATTATTATTAAGAATAATCAATATTAGAAGGTACGGTGAAGTACAATTCAATTAGTAATACACTTGCATCCCAACTAATAGAGTCCTCTTGAGTATTTGTATTGTACTGGAAAAAAAATTAGATCAAAATTATTTAAAATGATATATATATATATATATATATATATATATATATATATATATAATATGGTACAAATACAACTAAGATATTACTATCTCCATATCACCCAAAAGACTTCATTTCTTTTTGGATTTTCTGGCACGCTTTTCCACACTTCTTGATGATGGGTTTTAAAATAGATTTTTGAAGATTTTATTTTAACGGGATACCCGTTAAAAAAAATCTTCAAAAATCCATTTTAAAATTCATCATCAAGAAACGTGCGTGCCAGAAAATTCAAAAAGAAATAAAGTCTTTTAGGTGAAATGGGGGGGGAGTATAACGGAAACAAAACCCTAACTTCTTCCGTTAGCAATAGAAAGAGAAGGAGAGCTATTCGTACAGACAACTAAAGGTGATTAGGGTTTTGCAAGCGGTCCTCGGTATTAGACGCCATTCCACAACATATATCAATAACTATAAGATAAGATGTAATTATATTTTATTAAAGACAACATAAAACCGCAAAATAAACCGTTTTAAAGGAAAAGAAACAACTCCAAAAACATAGGGGAGGACAAAAGTTCTTATAAACCTTTCCATTATGAAGGGAAACAAAAACATATATCTCCTAGAAATTAAAATAACAAAAAGGTAATATGTTTGGTTGTAACTTTGCCTGTGATAAGTGAATCGATGTACAATGTCAAAGGTGTCATCTATTTGATGAAATATGGATTTTAAGAATGACAATCCTATGTGCAGGTAGTATTATGTTTTTCTTATGTGGATCATCATATCCTGCTTGCAACTTCCTTACATATATACTGGTTGATTAATTGCCAAAGAATGAAGCTTCAAAGGAAAAGCCAGATGATAACAGCAGCCCCTCAAAGTGACATCTTCTGGCCTTAAGGCACCATCTACTTCAAAATCTTCAAAGGTAGATTAAAGTAGCAGAGAGGAATCAAGAACACCAAATGGTGTAGCTTTGAAGAAAGTGAAAATAAAAAATGTGAGATTGGTACGGTATATCCAATTTATATACATAATTTCAGTCTTTTAGAAACAAACAAGGATAGGCCATGACAATCAAGGATATATTGCATTATCATATCATACTCACTTACTTCCAAACACTCAATTATATTTGCGTATATACCCAGTTAATATGAAGTGCACAAATGCTTAATTAGGATTACATTTGCTATATAGGGAGACAGAGATAAAACAAAATAGGATTATAAATTATTTTCTGCTACTATTTGACAGTCCAGTTTATTAACCTCTTCTCCTTCAGTGGAGATATATGTTCTTTTCTTTTTTTATTTAATTTCCTTAGAAAAAGATGGAAATTCGAGCTGTATTTTTCCAACTTTTTGTACCCCGTAGATGAAGTTCATGCGCATTAGTAATTAGTTAGTGGTAACTGCAAACTTTATTATTTCATCATATCTTGTGTTGAACCTCAGTAAATTGGTCTCTATTTCTTTTATGCTATTTATTTATTTTAATTATGGCATTGTAGTATTTCTGTAGTACATGTTGAAGAACCTGGCAGCCGCTTTTTATATATTCATACTTCCTATCTTCATTCTTGTTTTCTCCATGAATTGACTTTACCTGAATAAAGTTTGGCTCAGAATGGACTTATCAGGTGTGGAGGAGCTGATAAGGAGAGGAAGTAAACAAAAACAAAAAAAAAAAAAAAAAACAGGTATGTTAAGACTCAGTGGTGCATCTTTGAAACTGAAGGCATTCCCTTCCAGGGAACTTTATTGAAATATTGAATGCACTCAGAGAATTCTTAGATGCTTATCACTTTTCTCCAGATTCAGTTAATGCTTTGAGAACCTAACATGTATAATTGTAATCGTGATTTATTTGGTAGTATTTTGTATTATTCTCTGTTCATATGATATGTACTAGTGGATTTCTGAATAAGCTGCAAAAGAATTCATTTGCATATAGCTATTCGGTTTTTCTAATTTAGATTATTTCTTCTTCTAGCAAAGTTCTCATTAGCATTATTTCTATTTTGCAGATTCATATAAAGTCTAGCGAAGAAAAAGATGTTCGACTTCAAGATAAGCTTACGAATATTCAAGATCTTGTCCAGTTGATGTACAAGACTGAATTTAAGTTATTGCAAATTATTATATGTACATTGTACTCGTATTTTTTATATAGAATTCTATGAAATTGAGACTTTCTTGTACTTAGTTTATTTATGAAATAATATATTCTTTTATTTATTATATTATAAATGCATATTATCTGACCAAATGAATATAAAAAAATAATAATAACATTAACAACGGTTTTTTATTTTTTTATTTTTTTATTTTGGATACAACAACGGTGAATCACCGTTGTCTATGAGCGAAACCCGTTGTTGTTCTCCTATACGACAACGGTGTTTTACTGTTGTCTATGAGCGCCTATTTATGACAACAGTGGCTACAACAACGCCGAAAAATCTTAAAAGACAACGGGGAATTCCCGTTGTTAAAGACCTTTTTTGTTGTAGTGAAAAAACCTTTAACCATTATGCATATATAGTACGTAATGCAAAAGCTACTAGAAACCTTAGCTAGGTTTAATCAATCAAGGGGATTAAGCAGTTGGCCAATGAAGAGCACTACTCCACTCACATCTTCTCTTATAACAAACATGAATGGATGATCTGCCACAAACTCCATCCTTTCTCTTTGGAAATAAGGTGAGCATCCGAGTGCCATGGTGAGAGCAGAAACAGCAGCAGCTGTCGTGCCTTCCTCGTTCACCTCGACAAAAGCCTTGTGGAATACTCTAGAAATTTCCAAAGGAAGCGGAGAATCCACCATCTCCGTCACCCCACCGCCACTCTCGAAAGGAAGCACCAATCCCAGTCTCTTGAGAACATCAGATGCCTCGAAATCAAAATAGATCTTAAACTTGGGGATCAGAAATTTATCAAGGCTCACACTACTGTAGGGGAGGTGGGAGTCGATGAATCCGGATTCGGAGCACAGCCTTTCTCTCAGAGAAGGTAAGCCATCTACTGCATCTGGAAGGTAGATACACATTGAAAATTTACGACTATCTCTGCCTTGCTCGTATGGAAGCCTTAACACTTTGAAGCCATCAAAAGCGCGGAAATACTGACTCTTGTAGTTGCTCATCATGGGTGCTCGAACTGAGCTTCCATTTAAGAGATAGAATTTGTGCTTTTTTGTCAGGTCTTCGTCGAATTTTCGGGCCCATGCTCCTTTGAAATACACTGCATTTGCCAAGATAAGCTTAGTACTGGCATCAACTGCATCTGGTGGAAGTATGTCCTTGATTAGGCCTTTTGTTTCTTTGCTGCCCCATGCGTTCACTTCTTCTCTTACCTCTTTAGCCTTCACCAAATTCAAATTCAAACACAATGCAGAGTCAGCTTAATTGATTCTATTTAACATGACCAACAAATAAGTAATCCATATTCATATAGGGAAACGCAAACAAGTAATGCCTGAGAAATCTTGGAAACAAAGAAATTCTTAGGGCAATATTATTAAATTCAAGAGCTCCTTGTAAAATTTCAATTGGATTTTCTATGTTAATCATCCACTCAATATTTCTTCTATTCTTGACCCTAATTAACTTTTATTGAATCGGATTTTTAATTTTAATCAAACAGAAGAGGTTTAAGACAACTTTGGCTGTTAATTCTTGAATTCTTTTTTCCTAAGTTGAAGTAGAAACAAAATCATCTTTAACCATGTAAATACCAACCAATGATAATTGATAACAAGAGCAACTCCCCCAATTCTACAATGCGATGCAATTGTTCGAGCAACAAAAAACTTCATGTTTCAATTTTAGTAAATTAAAGACAATCGAGACAGAAATCGGACCTTGTTCTTGAAATCAACGTGTTCGGAAACGGCTCTATACGCAGACCGGAGCAGATCTCGGAAATCAGGCTTCAAATTGAGGCTCTGGTCAACCCAAAGCCCGTTGGCGGTGGACAGAACGGGCCCTCCGACCGGGCCGCCGTCGGCGAGCGCCGCACTCACAATCTGAGAGAAGAAAGCGGTGAGTTCATCTGAGGACGTCGACGTAACGAAACCTACAATCTGATCCCGGGTCGGGGCGTTTGACCCGGCGGCGACCATGCCCAGTAACACGTGGATCGAGAGGGGAGATAAGACGAGGTTGGAGTCTTCGGTTTGGGCGGCGATGACGTGGCCAGCAAGTGAGAAGGAATTGTCGATTTGATTGGAGATTGATTGCCGGAGATCCATCGCCATTGCCGTCGGAATTTTCTACTGCTGTGCTGTTGGTTTGGGAGAGAGAAGAAAGCAGTCCAAAACCAGTCTCGGTTGCGTGCATTCTACTCAATGGGTCGAGACTATATATAGAACACAAATTGTCTTCTTTCCTTTTTTTCCAATTAGTGAATTATATTAATGGGTCTTAACTTAAAATATCCTCTTTTAATAAGGGATATTTCAAAATGGCCAAATTCATAACATTCTACCAAAAATACTCATTTTATTGTGAATGGACAAAATTAAAGCATCTCCAGCCAAGAGCCCCTTTTAGGGGCTCTCCCCCGATTTCATCTCTCGATTTTAATATATTATTTTTAATTTGTTATTTATTCAATTTTTGATATATTATTTTAATTCATTTTTCATTTTATTTTTCGTTCGATTTTATTTATTTAATTAATTTTATTTTCAATTAAAAAAGTAACAAAATTTTTGGATTTTTTTTTATTAAATAACAAACATTGATTTAAACAAACAAAGTACAACATAATTTGAAATAATTTTAAAAATATGCAAACTAATTTAGGCCCCTACGCGCCCACATCTCTTCGACCAAATCGTTGTAAAGATCGCTGTGTTTGACCCTATCGCGTAGCGACCCGTTGCGCTTCACGTACTCCCGAAACGAACCGGGACTCCTCGATTCGCTCCACCATTTGCAGAAGTAGAGGCTTCCTCGTCAGGTGGAGCCCAATTTATCGCGCTTGCTCCTTCATCATCGATTATCATATTATGCAAGATAATACAAGCATACATGATATCTCGTATACTATCACGATACTAGAGTCGTGATGGGCCGCTGACCATGCCCCAACGGATTCGTAAAACGCCAAAAGCGCGTTCCACATCTTTGCGCGCCGCCTCTTGCAGAACTTTGAAACACTCCACTTTTTCGTCAGTAGTGTATGGTGGGGCTGCAACAAAAACGGGCCACTTCGGATAAATCTCGTCGGCAAGGTAGTAGCCCATGTTGTATTGCCTTCCATTGGCGAGGAAATGAACCGGAGGTGCTATTCCTTTGACGACGTCGCTGAACACCGGCGATTGACTGAGAACGATGATGTCGTTGAGCGCTCTAGCTACCCTGAAAAAGGCGTGCCATATCCACAGATCGTGAGATGCAACGGCCTCAAGGGTGATGGTAGGGTAGCCCTTATCCCCACGTGTGTACTGGGCCCTCCACCCCACTGGACAGTTATTCCATGCCCAATGCATGCAGTCGATCGAACCGAGCATCCCTGGAAAGCCGTGGCGAGCCATGTGCATTGCCAGAATTCATTGACAATCATCTCCGGTTGGCTTCCTCAAGTAATGACCACCGAAGATGGTTCGAATCGCCTTAGCAACGTGCTTCAACGAATCTGTAGCGGTAGTCTCCGACATCTGCAAGTACTCGTCGAATTGGTCGCCGGGACCTTCGTAGGCGAGTTGACGTATAGCAGCGGTGCACTTCTGCAGTGTTGTGAAACCCGGCCTGCCTATTGCGTCATCTCGTTGTTGGAAATACTCGACACGATTCTCCAACACCCCCACGATGTGCAAGAACAGATGCTTCGACATCCGAAAATGTTGACGGAATAAATTATCGGGGTATGTGGGCCTCTCAGCGAAATAGTCGGAGCAAAGTTGCTTCGCTCTGGTGACTCAATCTCGATCTATCATTCGCCTAACGGGATACCTTCGGCGTTTTGTCGACTCGGTGGCTTTTTCCTTCTTCTTCTTCTTCGCTTCTTTATATTTCCGAGCAATTTCGGCATTCTTCCTGATGTGTTAGTACATCGCTTCAAGTTCGTCGGAGGATGAGGAGGAATCGGATGAAATTTCAAAAGAGCTTGACATATTGATGGAGTGAAATTGTAGAAAATAAGAATTTTTTGAGATAGATTTGCGTGATAATTATGTAGAAATTGTGTATAAATTGTGTAGAAATTGTGTGTGTGAGTGTGAGAATTTATAGGGAGGAATGAGGAAGTAGCCGTTTCTTTCCAACGGCTAAATTTGAATTTTTTTATTTTTATTTTTTATTTTTATTCTTGAAAATCTGATTTTAAATAATAAAATAAAAAATAGGGTGGCTGACGTCATAATGACGTCAGCACACCACAGAACTTGGGCGCGAGCCGGGCTCTCGGGCGCGAGTTGGGCTCGCCGGAAGAGGGGCTCGCCAGCGCGGCCCGGGCTCACGAGCAGGCTCAAGCCCCTCCTTTCCGAGGCGATGGAGATGCTCTAAGAGTCAGATGTAGGTCCTGACAGCCAAACGTGTCTGAAATTACATGAGAAGTTGAAAAAGTCTCGGTTGGGTGCATTCTACCCCATTCTACTCAATGGTAGAGACTATATATAGGACACAAATTGTCTTTTTCTTCAATTAATAAAAAAATATTACTCCATCCGTTCGCCATTTACTGAATTAATAATCTGGGCACGGAGATTTTGATGATATATTAAAAAATTAAATTGTTAAAATGAAATAATTATAGCTCATTTAATATTTTTAATAGTATTAAAGTGTTAAAAAGTAGAATGATAAAGTGTTAAAGTAAATTGTGGACGTCCCAAAATATATAGTAATAGTGTCAGTAAATGGTGGACGAAGTGAATACCTTCTTCGTGTATAATTCTTGAATTAAAATCATTGTGTTAAACACAAAACAATTGATTATGATTTTTCTTAAGTAATTAATAAAAAGGATATATAATTGCATTTGATTATTTCAATTTTTGTTAAATCTCGTGTCTTTTTGTTCTGCTTCACGTCGCTCAACTTTAATTATATTGATCAACGATAATTAACAAGCTCGGATTAATTAAAATTCATGAATTAGCGACGCAATTAACCTTGGCTTTATTAAAATTGAAATGAAATCTAGTAAGTTCTCGATCGGACCCCTCAACAAGGAAAATGATCGATCTTATTTTCGTAAGATAGTTAATGCACGAAAACTGGGATTTAACGAACACGAAAGTAAACGGAACACAAAGGGATTTACGTGGTTCGATCTATTGGAATAGATCTACGTCCACGGGCGGAAATAGTATAGATCTTTATTGCTTGTATGAGTAGTGATTACAAGATTGTTCTCTCCCTTTTCAACCTATTCTAAACCCCTCTTTATAAGTGTTTACATATGGAATTCGACTAGGATTATAAGTCTTTTCCTATTAGGACTCTTTGGCTTGATCCCCTCCTTTATTGGATAAACACCGAGCTTCTATATCTCTTGTGGAGCTTGAATTGTAGTCGATGTAGGAGTTGCCTTGGTGTAGAGGTTCCTTTGAGGTGGGCCGAAGTGGATTCGGCCTAGGTGGGTTGTTTAGGCCGAGCCAAGTAAGGCTCTTAAGTGGGCCGAGCTGCATAGGTCGAGCTTGACAGTCGGAGCCCAATTATATTGGGCTCGATGCTTGGGCCTAGTAGCTAGGCCATATCCTATCACATCCCCCCCCCCAAAAAGATATGGAAGTGAGGGTGTGATCTGGGGTAGAAAGGTAAAGCATGAGTAGTGAAAGTTACATTGCCCCGTCGAAATTAGAATTTTGACAAAGACGGAGTGCTTGCTACCTCGTTAAGACGAGGCGGGTAAGAATTTTGCATTGTCCCCTCGGAAATTGAATTTCAATGAAGTCGAAATGCTGCCACCCTCGTTAAGACGAGGTGGTTATAAAATTAGCATTGCCCCTTCGGAAATTGGATTTCGACGAAGTCGGAATGCTGGCCACCTCGTTAATACGAGGTGGTTATAAAATTTGCATTGCCCCTCAGAAATTGAATTTCGACGAATTCGAAATGCTTGCCACCTCGTTAAGACGAGGTGGTTATAAAATTAGCATTGCCCCTTCGGAAATTGGATTTCGACGAAGTCGAAATGCTTGCCACCTCGTTAAGACGAGGTGGTTATAAAATTAGCATTGCCCCTTCGGAAATTGGATTTCGACGAAGTCGAAATGCTTGCCACCTCGTTAAGACGAGGTGGTTATAAAATTAGCATTGCCCCTTCGGAAATTGGATTTCAACGAAGTCGGAATGCTTGCCACCTCGTTAAGACGAGGTGGGTATAAAATTTGCATTGCCCCTCGGAAATTGAATTTCGACGAAGTCGGAATGCTTGCCACCTCGCTAAGACGAGGTAGTTATAGAATTTGCATTGCCCCTCGGAAATTGAATTTCGACGAAGTCGAAATGCTTGCCACCTCGTTAAGACGAGGTGGTTATAAAATTAGCATTGCCCCTCGGAAATTGAATTTCGACGAAGGCGGAATGCTTGCCACCTCGTTAAGACGAGGTGGGAATGATTTTTGCATTGCCCCCTCGGAAATAAAATTTCGACGAAGTCGGAATGCGTACGGCCTCGTTAGGACGAGATCGAATTGAAATTCACATTGCCCCTTCGGAAATAAGATTTTCGACGAAGTCGGAATGTGTACCGTCTCGTTAGGACGAGGTCGAACACGTGATGTGTCAGTTACATTTAATGCACCGTTTGGGGTCCCGATAAAGTAGGCTGAAAGTTACTAAAACTTCTTTCAGACGCCACAATCAACATTTTTGAAATTCAGAACCCTAAAAATTTTCAGCAATTCATCTTCTTCCTTCACGCTTGCAGTGCTGCTGTCAGTGTTACACCAGAATCCAGTGAACCATTCGTTGTCATCACAGTCTTCCATCGCTTAAAAAGTAAGTCCATGGCTTCCTCTTCTTTTATGCGCGAGTCGAGCGGTAGTGGTAGTCAGGATTCGGGCGAAAGGTCTATGTCGCTGCCGGTATCTCATAAGCCGGAAAATATAGATGTAGATGTATATACTGTAGAATCGGACATTCCATCGAATTGTAGGGTAGTTTTTGCTTCTCCCCGTGATTCAGTCGGAACAGTGTCAAAATTTTCTTCAACCCTAGATTCATCTGCAATTTTGAAAATTGCAAAAAATTATTTATTTCCTGATTGGATAGAGATGTTAGTTCCTCGGCCGGAGGATAGGGCGTCCAACCCTCCGGTTGGCTTCGTAACTATCTACGAAGATTGCTTAAGCCATGGTCTTCGTCTTCCCCTCCCCCCTGTTTTTGCCGATCTTCTTCGGAAGTTCGGCATTCCTTTAGCTCAAATAACACCGAACTCGTTTAGGCAGCTTACTACTTTAGGCATACTTAGTAGTCGTCACGGGGTCAGCCTGTCAGTAGAGCTGATCCTGAAATATTTTCAATTTAATTCCTACAATGGGTGGTACTATCTGTCATCCCGTCTTGGCTTTCGAGTGAAGACGAAGTCAAAAATCCCGAACTGGCAGTCGAAGTTCTTTTTCTGTCGGTTCGGTGAGGTCCCACATTTCGTCTGGAATGTGGGTAAACTGAGGAACCAAGGCACCGAAGAGAAGTTCGGTATGCTTGATGAAGTGTTGACTAGCCTAGTCGATGAAGAATTCACCGAGGCCGATCTTGCTATGGCGGGGCTGAGCCCTTATGATCCAGACTCCATGGTTGAGCTGGTGAAGGGTGAGGCTCCACTTGGTCTGTTTTTATCTTGTTGTTTGATGTCATGTAATTGTGATATGGCTTATATTGTTTGTCTGCAGTGAAGCTACTCGGTAAGAAGAGGACGAGATCCAGCTCGACTGAAAAGCCATCATCCGAGGCGTCCTCGGAGCGAACCGAGAGCGGACTGATCTCATCACCAATGGAATCCCTTCCAGAGCGACCTGTCGTTCGCAAAAAGAAACAGCAGAAGTTGGCTGTTGCTATTACAAACGAAGAGGAGGATTGCGCTGTTACTGCAGTTCGGTCGTCTCGTGGAGTAGGAGGCCAGGGTTTTGGAGAACTAGTGAATCGGCGACGGCCGTTTCCCGAGGTAACATCATATGCCTTCGTCTACACTTCGGCACCTCCCCTTTTTGTTTTATTTATTACTAATATATGTTGTTGTAGGGTACCGAGGACATGGTGACGAGGCTAAGTGATCTGGCCTCAGAATTGAGCGGTTTCCTGACCTCCGGGGTCGATCGGTACAACGAGATGGCCCAGGCTCGCCGTAACCTGGAAAATGAAAAGGGCGGCCTCGCCAACCAATTGGCTGTGACCGAAGCCAAACTGGTGGCGGAGCGAGCTGCTACCGAGGCGGCTAAGACTGAGGCGATCTCGTTGAGGGCTGAGGTGGAGGCGATGAGGCGACGCGAGGCTGAGATGGTGGCCGGGCAAGGGCCTCTGCTTCGGGCGTATACAGAGCGACTCTTCCGGTCTGAAAAGTTCTCAGAACTTGCCGGGCAGGTGGCTACGGTTCTGAACGCTCGCGCGGTCAGTGACACTATCGACGGTATTGCCGCTGATATGCCGGACTTGGATAAATCCAAGTACGGTTATCAGGAGATGTCAGATGAGGTCGTATACCGTATGTATGCCGAGGCTTTACTGAAAAGTATCCAAGGTATCCCTCTGTTGGATAGCTTGGCCTCGGCATCCACTTTTTTGACTGCCGAGGCAGTTCAAAATTGCCCGGTCGACCGGGACGACGAGCTGGAAGAGGTGATCGCTAACCTCCACCGCACTGCGGAGACCGGGGTGCAGGATGCTGGCGAGGCTAAAGTCAGGGGCGAGGATGAAACCGCTCCAGCTAATGATGAAGCTCATTGTGAGGATGAAGAGAATGCTGGAGTGGTCAGTTGATCACCCTTTTTCAATATTTCTCCTCTTTTTTTTTTTTTTTTTTTTTTTTTTTTTTAGCATGTACTTCGTCATCAGTAGGATGGCGCATTTTGCTGAAGTAATGAAAACTTATTTCTTATTAGAAATTCGTTTCCCTTTTGTAGTCTTCTTCTTCTCCAAAACTTTTCGATGCATCTCCGTATATAGCTCAAATCAATAACTTATTGCGGGCTCTTGAAGCTAAGAATGTCGAAGCTCTTCGTTGGAAAGACCAAGCTAACCATATCCAGGATGAGGCCGACGTGAGACTTAGAGCCGCTCAAATCCGAAATGACGAGCTTCAAGCTCGGCTCCTAGAGCTTGGAGATAAGTATGATGCCATGAAGGAAGAATCTAGAAAGATCGCCGAGGAGCATGTTGAATATGAGGCCATTGTCCGCCGAAACGGCGGGAAAACCATTGCCGAAGTTGATGCAAAGGTAACAGAAATCGCAGCCCGGTGTAAGGATTATCAAGAAAGATACGGGGTGGACTCCTGGCAACTCCAAGATCAGATGGTCGAGCTGAAGCGAATAGCTGGTATGTACGATGTGATTCTAGCTCGGCGTCCGAAATTGGCTGCTCGACTGGGAAAGGACTCTCATCCTTCAAGTTCGTCCACTACCACTGATCCCTCGAGATCGTCGACTCCCGCGGATCGATCAGACATGAGATTCACGCGGCACTCTAAAGAGTTTTATGAACAAGAACGGCAAAGCTTGGCTCGACGAGGTCGAGGTCGGAATCTTCAACCGGGAAGGGGTCAGAGTCGAGGACGAGGTAGTGGTGAACGAGGTCAAGGCCGCTTTAATATAGATGATGTTTTAAATTTCAATTCCGACGGTGATTTTCCTACAAGATGGCTTAGTTTTAGCAAACCCAAGCCCTCGAGTTCGTCTTAATCACCGTGTATTGTACTCTTCCATTTTTGAAATAAAACGGAATTTTCTGTACTCATATTAGCCTTTTACCTTGTTTTTAACATAGATATATTTCCTTGTATTATACAAAGGTAGGCCATAATGAGCATTACCTCGTCAAAAGACGAGGTTTAGGGTTAAGTAGCCCGACTTCATCAAAGATGAAGTGTAGGCTTTAATTAGCACGACCTCGTCATCCGACGAGGTTTAGGCTTTGAGTAGCACGACTTCGTCAAAGGCGAAGTTTAGGCTTTAATTAGCACGACCTCATCGTCCGATGAGGTTTAGGCTTCGAGTAGCACGACTTCGTCAAAGGCGAAGTTTAGGCTTTAATTAGCACGACCTCGTCGTCCGACGAGGTTTAGGCTTTGAGTAGCACGACTTCGTCAAAGGCGAAGTTTAGGCTTTAATTAGCACGACCTCGTCGTCCGACGAGGTTTAGGCTTTGAGTAGCACGACTTCGTCAAAGGCGAAATTTAGGCTTTAATTAGCACGACCTCGTCGTCCGACGAGGTTTAGGCTCTTCTCTGTTTTAAACAAAGGCCGTATCTTTGTTTTTAACCGAGGTGGTGCCTCCTTGTTTTAAACAAAAGTACTTCTTCCTAGCTTTTAACAAAGGTGGTTCCTTCGTTTTAAGCCCAGGCAGTTTGAACTTCTATTTTTAACAAGATTAGGTCGGTACGCGCGCGTTTAGAATTTATCCCCAATGTGGAGTTTATTAAATTACCCTCGTCAGGGTTTTTAAAATAAAAGATCAAAAATACTAAGCATAAGTGGAATAGAGAGACATGCAAGATATGATATGCAATGATTTAAACGAATAATAAAGGAAAAATAAAACTCTTTATTTATAAAAACCGGAAAAAAAAAAACAGCTGACAAGACGACCTGACTCTTTACACCTACGACTTTAAATGAACTGATCCTAGACATTACTCTCATCCACTTATACAAAGTATTTTTTTAAATGATTAATGTGCCATGTGCGGGGTAAGGGCTCACCAGATAAATGGGCAAGCTTGTACGACCCTTTGCCGAGGACTTCTTCAACTCGGTATGGTCCTTCCCATGTGGCTTCAAGCTTGCCGAGCCTTTCCGCTTTACTGACCTCGTTATTCCGAAGTACAAGGTCGCCTACTTGAAATTGTTGGTACTTCACCCTTTGGTTGTAGTACCGAGCTACTTGGTGCTTGTACTTAGCTTCTCTTATGTAGGCGAGCTCTCGTTTTTCTTCCAGCAGATCCAGTTCGGTTCGGAGGTCTTCCTCGTTGACTTCGGCTATGAAGTTGATAGTGCGCGGGCTCGGCAGGCCTATCTCTACCGGGATCACTACTTCGGTTCCGTACACCAAACTATAAGGCGTTTCACCGTTCGAGGTCCGGGGAGTTGTTCGGTACGACCATAGGACTTGGGGTAAATTTGCGGCCCAATCTCCTTTGGCTTTGTCGAGACGGGTTTTGAGTCCCTTGACGATCGTTCTGTTCGTAACTTCGGTTTGGCCGTTCGCTTGAGGGTGAGCTACCGAAGTGAACTTTTGGTAAATGTGAAGCCCTTCACACCATTCTCTGAATGTCCGATCGGTGAATTGCGTTCCATTATCCGAAACGAGGATGCGAGGTACACCGAAGCGGCAAACCACATTCTTCCATACGAAGTTGAGGGCGTTCTTGCTTGTGATCTTTGCCAAGGGCTCAGCTTCGACCCACTTAGTGAAGTAGTCGATGGCTACGATTAGGAACTGGAGTTGTCTGGGAGCTTTATCAAATGGTCCGACGATATCAATTCCCCATTGCACAAACGGCCACGGGCTTTGCATGCTTATGAGGTCGGTTTGAGGTAATCTCGGTACCGTCCCATGGATTTGACACTTTGGGCACTTTTTGACTAGTTCGACTGCGTCTTGAAACATTGTAGGCCAATAGTAGCCCCAGCGCATGACCTTTTTTGACAGTGCTCGAGCTCCAATGTGGCTTCCACATGACCCTTCATGAACTTCGCTTAACGCATAGTTTGCTTGGTTCGGCCCGACACATCTTAGGAGAGGTTGAAGGTATGACTTTCTATACAGAATTCCTACTTGTAGAACGTACTTTAGTGACTTGCTTAAGATCTTTCTTGCCTCAAGCTTGTCACTGGGTAGCTCGCCCTTCTCCAAATAATTACGAGGCCGACCTCGGCTTCTTCTATACTTCGGTGTTTGATTCCTTCCACTGGAGAGCTTGTTGACGAGGACGCTAATTTGCTTAAAGCATCAGCTCGGGTATTTGCTCCTCTTGGGATTCGTACCAACTCGAAGTAGGTGAAGCTTTCTTGCAGACTCTTAGCTTTTTGGAGATACTTCTTCATTCTATCGCCCTTTGCCTCGTATGTGCCGAGCATATGGCTAACTATGACTTGGGAGTCACAGTAGACTTGTACAGCTCGTACTTGAAGACTTTGAGCGAGGCAAAGTCCTGCAATTAAGGCTTCGTATTCCACTTCATTATTTGTGGTAGGGAAGTCGAACCGAAGTGCATAGGTTATCTCCTGCTCGTCTGGCCTGAGAAGTATGATGCCTGCACCGCTTCCTAATTTTCCAAAAGCCCCGTCCACATATACCTTCCAACAGTCTTTGGGTGGTTTACCTGTGGGTTCGGCTCCGACAATATCCGAGGCGGCATCGGGTGGCTTCGGTGCTTCCGTAAACTTAGATTCTACCAGGAAGTCAGCTAAGGCTTGGCCTTTGATAGCACTGCGTGGACAGTAGCTGATGTCATGCTCACCTAGCTCGACTGCCCATTTCGCAATTCTCCCCGAAGCTTCAGGCTTCAGTAGCACTTGCCGAAGCAGGAGGTTAGTGAGGACCTGTATAGGATGTGCCTGGAAATAAGGTCGTAACCTCCTCGCTGCGTTTACTAACGCTAGTGCGATCTTCTCTAATGGCTGATACCTTGTCTCTGGTCCTTTGAGTGCTCGGCTGATGAAGTAGACCGGAAGTTGCCGACATTTCTCGTCACGCACTAGGACTGCACTTATAGTCTCATCCGAAGCCGCGAGGTATAGGGATAGAATCTCACCTTCATGCGGGACCGACAAAGTTGGAAGCTTACAGAGGTATTTTTTCAGGTCGGCAAACGCTGATTTCTGTTCCTCTTCCCATTTAAAAACTGGGTTCTTCTTAAGAATCTTGAAGAAAGAGAGTTGCTTCTCTGCCGCTTTCGAGAGGAACCGACTAAGGGCAGCTAGGCAGCCCGTCAATTTGTGCACGTCGTGAATCTTCTCTAGAACTTTCATTTCTTGAACAGCTCGGACCTTGGACGGGTTAGCCTTTAATCCTTCTTGAGAAACCCAGCATCCTAAAAATTTTCCGGATCGGACCATAAAGGTGCACTTTTTAGGATTCAGCTTTAGGTTAACTTTCCGAAGGAGGCCGAGGACGATCTTGAGATCGTCGACACAGGTGGTTGGCTCTTTGCTTTTGACGACGATGTCATCCACATATACTCCACATTGTTACCGATGTGGGGCTCAAATATCTTGTCCACCATTCTTTGATAAGTAGCTCCAGCATTCTTTAGTCCGAATGGCATTTTCTTATATGCAAAGACGCCGAAGTTAGTGATGAAAGCTGTCTTTGGTGCGTCTTCGTCACTCATCAAGACTTGGTGATATCCTTTATACAGATCTAAGAAACTGAAAACCTTGTGGCCGACCAGAGCCTCGACTTTCTTGTCGATGTTGGGAAGAGGATAACAGTCTTTGGGGCAGTGTTTATTTAGATCGGTGTAGTCAATACACATTCGCCAACCTCCTCCTTGTTTTTTCACCATCACCGGGTTAGCAATCCACGTCGGATACTTGACCTCGAAGAGTATTCGGGCCTCTAACAGTTGGTGCACTTCATCATGTATGACCTGGTTCCGGTCTGCTATGAATACCCGCTGCTTTTGCCGGACTGGCATTACTCCGGGGTCAATGTTCAGCCGGTGTGTGATAACATCTGGTGAAACTCCGGTCATGTCGAGTGGTGACCAGGCGAAGACATCTTTATATTCCCGAAGTAGTTGGACAACTTGCTTGCGAAGTTCGGCTCCTCCAGCGAAGCCAACCTTAACAACCTTAGTTGGGTCGTTTTCGTACACTACAACAGCTCCTACTGGCTCGTAGAATGCAGAGTTGTCTTCCAACACTTCGGATTTCTGTAATTGCTATGCTTGCGGATGCTGAGGTGTCCCAACACCTCGTAGGGCGATCTGCATGCATTCCTTCGCCCTTTTCTGGTCACCGCGAATTATAATTACCCCCATTCTTCGATGGAATTTTGATCGTTAGGTGGAACGCCGAGCATATTGCCTTCATTGCAACCAACCAATCTCTTCCTAGGATGATGTTATAGGGGGAGTTCGCCTTCACAACAAAAAAACTGACGAACTTGGTGGATGACAATGGGTGTTTACCCACTGTCACTGGGAGTTGAATTATCCCTTCGGTTTGCGTCTCTTGTTGGACGAAGCTTCTAAGGGGAATTGGTGCTGGTGTTAAACGAGCTTCTTCGACCCCTAACTTCTCAAAGCAATCCTTAAAGAGTACGCTTACTGAGGCCCCACTATCGATGAAGATTCGATGGACGAGCTTATTAGCCACCACTGCCTCAATCACAATAGCGTCTTGGTGAGGTACCATTGGTGGCACTGGGTCCTTCTCTGAGAAGGTAATGACCTCGTCTTTTTTGAACCTTTTCTGTAAAGGTTCGTCTGTAGAGGGACTTCTGGCCTCGGCCTTGAGTGACGACTTTGTTGCTCCTTGTGGGAGCCCGGTAATAGCAGTGACGACTCCGTTGATCCGGGGTTGATCTTCGTCTCCCTCCTCATCATCAGGCCTGGGCTTTTTGTCGACATGGGGGGCGCAATTGTTCCCTCCTCGGTTTCTGCGCTTTCCCCTACCTGGGGTCGGGCATCATATTGGCTGCGACTTTGGTACTTTCTAAATGTACCGTCACGTACCAGGTGCTCGATATCCGCAGCTAGCTCCCTGCAGTCTTCTGTGTCATGACCGTAGTCCTCATGGAATCGGCAGTATTTATCCTTAGCTGGCGTCTTGACCACCACGTGACATGGGCTGAGGTCTTTAAAACAGGTTGGTATGAAGCTCATAAATCTCCGTCCTCGGCTTTGTCAGTGGCGTGAATTGGGTCTTTTCCGAAGTTTGCCGAGGTCCAAGTCAGGATTCAAGGGGGCCTCGCTGCAGTCTATCTAAGGCACTTCAGCGGCCCTGACTTCGGTCATTGCGCTCTTCTTTCCTCTGATCGGATGGTTCAGGCTTATCAGCCTCGCGCTTCTTCCTATCCGCTTCATCTGCTCGTGCGAAACGATCCGCGATGCTCCACAACTGCTTCGACGTCCGTGGCTCTTCCCTTATGATCTTCTTGTAGAGAGCACCAGATTGGATGGCATTCTGGAAGGCTGAGATAAGGACTTCGTCGGTTAAGCGATCGACTTTCAGGCTTTCCTCGTTAAACCTAGTCATAAAGTCACTAATTGATTCTCCTCGTCTCTGCCTAATGGAAAGAAGTTGGGCCAGGGTAGTTTTTGCCTCGGCTTTCTGGAAAAACCTGCGTTCGAAAGCTTCGAGTAGGTCTGCGTATGATCCGATACTGCATGGAGGCAGGCTATCGAACCAACTACGAGCGTTATCGACAAGCAGTTCGGGGAATACCTTACACATGTAGGTATCCTCACTGAGACCTTGATTCATCATATTATATTGGTATTGGGACAGGAAATTGCTTGGATCGCATGAGCCGTTGTAAGGCTTGATAGGAGGTACTCGATACTTCTCAGGGAGAGGAGTGTAGAGTATATAGTTGGTGAAGGGAGTAGAGATCTTACTGTAAACAGTAAATCTCCCTCCTCGGTGATCGTCGCCATGCCGAGGTGAAGCAGTGTGACGACGAGGTGGGGTGATGGTACGGCGAGGTGAAGGTCTGTAGTTTCCTCGGCGTTTATCATCGAACCTCCTTTGACGAGGTGCCGTGTCTCGTGCGCCCACAATTTGGATGCTTTGAGAATCGTGTTGCTGATGGGAACGGGATGTAGCTCCACATTCTCCATGCTGTATTCCAGCTCTTTGTTGGTTGACGAATTATAGGAATTATGTGCCTTTATATGCCAGGAAACTCTTCACTGCATCTTCGAGTTCATGCGGCTGGAGCTTTGGGACCTCCTCTCCGTCACGACCACTGCTGTGACCTTCTTGGCTGGGGTGGAGCGGTCTGCCGAACTGATCCACCGGGATATCTCCGATATGCCCTTCTGGAGTCAGCGCATGCTCTTTCCCAGGGCGTCTTTGATTAGAGTTGGGTGGATGGCTGGAGGCTTCGGTTGATTCATGAGTGGTTTGCTGGGCGTTTTTATGCTGAGCGTCCTTCTCCTTAGCAGCGGCGGCGGCGGCAGCCTCGGCGGCAGACTTATTAGCGGCAGCAGTAGATCGTGTTGATTTCCCGGCCATCGTGATTGTAGCAAACTTGCAAAATTTGATCAAGATTCACAGATTTTCAGGTTCCCACAGACGGCGCCAGTGATCGATCTTATTTTCGCAAGATAGTTAATGCACGAAAACTGGGATTTAACGAACACGAAAGTAAACGAAACACAAAGGGATTTACGTGGTTCGATCTATTGGAATAGATCTACGTCCACGGGCGGAAATAGTATAGATCTTTATTGCTTGTATGAGTAGTGATTACAAGATTGTTCTCTCCCTTTTCAACCTATTCTAAACCCCTCTTTATAAGTGTTTACATATGGAATTCGACTAGGATTATAAGTCTTTTCCTATTAGGACTCTTTGGCTTGATCCCCTCCTTTATTGGATAAACACCGAGCTTCTATATCTCTTGTGGAGCTTGAATTGTAGTCTATGTAGGAGTTGCCTTGGTGTAGAGGTTCCTTTGAGGTGGGCCGAAGTGGATTCGGCCTAGGTGGGTTGTTTAGGCCGAGCCAAGTAAGGCTCTTAAGTGGGCCGAGCTGCATAGGCCGAGCTTGACAGTCGGAGCCCAATTATATTGGGCTCGATGCTTGGGCCTAGTAGCTAGGTCATATCCTATCAGAAAATTAAAAAAGAAATTATACTCCCTCTCTCCTGTTTATAACAGGTTTATTATTTTATTTTTTTTGGCACGAGTTTTTTTTTTTAATTAGAAATAGTATTAATTAGAGATCAAATATAATATTTAATATTATATATATTTCATTTTTTTTAAACTAAAGCATCATATATTTATAAAGAGATATTGATGTTTGATCTTAAATAAAAGATTGTATCAAGATTTTTAATATAGTATAAAATTTGTAAAAGTCGAGAAACAAACGGGTTTGATTGCTTATAATTTTTTTAAAAATGTTGAATTTGGCAAAATAAGCTCTTTAAGAGCTTATTACCTCCAAAAAAGATAAGCTCTTGAAAATATAAGATCTAAAAAAAAACTAAGCTTGATTCCCACATCTAATTTATTTATTTTTATCTAATTTTTCACTATATAACTCTATTTTATTTTGTAGGTCTAGTTTATTATATGCAGTTTCATTTGGAGTACAAAATTATGGATTTCAAAATTTTCTCTTTTCGATTTTTCTTTTGATTTTTTTAGATTTTATACTTTTTAATACCTGTTGAACTTATAAGTTCTTCTGTCCAGACAACTTATATGCCTGTTGAACTTATAAGTTCTTCTGTCCAGACAACTTATATGTTCTTTACTCTTATACATTTATAAACATCTTATAATCAAATTCTTTATAATAATTTTAGCCAAACACTCCCTAAATCATTATAAAATGATATGTCATCTACCGATTTTTCTTTTATAAATTTATAGATGGCTATAGTAATAGTAGTCGATCTGGATGCCTAGATTCAAAATTCTGATTTTTTGTTAATTAGTAATTATAGTTTTGTCCGAAAATCACAAAATTATAATATTGACTAGAATTTATGTTTATTAGTGGTGGACATCGTATATTGTACACTATCTTAAATGGTTATATCAAAGTTTGTCTAAGAGTTTCATATATTCTCGTGTCAATACTCAATACTCAATTGTGAATTTTATTCACCTTGAAAGTTTATTGACAAAAACATATAAAGCTGGCACACTCATGCGACCAATGTACAAATTGACCTTAATGTATATTATTATTAAAGATAATCAAAATTATAATCACAATTCAATTAGCAAGACATTTACATCCCAACTATATAATAGATCAGGATTTGAGTCTTCTCGGGTACGTACTACTCCCTCCGTCCCGCGGCAATTGTCCACCTTTATTATTTTATACCTCACACATATATTACCCCTCGTGGACAATTGTCGCAAGACGGAGGGAGTAGTATGTTTGTATTGTACTAAAAAAAAGTTAAATCAAACTAAATAAATTAATAAAAAATGGAAACAAAACCCTAACTTCCCTTAGCAATATCTTAATGGATCCCACAACAGATGCAAATGGTAAAAGCTCATAGTAGAGAATTGAAGGAAGAGCTATTGCACAGCCACAAACTAAATAAAGAAAGCCTGTGGAAATTTTGGTAGAGAAACTCAAAGAGACAATGGAGGTGATTTTAGGGTTTTGCAAGAAGTACTGCCCATTCCTCGCCATTCCGCAACATATCAATAACTATAAGATAAGATGTAATTATATATATTTCATTATAGAGCATATAAAACGAGCATCGTATATCAAAATAAACCGTTTCAAAGTAAAAGCAAAAACATAGGAGGGATAAAAATTCTTATCAAAAAACTCCTAGAAACCCTAGAAAATAACAAAAAACCGTTAACCATTATGCATAGTTTGTAATGCAAAAGCTACTAGAAAACAGCTACGTTTAATCAAGGGGATTAAGCAGTTGGCCTATGAAGAGCACTACTCCATTCACATCTTCTCTTATAACAAACATGAATGGATGGTCTGCCACAAACTCTATCCTTTTTCTTTTGAGAGGCCGCATTGGACCACCGGTTGATAGACGGCCAACAGTAACAGCAGCAGCTCTAGTGCCTTCCTCGTCCACCTCGACAAACGCCTTGTGGAATAAGCTAGAAACTTCCAGGGGAAACCGAGAATCCGCCATCTCCGTCAGCCCACCACCCTCGAAAGGAAGCACCAATCCCATGCTCTTCACAAGACCGGATGCCTCGAAATCATAAGCAATCTTAAACTTTGGAATCAAAAATTTATCAAGACTCACACCATTGTAGGGGAGGTGGGAGTCGATGAATCCAGACTCAGAGCAGATTCTTTCTCTCAGAGAAGGTAAGCCATCTTTGGCATCTGGAAGGTAGATACACATTGAGAATTTACGACTATCTCTGCCTTGCTCGTATGGAAGCCTTAACACTTTGAAGCCATCCAAAGCACGGAAATACTGCCTCTTGTAGTTGCTCATCATGGGCGCTCGAACGGAGCTTCCATTCAAGAGATAGAACTTGCGCTCTTTCGTTAGCTTTTCTTCAAATTTTTGGGACCAGTTTCCTTTGAAATAGACTGCATTTGCCATGATAAGCTCAGTAGTAGCATCAATTGCACCAGGTGGGAGTATATCTTTGATTAGGCCTTTTGTTTCTTTGCTGCCCCATTCGTTCACTTCTTCTCTTACCTCTTCAGCCTTCACCAAATTCAAAACACAATATTAATGCAGAGTCAGCTTAATTGATTCTACCAAAAATGACCAAGAAATTAAGGAATCCGTATTCATGTAGGGTTTAGATTTTGGCTAGATGGGATCCTCTATCCCAACTATGGTGTATCGACCGTGTATCAGAAGCAATTTTCTTTATTTTTATTTACTTTTTTTCTTCAATTTCGATCTAAAATGATTTAGTCAGCTAATATTATACTAACATGATTCATAATTCAATTAGGGTATATATTACTTTTTTGCATTTTTCCTTCATTTTTAAACTAATAAAATTGAAATCAAATACTAAAAAATAAATAATAAACCCTGCTCAATTAGTGTAAAGTTAAATTAAATCATAATATCGAGAAATTGAAGAATAAAAACTAACAAAAATCAAGAAAATTCAATTCTGGTACATATTGAAATAGGGATATATATATAGAGGATCTCAGGTGGGTTCTAGTGCATATGTACATAAAGGCAAACAAGTCATGCTTGAGAAATCTTAGAATACAAAGAAATTCTTAGGGCAATATTATTAAATTCAAGAGCTGCTTGTAAATGGCCTAGATAATTCAATTGGATTTTTCATGTTAATCTACTCAATAGTTCTTGCTTTTATTCACTCGGATTTTGAATCTTAACTAACTGAAGAAGTTTAGACAACTTTGGCTTTTAATTCATGAATTATTTTGACCCTAGTAGAAGTATGAAACAAAATCATGTTCAACCAATTAGGTAGATACCAAAAACTACTATGCAACAAAAAAAATTCATGTTTTAATTTTAGCAGAGACAAAAGAGACAGAAATGGGACCTTGTTCTTGAAATCAACGTGTTCGGAAACAGCTCTGTACGCAGAGCGGAGAAGATCTCGGAAATCGGGCTTCAAATTGAGGCTCTGATCAACCCAAAGCCCGTTGCCGGTGGACAGAGCGGGCCCACCGACTGGGCCGCCGTCGGCAAGCACCGCACTCACAATATGCGAGAAGAAAGCGGTGAGTTCATCTGAGGACGTCGACGTTATGAAACCTACAATCTGGTCCCGGGTCGGGGCGTTCGACCCGGCGGCGACCATGCCCAGTAACACGTGGATCGACAACGGAGAGAAGACGAAGTTGGAGACTGCAGCGCAGGCGGTGATGACGTGGCCGGCAAGTGACAAGGAATTGTCGGTTTGATTGGAGATTGATTGCCGGAGATCCATCGCCATTGCCGTCGGAATTTTCTACTGTTGAGAGAGAGAGAAGGCAGTAAAAAATATTACCTTTTTTTTTATGTATAAATCTTTGAATAAATATAGAATTGATACATATCCGAATTTGAGCTAAATGTACCCTAAACCATAAAATCTAGGGTTTAAATCTTAACTAGATTTGTTTCAAAAAAAAAATAATAATAAACTAGATTTTGCACCTAGTGGGATGCACCACAATACATGTAGATATACAATATTAAAAGAAATATTATAATTAAAATATAGTAATTTATAAATAAGTACTCTTCATCACTGTTAAAAGATGTCATTAATTTTGGGCATTGCATTATGAGGATATAATTTACCACTGTACAAATAATTTTTTTCACAAAATCATTGAGATGATTTTTCACTATTAACAAATGAAAAAGATTTGATTTTGCATTAAATTTAAAAGTTAAATTTTGTTATTTTCTTGTACAAAGTAAAAGTAATTCTTACTCAATTCACATTCAAAATGTAAAAATGTGCGTATGTTGCCTAGCCTAACAGTAAAGGAATAATGTATGAGACAATGGTGGTGATTACGGTTTTTGCAAGAATTGCACAGTGGTCGGTATCAGACGCCATTCGACAACATCTCAATAACTATAAGATAAGATGTAATTATATTATATTTTATTAAAGACACAACATGCATGTATTAAACGACTTTGGTGAGCATGGTATCAAAATAAACCGTTTCAAAGTAAAAGCCAAATTAAAACATTGGGGAAGATAAAAATTCTTATAAACCCTTCTCCAATACCAACACCTCCTAAAAAATAAGTTAACAATTACTATAATAGTAATGCAAAAGCCACTAGCTAGAAACATAGCTAGGTTTAATCAAGCAAGGGGATTCAGAAGTTGGCCTATGAAGAAGAGCACAAGCCCAATAGTGTCTTCTCTTATAACAAACACAAATGGATGATCTGCCACAAACTCTAACCTCTCTCTTTGGAAGAAAAGCATTGAAGTCTCTTCTACGAATAAAGCAGCAGAAACAGCAGCAGCTCTAGTGCCTTCCTCGTCCACCTCCACAAATGCCTTGTGGAATGTTCTAGAAACTTCCAGAGGAAATTAAACCGAGAATCCACCATCTCCGCCACCACCACCGCCCTCGAAAGGAAGCACCAATCCCAGTCTCTTGAGAACTTCAGATGCCTCGAAATCGAAACAGATCTTAAACTTTGGGATCAGAAATTTATCAAGCCTCACACTTGTACCGGGAAGGTGGGAGCCGATGAATCTTGACTCGGAGCGGAGCCTTTCTCTCAGAGAAGGCAAGCCATCTACGGCATCCGGAAGATAGATGTACATTGAAAATCTACGACTATCATTGCCTTGTTTGTATGGAAGCTTCAATACTTTGAAGCCATCAAAAGCGCAGAAATACTGACTCTTGTAGTTGCTCATCATAGGTGCTCGAACAGAGCTTCCATTCAAGAGATAGAAGTCGTGCTCTTTCGTCAGGTGTTCGTCGAATTTTCGGGCCCATGCTCCTTTGAAATAAACTGCATTTGCCAAGATAAGCTGAGTAGTAGCATTAACTGCACCAGGTGGAAGTATATTTTGGATTAGGCCTTTTGTTGCTTTGCTTCCCCATGCGTTCACTTGTTCACTTACCTCTCTAGCCTTCACCAAATTCAAACACATTGCAGAGTCAGCTTAATTGATTCTACCAAAAATGACCAACAAATTAAGTAATCAGTATTCAAGTAGGGTAAGGTCCTCGTGCATAGGAGTGAGCAATACTCGGTAAAAATCGAAAAATTGAGCCAAACCGAGCCAAAATATTAATTTGGGTCGATTATATTCTTAAACGGTTTGGTCTTGGATTTGATTTTCAAGAAAATTCGGTATTTGGTTCGGCTTCAACTTTAGAGATTAAAAAAACCAAAATACCAAAAACTGAACCGAATTATATATATTATTAAAATATATTTTTATAACAATATATAAAAGTAAAAGTATCAATTAACAAGTATGTAGAAACATACACAATCTAATAACCTAAATACTTAAGTCAATCTTATTTCAGATTTTTTAAGTGTGTATTCTTTCATTTGTGTTTACTTATGATCAATTTTATTTAACATTGGAGGATTTAAGTTTGAACTTATTTTACAATTAATACTAAGAATGCATTTTTTAGCATAATTTAGTAAAAAAGAACAGATAAATTTAAATGGCATTTTATAATTCGTTTTTTGGTATTTTACCATAACCGAACCGAAAATATTAATTTGATTTTCATATATAATTATATATACAGTAGTTCGGTCCGGAGCCATGCAAACAAGTAATGCTTGAGAAGTATGCTTGAGAAATCTTGGAAACAAACAAATTCAAGAAATTCTTACAAAAGCCTAAAAATTCAATTGGAATTTCCATGTTAAACTACTCAACAATCTTAAACTACTTGTGATTTTATATTTGTATATTTTTGCCTAGTTGAAATTGAATCAATAGCAAAATTACTAGTTAAAGATTTTCCCTAATTATGGGAAAAAGGCAAAAGAAGAAAGAGAGTGACCTTGTTCTTAAAATCAACGTGTTCGGAAACAGCTCCGTTAGCTCTTCCGACCAGATCTCGGTAAGCGGGCTTCAAATTGAGGCCCGGTGGACAGAACGGGCCATCCGACCGGGCCGCTGTCGGCGAGCTCCGCACGAACAACCCACGAGTGAGTACGCCGACGTAAGACCTACAATCTGGTCCCGGGACGAAGCGTTCGGACCCGGCGGCAACCATGCCCAATAGCACGTGGATCGAAAGGGGAGAGAAGACGAGGTTTGAGTCTTTGGTGGTGATGACGTGGCCCGCAAGTGAGAAGGAATTGTCGATTTTATTGGAGATTGATTGGTGGAGACCCATCGCCATTGCCGTCGGAATTGTCTACTGCTGTGTTGTTTGTTTGGGAGGGAGGGAGGAGAGAGAAGAAGAAGAAGGGTTGCGTGCATTCCACTCAATCTATTTTATTACAGTATAAAAACTGGGCTATTTTAATATATGATCCCGTATAATTCTCAAATTAAAGTAATACATATCCGAATTTGAGCTCAACCTAATTATATTTGGGGGAAAATATCTAGTTAGAGATTTTTGCAGGACTTTTGAGATTTATGATTATTTCAAAATTGCAAAAAGTTTTGCATGATGATATTGTAAAATTTCTGCAAATTTTATACTGTGTGAAATTTATGGATGTTTTTCAATTAATTCTGCAAATTGGTCTCGCGTTTGTGAGGATTGAGATAATTATTTCAATATGACACAATTAGAACAACTTAGCAGTCGATTCGTTCCAATCGTTTCATTAAATAAAATGATATTCTTATATTCTATGAACGCTTATATAACACCTTAAATCAAATTAACACTCAGATATATCAATAACCAAG
This sequence comes from Mentha longifolia, assembly GCA_001642375.2. Classification (NCBI taxonomy): domain Eukaryota; kingdom Viridiplantae; phylum Streptophyta; class Magnoliopsida; order Lamiales; family Lamiaceae; genus Mentha; species Mentha longifolia. Next base: position 16,312,014 of record CM038121.1, read on the forward strand.
AGATTTATTATAGATTTCAGACAATATATATATCAAAACTAACCATTTACAAGTACCTAGCAACTCCAAAAACAGAGAGGAGAATAATAAGTACTTATATATCTTCGATCTCCCTCGTGAGAAAAACAAAATCTCCTAAGTCTCCACACATTTATATCTAGAAAGATTCTAATTACCTTAATAAACAAAATCTGGAAACTACCTCGAGGCAAGGGGATTAAGTAATTGGCCGATGAAGAGGACGACGCCAGTCGTATCTTCTCTTAAAACGAACATGAAGGGATGATCAGCCACAAACTCCAACTGAGGCATTTCCAAAGGCGGCAATGCACAGCTCCCAAATGCTACCGCTGCAACAGAGACAGCAGCAGCTTCGGTGCCTTCCTCGTTCACCTCAATAAACGACTTATGGTATATCTTAGTGCCAACTATAGGATAACGCGAATCCACCATCTCATTCAGCTCTCCACCTTGGAAAAGATGCACAATCCCCAGTCTCTGCAGAAGAGCTGAGGCCTCGAAACTCATCTCAAACTTGAACTTGGGGATAAGAAACTTATCAAAAATTTCTAGGCTGGAGGGGAGGTGGGTGTCGATGAATCCAGACTGGGCGCACATTCTCTCTCTCAGAGAAGGCAAGCCATCTTTGGCGTCTGGGAGATAGATATACATTGAAAACCTACGCCCATCTTTGCCCGGCTCGTATGGAAGCCTCACCACTTTGAAACCATCAAAAGCGCGGAAATATTGAGCTTTTCGGCTGCTCATCAAGGGTGCTCGAACTGAGCTTCCGTTTAAGAGATAGAAGTCGTGCTCCTTTGTTAAAGATGCATTGAATTTCCGGGTCCATGATCCTTTGAAATAGACTGCATTTGCCAAGATAACCCTGGTGATTCTTGGATCAACTGCACCAGGTGGAAGTATATCTTTGATTAGGCCATTTGTTTCTTTGCTGCCCCATGAGTTCACTAGTTCAGTTACCTCTCCAGGCTTCATCATCAAATTCCAATTGAAAACAATCGATAATCAGCAATTACTCTGTAGTCAATGTAATATTTTCTACAAAGATTCTTGTATGGCCTAATGCATAAAGAAAGGCAAACAAGTAATGCGCAAGAAAATTCGAAGAACAGAGAACTGCTCATGAAAATATACCGATTGAATAAGGCCTACACCCAACAGTAAAATCCAATTCAACCTGATTTTCCATGTTATCACTAGTAAAAAGAAGAAGAAAAATATCTAAAATCACAAGCATAATTAAAAATAAATAAATAAAAATGATATAAAAAAAAAACGCATAATTCCGCACATCATGACCAAAAGCAACCCCAAATTATACGATAGCGTCAAAATTGAATAGAAAAGGTCAAAGAAGAAGAGGAAACTGACCTTATTCTGAAAATCAAGACGTTCGGAAACAGCTCTGTAACAATTGTGGAGTAGATCTCGGTAAGAGGGGTTCAAATTGAGGGAGAGATCAACCCAGACTCCATTAGCGGTGGATAGAACCGGACCTCCATGAGGGCTGCCGTCGACGAGAACCGCCCTCGAAATCTGGGAGAAGAAAGCATTGAGTGCATCGGAGGAAGTCGACATGAGAAAACGAAGAATCTCTGCTCCGGTGGGGCCCTTGGAGCCGGCGGCGAGCAGTCCGAGGAGTACGTGGATGGATAAGGGGGAGATGAGGAGGTTAGAGTGGTGGGCGTAGGCAGAAATGGCGTGGTGGGCCAGGAAGAAGGAGTGATCGCTTTGGTTGGAGATGGATTGCCGGATATCCATCGCCGGCGCCGGAGGGAGAATGCAGAAACTACTCCGACTCCTAATTTTGGTTGCGTTGCGTAGCGTACTCTCAATTCAATATTCAACAATATGTATTAAGTAATTTAACAATAAATATATTTACCTTAATAACTAACCAATTACCATACCAAACAAAAAGACACTATTATAGCGTAAGTTGCTGACTGTTGCACGAAGTAAATAAAATTGTATTTTAAACTAACTCACTTGCGACTTACGAGTACGAGTTAATGGATCGATTCGAGATTCGAATAGTGTCATAACCCTAATTTTATGGTGCAAAGCTGCAACGTGGATCGTAGAATTTTAAATTCCCCACATAGCGGTAAGAAAAGAAAAGAAGCAAAGGGTGGGTGGAAATGCCCTTGAGACGAGAATCCCGTTGAAATGGAACGTACTTGGTATTAATATTGTTTGTTTTGGGTTAAGTTTTCACGGTTTTGTTTATGGGATACCTTCCAAAAGGCACCGTACTAATGTAGTGGTGTTTTTCTTTATATACAAGGTGTATCTTTGTTATCTTTTTTAATGTAAGACTTTGTTTATTTGTACATATAATGAATAAAATATCACCATGTGCGTGTGTTAGACTAACGATAGGGTTTCGAACTAGAGGTGTCAAATGGGTCGAGTCGGTCCAGCCCAGCTCATCCCAAGCCCATTATGGGTACGCCCCTGATTCAGCAGATAGCGTGAGTTGGGCCGGATGCCCTGCCAAAATGGATCCCTATAAGGCTTATTTCATGTCAGGCCTAGAGTGGGCTTGTATTAAATGGGCCTCAAGTGAGTCTAATTTTAGCAAGTCTCAGTCCAAGCCCTGGCCCAATTTATTTGAGGGGTTTGGGCCAAACTGGTCCTAAAAATTGGTAGGCAATGTATGCATGGGTTGAGTTAGGCTGGCTGGCCCAGTTGACAACTCTAATTCGAGCCTTTTAGGCGCGTTTTAAAATTTCATACTATTAATTACTAGTTTGTATCCCGTCGAAATTCGACAGGTATCATATTATTGTATATTTATTAAGATTGTAGTATTATGATTTTTTTTTAAATGTGTATTTTAATATGTTGTACTCCAGTATTTATCGAATAGTTGTACTCTATTTATACCTATTAAAATCGAAAATAGCATGAAGTTATGCCTGATCAACGGGAAATTTTGAAATGATTCTCATTATATGTCTAATTTATTGTGAAGTGTTTTAAATTGAAAGTATACACCTTTGTTACAAAAATTTAATAATTATAGCTATCAATACATACTAAAAGAATTTGCATCCGGTTTCAAAAAAAAAAAAAAAAAAAGAATTTGCATCCTATTCTCTTCCTGTACCACTACTTTTCACTTCACTCTCCAAAATAGTGATGCTTAGTTTAGAGTTTGATTCCAACATCAAATTGCAAGAAATTTATGATGCGCACATAATTGACTAAAAAATAAAAATAAAAAATTATTTAGATTGTAGTTAATTAATTTTTAGTGGACACAATTAGAAAGAACACATAACTAATACTTTCTCCATCCCGTCGAAATGGCCTGATTTGTTAAATATATGTGATGTATAAAATAAAGAAATAAGGTTATTTCGGCAAGACATAATGTCATGACCGCACTTTGCTAATCGATAGCTAAGCTCGGTAATTCATGACTATGGTTGGAATTAACGAAAAGAATATAAAAGGGTTATATTTTTGGACTTCGACTCAATTATATTATAGAAACAGACTCCAATAACGAGCATAACAGACTGATAGAATATGACGCTACTTGTCATGATTCTAACTTGATTTACAACCATATCAAAAAGGATTCGGAATATCAAAGTGTACGCAGCGGAAATGTGTTTAAGAATACATGTATGAAGACATGTATTACCAAGAGAATTCATCAACTATTACTACTTGCTAACTTTGACAAAAGCATCGCCGGTCACTCTCCATTCCTGCTCAACCTGCACATTGGAACTAATGTACAGGGCGTGAGTACAGAGTACTCAGGACACATGCCCAAAATATTTTTATTGTCAAGCCATTCATAGTGAAGCATAGGATTTTTCTTGAAAGGGCTATGTTCACGAAAAACTGAGTTATCTTAAAAGTGTCCGCGCAGACTAAGTTCTGTAGTAATCTATCATATCTGAGTTTGTTGTGTCCGAGGAGGTGGCCACCTCACTCAGTCACGTGATCTGCAACGACACGATCGATGTGTACACTAGTCCAAGAATGATAGATGATGATTCAAGGACCCGAATTCGATTTATGAATTGGCCTTGCGCCATTTAACAAATAGGTATCATACAAAAACTGAAAACATTTATGGCATGACAACACTTTAAAAGAGCTATTAATCTAATAAAACATGCTTTGTTTTATAGAAAGTCCACCTCGTTGTCCTCTCAACTGTTACGAGGTCTGATCTCTGCTTCAGCTACTGTCCCTCCTTTGTGTGCCCTTCGATTGAAAATCGAGATAAGATTCACCTTTTAACGAATAAAAACTTATCTAAGATTTTAGTTTTAAATTCTGATCGGAGGTTATGCTAAATCCAGTAACGTGGTTACTGTTATCTAAGCTCGAATTATAAATCTTGTTATATGAACGGTTCATATAAAATATTTCTTAATAAATCATTCTATGATTTATTAGCTAATCGATAAAGTTTATTTTTTTTATTTTTTTATAAATCTTCCTTAATTAACTTATTATCGTAAATTAATACTTCACTTAAGAATTTCTACGTCTTAATCTCTCAATAGTCATTCTCTAGTTTATCGTTAATCTGGGCTAATTACTGCTTGTAATAGTGTAATTGATTCGCTAAATCAATTAATCTAAATCATAAATTATTGGTTAATTAACTTATCTTAAGTTAATTAATGAAATCGCGAAATAATTCATTTAAGAATTATCAGAATTTAATCGAGAATAGAATACGATTTATTTAGTGGCATCTCGGTCCGTAATTAATTAGAGAATTGGGGGTGTTAATTAGATTAAAGAAGTTATTATTTAATTTAAAAGGCTTACAAATACAAATATCTAGATATTAATTTTTGAGGAGTAACTAGAAGCAGTAGGTAATTCACGTTTCTTTTCCTTTTTCTTTTATAGCAATAAGTTTTCTTATTTCTTTTATTTCTCTTTAATTACCAACTAATAACCATATGTAGCTCATATATATATATATATATCATATACTTTTATATTTCATTTAATTATTTCCTCTTAAGACGAAATCGAGCGAAATGAGGAAAATACGTTATTTAAGTATACTACAGTTTACCTCTAAAACTAATTCTCTAGTATCTTATCTCCTTTTATAAATCTTAGAATTATATAAGATTTATATATACTAATTATCTTTAAATACCACTAATTGAGATATTTAAGCTAATAAAAATACATGGTGTTACACATAATGAGTATTATAATATTCTATTGCTACAAAGATTATTAGTAGAATACTATAACTTTGAATTGGCTCTAACACTATTTCGATTTTGAGAATACAAAATCCATTTTGAGATGACCCATTGGCCAATAAATTTTGAAACCTCTCGTGAAGGTCATCGAACTTCTCGGTCATTGCAAACAACTCCAACTCTTTTAGTTCAAGAATTGTTGCAAGCCGATTGTTCTCCTTGCGGTACTGAATCAAAACTTTTTGCATTGATTCATGGATCTCGAGTAACTTTAGATGGTCATCGAGAAGCTCACTTCCAATGCGTGAAGAATCTTCTTCCTCACAGTGTTCACGTGGAGTGTTGGTAAGTAGAAGATGGAGTTGAGTAAGTGTTACCTCTTCCGCTTCATCATCACTCATGGCCATGTAGCCCATGTCAATGCCTTACTCTGCTTAACCTATTAACATCGAAATTAGCATGAAGGAAACTTTTTGAAATGATTCTCATTTTTTGTCTAATTTATTGTGAAGTGTCTTAAATTGAAAATATACACTTTTGTTACAAAAATTTGACAATTATAGCTATGGATACATACTACAGTAAATGAATTTCAAAAATTTATTGGCTAATAGACAACCTCAAAATCGATTTTATGTATAATATATTGTCGAGTGTTTTAACTTAAAACTAACTATACTTTTTGTTACAAAAAATTGACAATTATAGCTATCGATACATACTAAAAGAATTTCAAAAAAAATATTGGCCAACGGGCCACCTCAAAATCGAATGTGTTTAATAATTAAAAATATCATGGGTATCAATACGTACTAAGAGCATTTGAAAAGCTTTATGGCTAGCGGACCACCTCAAAATCAAAATAGTGTTAGAGCAAAAAAAAATTCAAAAACTTATTATGCAACGGGCCACCTCAAAATCGAATAGTGTCAGAGCTAAAAAATTCAAAAACTTCTTAGTCAACGGGTCACCTCAATACCAAAATATAATTAGAGCCAAAATATTTTTTACTAAAAAACTGTTTTACCAAATCAACCCAAACTGAAAAATAGCCTCAACCCGATAAGGATGGCTTGAAATCGTTGAAACAATTCTGATTTTGTTTCTAATATATTTAGGGATGTCAATTGGGCCCGCTAAGTTTCGGGTCAGTCCTATCAGGTTTCGGGTTATGCGGTTTGGGTCGAATCGAGCTGTATTTTTTTTTTAGCTAGAAATTTCCAACCCTAACCCTAAATCTTCGGGGCTCGGGCTCGGGCTCGGGCTAGCCCGTCGGATCAAAAAAATGACGAAAATAGAAAAAGTGTATAATTTTTTTTTAATGGTAATTTTTGTAAGAAATAAAATAAGTCATGTTATATCATCCAAGGAACTTTGCCTTATATTATTTGACTCCAACTTACATAATAGTAGTATGTAATAAGTAACTATTTGAGATGTGAAAATGTGAAGGGAAAAAATAAATCATTTCATGAGCTTAATAATTGTAATTTTTAATATGTACAATTTAATATAAAATTGTACAATTTTTAATAGTGAGCATATAAAATTATATGATAAGTACAACTTAGCATATAAATTTATAATATTTTTATAAACTTCAATATTTGAAGCAAAGTAATGAACTTCAATCACTAAGTAATGAAAAAATTTAGGCGAGTCAACCCGCCAACTTGTCGGGCCAGCCCTATCGAGTTGCTGGGCTATTTGGTTTGGCTCGTTCAGGTTGAAAAACAAAATTTTCGACCCTAACCCGTGAAATATTGGTAGGGTCAAAATATATTAATCTAAAAACAGTTTAGCCCGATCAACATAAACTGAAAATAGCCTAAGCCCGATACGGGTGGCCTGAAAATCGTTAAATATATTGCGTGGATGTGGGAGATCATGTGGTGTAGTGGTATTAAGACATAGCATATTTATACATATCTTGAATGTATATTTTTAAAAATATATACTTAATAACGTCCCAATTATCAAATTCAAAAACCTGAGATATCTAGAATAATAATCCACATACTTGAATAATAATAATAATAATCCAATTATTTAATAACGTCCAATTATTAAATAATATCTAGAATAATTAAATTAAATCCAAAGACTTGAGATATATCATATATTGCAACAAATGTTTTGAATAAATATTTATTTTTCTAAATTTTCATAATTTTGCATGTTAATCAATAATTTAATCAATATATACCATATATTAATCAAAATTTGTAGATATCTTATATTTCCATATCATAATATATTTTCATATTATTAGGATTTAATTAAACAAATTATATGTGGTGTAATGGTATTAGACATAGCCTATCATGTGGAAGATCATGAGATTATAATAATTATTAGTTAATATTAATATGTATAATAATAATACGTATAATATAGATATTAGATAAATAAGAATGGAGAATTTGAAAGATTATAGTAATAATTAGTTAATATTAATATGTATAAATAATAATTAATGCGTATAAATATGTAGATTTTAGATAAATAAGAATGGAGGTCGTAGATGATGCCAACGGAACGTATAATATATTGATCATTGTGTTTGAAAAAAAGGGGGGGGGGGGGGGAATACCACCTTTCACACAACCTGCCGAATAATAAGCAGCACGATTATATTGATGTCAAAATTTGGAAATGTTCAACCGTATAATTAAACGCACAATCTTCATGCCATAACAGAATAAACAGTCATAGATTTCGTGCATTATTATTATTATTATTATTATTATTATTATTATAAAAGTAGCAGTTGTTCAGTGAAAGTATTGCTTTTAATATTGAAAATTATCCACTTCGTATGGTAGTCATGTTTGTAATTTAACTATTAAGCAAATTTTAATGAATCGGTGCTTACTAATGATACTTTTCTTATTTCAAAGGATAATATTTTACATTCATTAGGAGCTTTCAATGGTAATTTCAATTAGTGTGATATACTATCTCTAACATATACGTGATCGATTTGATCATAAATAACAACTTAATTGTTCACAGATCTTTGAATTATTAATCATATACTACTAATTAAAGATCAATGTAAATATTAAAGAAGAAATAATTAAACTTAATTATGTTAGTCCTTCTTTGACTGATTTCGTAAAAAGGAAAAGATTTCTTTTTTTAATTTGTGTTTTTTTATAATTTTGTATGTACCATATTGGTCAGGTAGCAAGCCCTTATACGTTACATCTAAAAAAAAAAAAAAAAAAAGAACACCATTTTTAAATCTGTATAATTATATCTAGATTGTAATAAGGATAACAAATATTATAAATGACATGCACATAAAGGTCTGATCCTTTTATAATACAGTAACATTTTAGATTTTAAAAAGGAGAAGAAATTAAGATTATACAAAGAAAAGTTGAGAAAATAACTAAAGATGATTGCCATTTAAAAAAAAATACACGATTTTTATCCTACCTAATTTGTTCTCAATAATTGTCTATAAATTGAAAACATTCTCAAATTAATCACCACACACAACAAACAATTAAAGACTTGTGAGGTTTCAAGAAACAAAAAAAATGAAGAAAGTGGCTTTCCTCTTTGCCCTCCTACTATCCTTGTTTGCTTTGTTATCCGGTAATGATTCATGTCCATTATTAGATGAAAAATCATACTACCTCCATCCCATTTATTAGGCCACTTTCACTTTATTAACTTTTCGGGCACGCATTTCTACCGAAACCTAGTATGGGTTTTAAAATATAATTTTGAAGTATCGTTTCTTTTACGGGATACTATAAGTGTTATAGTATCCCGTAAAAGAAACGATACTTCAAAATTATATTTTAAAACTCGTACTAGGTTTTGGTAGAAATGCGTGCCCGAAAAGTCAATAAAGTGAAAGTGGCCTAATAAATGGGATGGAGGTAGTACTTTTTATCCCAATTTTACACTTCAATTTTATAAAAGCCCGAATCATCATCTATTGCAATTCCGTACGACATCTTTTATTGAATCAATAAATTATCGTCACGTGTCAATAATATTTCCAAAATCAATAATTTATTGTTATGAAACATTTTACTTATTGCTGCTTTTGGAAATATTTTGAACACGTAGCAATAATCTATTAATACAATAGAAGATGTCACTCTGAATTGCAATAAAAGATATCTTTAAAAATAATGCTTTAAGAACTGAACCAGACGTCAAACTTGCAAGACCTTCGGTTCCTGATTTTTTTCAATTGAACCGAGATCGGACCAATCAGAACAGGGCAAAATTGGAAAGAACCGCCGAACTGGAACTATGACCGGTTTCCGGTTCAACCAATCTAACCGGCCGATCCGATCCGGTTCTTAAAAACTGATTAAAAGTTGTAAAAATAGCCTACCGTTTTCATTTCTGCCTAATCGATGCATTTTATTTTATGTTTTGACTTGCTCTGGAGACAAAATTGAAAATGATTTGGAGAATGAGTATTATTAAGAGAAAAAAAATATTGTTGATAAATTGCAGGTCCATTAGTGAAGGTGGGAGTTGAAGCTCAGCTGCCACGTTGCAAAGTGAACCGAGATTGCTTTCCGATTTGTGCGCAATGTGGTTTCTGTGGATGCTTTGGTGGAATATGTGTGAGGGGATGTCCGGCCCCACCTTCTCACCCCACCTTATTTAATTAATTATTATTTTTATTTATTCATACTACTACTACTACTATTATTATTATTATTATTATTATTATTATTACCTAAAAGGGTTCCTTTCTAGAACTTACTATTTATTATCTAAGGCATAATATTGAGCCCATTACGTTAAATCGTTAATACCGGATCTCTCTCTCTCTCTCTCTAGAATAAGGCTCATTCATCTTTTGATCGTTTTGAGCCGATGTTGTGATAATTTCATGCTTTCATTCGTGAGTAAAGTTCTGATTAATATTAGCCTAACAAAAAGGTCTTGATTAAATATCTAACACTCTAGCAAAGTAATCGATTTTAGTCTTTCAATTGAAGTTTGTTATATCTTTATTCGATGGTACACATATCCGATATCTCATCCCAAATATGTGGCCCGAAACATAGATATTAAGGAATTCGATAATTTTACTTTCTTTACCCTCAATTATTGTATAAAAAATTAGGAAAGTAAACTTTTTTAAATACATGATAGTTTGGTCCAATTTTTACATAAAAATTTCATGATGGAACATTTATTTGCTGATAATTTTTTACAATTGGGAACATTAACTCACACAGGCTACCATAGTTTTTGCTCTTTTATTTTTTTTTTTTATTATTATTTTTGATCGGGAGTGTTTGCTCTTTCAATTTACTCAATAGTTTTGTCACTATTAAGAAAGATATGACAAATAGCAAATTGGATTTTTTTTTTCTTTTTTCAACAATTGAACATTAAAATTAGCAATCGTGCACATAGTCTTAAACATTAATCCCTCTATCGCGAGACAAATACATACATATACACATATGTTATTATATTTATTTTCTTCACTCTTACCGACAATGAATGAGATGTAGACAGCCAATATTCAACATGAAGACTGATGAAGATGTTTTATCTGTCTTGGACCATATGCACTAAAATAATGCAGGCTATTCATGGAACTCCATGTACTACTACTCAAGATCGTGCTCTAAGAAAATAATATTTCGGATATTTTCTCTTTATTTTAATATCATTAATATGTAAAAGTTTTTTGACTTCATGCAAACAAATGTAAGTTGCACTATGTATCCTAATCATTTTTGTAATGCTATAAATTTCATGTGCAATATTGTAATATTATGTGTAGCATTCATCTTTCACCAGCAGTATTTAAAATGTTTCATCTTTTTAAAAAATTCTCAACAAATTTGTTTCATCCGAGCCCAACAAATCTCAGTTTCCTTGGAAACAAATTTGACAAGAATTTTGGGCACGATTGCTGTCACATGCCCCAATTTTCAGCATCAAAATTTGCTTTAACTGGAAAAAAGAAACATGTTAGTCTTAACTAGATGCATACATCACCAAAGATAATCAGTCTTAAAAAAAAAAAAAGAGAAAACGCACAAAGTAGAATGCCAAAAAAGATTCTTTATTCATATTTTGGCAGAAGCAAGGACATAACATTGATACCTGCATAACTATTGAGTCCCATCTCAAATGGTTAGAATTACAGAGAAAATTAGCAAATCTTGAAAGAGATGCAATAGAAAATGTTTCCATAGCTGCAGCAGGAAGGAAGGAATGTCACAACTTTCATCAACTCATTCACTAACCTAAAAATTTCATTTGCCTACATTGAGAACATTCAAAATAAAGGGATAGGGAGGGAAAAGCAGATAAAGTACTGTTTTTCACATTGGGTTTTTGAATGGGGGTCAGTTCATAAGGTTGGAGTATAAGTCTGTTTCATAAGGTGTTATGAACAGCTGGATTTCTGGAAAGTTAGTGTTGTTGGTCTGGGAAGGTTGATGCCAGAATTCTGACGAGAGAGGCGCACCTTCTGGGATTACGTTTCCATGCATCATCATAGGCTGAGATACACAGCTACCATTTTCGTGAATCGGATTCAAACCCATGGATTCTGGTCCGCATGGACCCCACGAATTGCTTGACAGAAGAGAGAGAGCACGACCGTATTCGGGTGCTGCATCTAAGTGGGAACTAAACTGGGATCCCTTGGAACCTACAGGATGCAAAAACAAACATCCTAATCATTCACTTTCTAAGTGCAAGAATTGCAAATCTAGTAGTTATGTAGATTGAACACGTAAACGGCAGTAGTGCAGCACAAAGTTACTTCCCATAATAATATAAAACTAAAACACGTCAATTCCCATTTAAAAAGATAGCAGCATGCTGGAAACTGCCGCAGGTGCCTCTCTTTATGGCAAACAAAGCAATTCTCAGCAAGAACTTATTTCAAGTAGTGCTAATGAGCATTTTAACATAATAAATTGAAAGGGAAAAACTAGAAAAAGTGTTGTACTGTCAGGAAATTAGTAGCCCACAAGTAGGAAACATACCTGGATTTGAAACATCAGCCACAGAGTTCTTAGATGCCAGAAATCCCTTGGCTGCACTGCTTTGCATATCGATGAGATGTGGAGGTTTCATTCCTGGCATATGCATATGCATTTGCTCGTTGCTAACTCCATTTCCAATCAACTTCGAAGGACACCCTCTTGTGAGGGTGAATTTGGAGTTGCCCGTGCTATTATCCCATGTGGTATCACCAAGATTTCTAGAGTGAACTAGTGGAGCGTTGTTGAATAGAAAACTCATTTGCTGCCTTCCTCCTGCACATGACAACGGAAATACTGCTAATTACCAATTTATCAAACTCAGACTAATAAATCTTTTGTATGGAATGCAATTGAAGCCAACGCCACTTAACTCCCTAATATGATCTTTTGTCCCCTCCCATTTCTAGTTTTGTGTGTTACAATGCTTATCCTTAGAGGCAGACCAAGATTGTTTTTCTTTCTATTTTTTTGCACCAGATCAAGAATTTTTTTTATTATAAGATGCTGATGCATTCATTCACAAATTAATTCTTCTAAGACAAATGAGCCGAATATGATCTTATGAAATGTCAGTGTGAGTATGAAAACTTCTCAGATGTGCCTCTTTTAACAAAACTAGCTAAACAGTACATCCGATGCATGTAAAAATTATGAGTTTATACAATAAATTTATATAACAAAAAAAAAAGGATCATCTTTAACAGTTAACACAATATTGAAGAATTAAAGATACAAAAAGAGTCTTGGCTAATACTCCATCATAATGAATAAATTCTAAAAATATGTATATGTATGTTAAATTCCTTACTAATAGAGATTAAAATACGAATACTATAGTTATAGGTGTATCAAAAGTTGTGACTTGTGAATATCCACACTTTCATAAGAAATATAAATGCTTTGTAAGATTAACTTACAAAATGCATTAGTATTGTGCATGGTCGTATCAAACAACAGAACTTTATGAAATAGTGAGTGACAAGCAAGTCTACTTTATAATTTAAGCACATCATGAGTTATGATATTCCAAATTGGTAATTGGGTATCTAGCAATAAAAATCATAAACGACCTAAAACAGATTAATTATAATACCATAAAATGGTGATGAGAGCCTCGTATTATACTGGACAGTTTCCTGCTGTGGCTTCCTGCGTCGTGCATTATGATCAGAAAGTCTTCTTCTACAACTGCGCTTCTTTTCGTCAAATTCAGATAGGTTATGGAACCTTCAAACAAAGAGTAGCATCAAATCTAGGAGAACTTCAAAAATGACTAGTAGGCAACCACAGGCAGTGATAAGTAGTAACAAATTCAAGAATTATACATGAATTACAAGAAAACGAAAACTTATTTAAAGACTATTTGATACAATTTTTATTTCTTAATTACCTACTACACTGCTGGCAAAAACGGCGTTCAAGGCCACCAATAATGACTTTTGGGGATTTGGAATGGCTATCGCAAACTCTATGCTTCCGGTGATACTCTTTAGCTGCGGAAAGGTCAATATTGCAGCCCTCGACTAAACAGTGAGGTACAGGGAGATTTTGACTAGGGGATTTAGTTTTCTTCAATGAAGAAGTGGTGGATGCAGTAGGCATGATAGAAGATGCACTCTTAACTTGGCCTCCACCACCACTATTCTCAAAGTATGTTCTCTTTCCAAGCTTCAGACCAATCAGGGGCTCAACAGAACCAACGGAAGCTTCCAGAGGCGGAGAAGTTCCGGAAATCTTAGTCCCTTCAAGTTCTGCAATCTTGAAATTCCCAGAAAAATCTTCGTATGTCATGAGCCTGAAGTCTGGAGTTTGCCCATTCTTTGTGGAAGAGTCGGAAGCTGAGATCGAGCTCTTTGCTGAAGAAACATGGCCACCATCAGAGCCAGAGGCTCCACTGTTCCCACCTCCGGTTGAGAGATTGAAGGATCCACCATCTATTTCTCCATCATCAATAATAGTCCAATCTACTAGTTGCAGCTTCTTAGGATTTTCTGTTGTTTTCGGACCAAACGCGTCAAAGCTTTCGTAATCCCACTTAGTATTCCAATCCATCTCAAGAAAGTGGCTCATTAGGTGGAAGTTTCTTAATTAATTTAGCATAGATAATGCATCATAAACTGGGCCACCGGAACTGCAAGATATAATATCTGAGAATTAAGGAAGAAACTCTAGAATAGTGAGCACAATATTTAGGCAGAATTCCTCTCACTCGCCATGAAGCATGGAGAGATGCTATAATTTTCTATTTCAAGAATAACAAAATCACAGATAAAAAAATCAATACACTTCCAAACCACAACAGCAAGCATCAGATCAAGTAATAAACATCACCAAAAGTACAATAACTAAGCCCCCAAAATCAACAATTCAGAGGGAAAAAACACAAGCAAAGACTCAGAAAATTAAGTGTAGACACTGATATAATAATAAAAAAAATTGAATAACAAACCCATTTTTGAACCCAAAAGTACACCTCAAGAAAAGATTTTGGCAGCATAGAATCTCAGATTCTTTGCTAAATATCATCTTTGTTCCAAATTTCCTACCACAAATCCAAAGCAGATTAGACTGCTCTCTAACAACAGATGAACAGGAATTTGCTGGCAAAAAGAAGAAAGTGGTAGGATATATACTTTCTTAAATCCCCTTTACTTCAACAATCAGATGAGTGGAAAAAAAGAGATTTTTACTGTTTCCTGCCTGCAACCAGTCAATCACCATCCCTTTCTATAGCAAGAAAAAACATGTCTTTAACCCTTTTCCCTTTTCACTTCTATTTCATCCTCAACCTCATGTCTATTTACTGTTCATCAGTTATTTACTAACAAAGAGATTGACAAAAATGACTCTTAACCATAACCTATAAACGGAGTACGAACTAAAGTTGATCTAATAATCCAAATAGCAATCAGGAAACGTTACTATAAATAAAAGAACTAAAAACTAAGAATTTAATCAACCTCTCACCCCTTCAAAATTGTATGCTTACAAACCTATAATCTCCTAGATTTTCAAACCTCCTGGTTAAATCCAAGTTTCAAAAACTACAGAAAATAACGGTAGTTGATGGGGTAGATATGGTCACACTGTCTTTTTTCTCCAGAATTAACAGCCAATATATTAAAAATAATAATAATAAATAAATAAATAAAGGAGCAAAGAACTTCGCTCACACCAAACGTTTTCCTTTCTCCCATGGCAGAGAGAAAAAAAAAAGCTCAGAAAAACCAAATATCCTCCTACGACGTCGCTTTGCCCACTCTCAATGACGTGGAAACACCTCAGGCGCCACACAACCCCCAAAAAGTATTACTCCAAAAGATGGGGGAAAAGAAAAAAGAAAAAGACTTTAAAGGAAGAAAGAGAAAGAGAAAGAGAAAGAGAAAGAGAAGAGAAAGAGAGGCATCTCTGTTTCCTCCCCCAATTTCCAAAGCTGAAGATAATAGCTTAACTTCTGAACTTCTTTACACATTTTTGGAAAGTGTTCAGCTAATAATAATCCCTCCTCTGCGGAGAAATTTCCCCAATGTTTCTCCAAAAACAGAAAGCGCAAGAGAATGATAATAATTTCTAACATATCTCAGTGAAAGGATCCATCAATTGCTCCTTTATTCCCCCTTCCCCCCCAACGGAAAATCATTACAGCATGGTCGCAATCAATCATTACAGCAGCAGATGAGTTAGTTAGTTAATCAAAGCGGCGCATAATTAAACAACAGAACACAACAGAAAGAAAAGAAACAAAATATTCTCGATAAGGAAGGAAAAAAGAGAGAGAAAACAGCAGCTTACCCAGTTTAGAGAGAGAGAGAGAGAGAGAGTTTTGGAAGGGCAGGAAAGGGGGTGGAATTTATCTTGCCAAAAGGCGAAAGTAAGAGTGAGAGTGAGAGGCTAAAAAAAAATGAAAATGAGAAATAAAAAAAAAAGGAGAAGGGGTAGTAGAGTAGGGGGGCAAAGTGGCAATAACAATAGTGTGAGGTATTTTTATACAGAGGAGGTGGGTCCCATGGTATGATCCGGTGTGCAAGTGTTCTGAGAGATTACCAGTGGGGGCGAGGTTGATCGGACGGTTGGGGAGAGCCCAACTGATTTAATTTTAGTTGGTTGGATTTACCGCATGGGACAACGAGCTCAAAATGCCACACTTGCCTTTGACCACCGGGTAATTCTCCACTACTAGGATATCTCACTAAAATAATTGATTTTTTAGTTTAGTTTTATTTTGCGATAATGGTTAAAATTAGCCATTAAATTTAATAAAAATTAAAATTAATCACTAACTTAAAAATATATAAATACTAACTACTTTTGATGTATCAAGACAAAAATACTCTTAATGAAAAAAATAATAATAAAATAAAAAATTACTTCGTAACCCACCGATTCCCCACCCTATCCCCCTTCTCTCTCTTCTTTCTTCTCCCATTCTCTTATCCACCTTCCATTGCAGCGTGTGTTGCTGCTCTTCTCTCTTTTTCATTTTTTTTTTCCTTCTAATTTTTCTGGCTCATTCCCACTTCTCTTCCCTCTCTCTCCTTTTCCCTTCTTCTCACACTCTTTTTCTTTTTTGCATTATTTTCCCCTCACCACCGCCAACATTTTCTTCATCAATTCTTGCTGATTCTGAGGCTCCATCAGCGGGCTCGATCAGAATAGAGAGGCTCAATCGAGCCCCAACAGCTGGATCGATTCCCAATCGCATCAAGTTTCAATAGAAGGCTCGATCGACTACAACCCACTGATGCTCAATCGAGCCCATGTATGCTCGATCGAGCCCTATTGTGCGAAGTTTCGGTTTATCAATCTTAGTCGCGAATGAGACGATTAATGCGTCTTCGAGTTGTTCAGGCTCGATCGAGCATTTGTCAGTCGATCGAGCCCGAGGTGACTCGATCCAGCCTGAAGTTACTCGATTGACGCATCTAATATGCTATTCAGGATTCTGCCTCTTTTATTTTTATTTTTTTAAGTGAAGATTGTTGAATCGTTATTATATTCTTCCTCCCATTACCACTTTATAGTAGAGATTTGATGTAGTTAAATTTTAATATGCGGCCACGGTTTCGGTTTCTAACCGGATCGTAATCAAATTGCTTCTCGCTTCTCGTGCCTTCCTTGTTCGATTTGCCTTTTTCGATTTCACTCGTTTCTCGCTCGTTTCTACATTTCGTTACTTATTTTCTTCATGTTTCACCTAAAATCCAAACATACTCAACTTCGACATAAAAGTAAAAAAGAACAAGCAGAAACTTAACAAAACTCGCGACAAAAACTAACTAAAAAATCAAACAATAAAGTAGCAAAATTTAAGACTAAACACCTTGCTTAGTTTGAGGATCCATCCAACCCAATCTAGCGCTTCTCCGTGTTGATATATGTTTAGCCTAGTTTTGACTTTTTAGCCTTAATTTATATGTCGTGCTTTCGTGTTTGTCATCGTTTTACCAGATTTTATTGTTGAATTCATTATTTTTCAAGTTAATCATGTATGCGTTATGGTTTTGTAGGAATTGCACAAGAACATACAAGAGAGATAATGAAAAACAATGAACAAAATATTTGAGGAGTTAGAACTTGATAGGATTAAAGTACGTCCTGATACGAGTTCTTAGGCAAAAATAGATCGAAAATCGGACTTCAAATGAGAACAACGAGAAAATATGTGTAGGGGACAAAATGCAAACTCGGTAGTTTGTGATTATATTGAATGAACGAAGCCATAAGGTTGTGACCAACGGTCTCTAACCCTGTGAAGTCAACGAGGCCAAAAGTACTACTCAGCGGTCTCTAATTCTAGGAGTCGCTGAGGTTACGAATTTTGCCCAATTATAAATACAAAGCACGGATTTTGAGACACACAGCTTTTTAGTTGTGTTAATTTTTGATAATTTTTCTCTCAAAACAATAATTAGTTTTTCAATTAAATTGTTAGTTGTTTTCTTCTATATTGCAATCAAGGAAGTGACCACAAATTGCTTGTTGCAATTTCCCACGGGTTTCACCATGAGATTTGATTCAAGTTGTGAGTTTTTATGTTTTTTTTTTATCATTCATTTTCTTCGACCAGTTCCTATTTTCTTAATCTTATTCCTGTTTTTGAGTAATCGTTTATTCTCATTTGATTTCCGTTTAAGATTATTGTTAGTAGGTGATTTCGGTAGGTATGCTACGATTACCTTTGATCATTTTATCTTTAATAGTTTTAATTTTCAATTATTGTCTAGATAAATTTTGTGCTTAATGTAATTGCCATTTAGTTGACTGTATAGTCAATAAGAGTAATGACAAACCAAATCTTTATTTAAAGTGTTTAGGTTTATTGCTTTTTGAGTGCAACAAGTGTGATTCTTATGCTTAGCCTTCCTAGTGAATTCGACTTAGGTTGACTTATGAGATTAGGATAGCATCGTTCTATTGAGGGCGACTTGAGGTGTAATTTAGTCGAAACAATATCGCCTGCTGATATCAACTCTTCTCGAGCTTTCTTGTATTTGAAATAGTGGCTGGTGTCGTTGCCTCCATTTTGCCATTTATTCTTCGCTTGTACGTGGTAGCCGTGGAATTCCTTCACGTGTTTCGTGACTCAACCCCAATGGCACTTCAACTACTTGAGCTCTCAAGAACTCGTACCTTTTGCCCGGAGGGAATTTTATTATGAAGTCACCCTTTCACAGGAGTCAACAACACATTGAGAGTTACCGATGATTAGGTGAATACTAATGCTCAACCACACAACAGTGAGCTGCTTCGTCTCTATAGGAGTTTACTTCTCAACCTTAACCCTCGACTTCCTCGTTGGCGTTGGCACATCATTTACACTCTCAAATGACTAAGCTAGATTGATTATATTGAGCCATCTCGGAGAACCTCATCAATTTTGGGTGGCCGGAATCATATATGCAGCAAAGCCGAAATTCTCCGGCAGAGAAATGGAAAAAACTCGGTAGGAGAAAATCCGGAGAAACCGACAAGAGAAAATGAAAGTTTCCCGAAACTTGTATGTGCCATCTAATTTGGAACAGGAGAATGTCGTTGTTGATCCGTATCATAAGAATTATATTTTGCCGACTTATAAAACCAAAATGAGAACTCTTTATCCATAGAGATTTTTTTTTTTTTTTTTTTGGAAGAAAATGTAGAGAATTTAAAGAATATGTGGAGAGAAATTGAAATGAGAAATAAAAAAAATGGCATGATGAATGAGATTGGAAAGGAATGAAATTATAATTTTTTAGAGAGATCGTCGTTGGATACCAGCGGTAAGAAGTCAACATGATGTCAAAAATAGGGTGGTGCGAGCCACATTTTCTCTCTTCCAAACTTCTGACCGCCAAGTGCACCCCAAAAGGAGGCTCGGGCTCGCCGGCGAGCCAACCGATGCGTTGGGGGTGCCCTTATCCAGATCGAGCAGGGAGCTAAGATAGGGGCCCATGCGGAGCAGGTGGACTGGACCGGAGGCATGGGAATATGTAAAGCGCTTTCTGCATATGGTTGTGTGAGCGTCCACTAGGTAGCGATGTGGTGAAGCAGAATTGACGAATGGGGTCCCTTGACGACACGTGGACGGTTGAGATGTGATCATGACAAAACTACATAATTCTGTTCTGGCAATTCTCACATGCATAAAATTAGTGGTAGAGACGGACGCGTTGACTGAGTCGACTCACTGTCTTTTCCTTCTTAAAAGCGATTCCGTTAGCTTTCTTCTTGTCCTTTTCCACATCTATTTATTTGCCTTGTTTCATTTTGGGAAGTAATTTATTTATTTGTTGAGTTTCTTTATTTATTTTACATTCAAATTCATACTATTTTCCATTTAATTTGCTACAAGGACATAATCGTGTCCTGCAGTGAAGATCATGAAATTTGTTCTTGCAATTTGTCCTTTATGTTTCGCGTAAAAGTATTATTTTGCACCCCATTTATTTATTTTATTTAGATTAATTGTGCTATTTTCCTTATTTAACAAATTAGTATACCAGTTAAATTTA
This sequence comes from Mentha longifolia, assembly GCA_001642375.2. Taxonomy (NCBI): domain Eukaryota; kingdom Viridiplantae; phylum Streptophyta; class Magnoliopsida; order Lamiales; family Lamiaceae; genus Mentha; species Mentha longifolia. Next base: position 16,332,228 of record CM038121.1, read on the forward strand.
TAGAATATGATTAGATTAGACGTGTTCCGTTTCGCGTGATGATATGATAAAAATAAATGTAAGGTAATAGTAGTATCTTAAAATTAAATTAAACTACTGTTTGATAAACAATTAGAACAATATATTAAAATAACTACTTGTTTTAGTAAAACTATTAATATTAGCCACCTTCTAAAAAATATATTAATAATAGTGAATTTTTAATTTTCAGAAAAAAATACTCCTAAAACTATATATATGAAGGAGTGAGTCACGCGAACGCGATCCTTGATAACACGTAGATTCACCTTATACTCTAAATATATTGTCACATTCGATCAAATGCAATTCGCGTGATAATGTATTTTACACTTTCACATGATTAATGATGCACTGTCGCATGATAGATATGAATTTTTTTTTTCCGTAAGTCCGTATATTTACTGTACAACATAAATAGCTATTATTAACATATTTTTAAAAGGATGGCTATGTGCCCCTATTTACCAAAAAAAAATAATCTTAAACTGAAATGTAAGATCATGACAATCATTTTTTTAAATAATATACGTATCAACTGTTTAATAAGTGGATTATAGTTTTCAAAGTATTTTATTTATTTATTTATTTATTTTTGTGCACATCTACTATGTAAAAAGTAAGTGATGATTAATAACTCAGTTAAAAAATTTGTTTCATTTTTATTTTTGGAATATCTCATTGCACTACGAAGTCAACCTATTGGTGTTTAGGACCTCTATTGGGTAAAATTGTTCATTATATTTTATAAAAGTAATCTGCAAGCATCTTTGTGAGGGGAAATTTGAAAATATTATTAAGTTGTGATTAAAAAAAAATTACAACATAATAGTATTGCAATTTGAATTGTACTATATGAATGAGTCAATGATATATATAGCTATCTCAAAAAAAAAATGATATATATATAGCACTATAGCACCACCCACCTGTATGCATCTTGGAATAACCAAAAATCAAGTAGTACATTGTTAATACTTTCTAGATCTTTCAAATAAGAAATCAATTGTTTCTACCCACCTTAATAGTATCGAATAAATTGACAATTCAGTACGTATAAGATTATAAATACTACTTTTTAAACTAAACCTTCAAATAAATTCAGCCATCTTGTAATTTGTAATTATAAAATTATTTTAATTAATACTTTATTATTAACTTTTATACTTTTTAAACCATGTGTTAATTATATCTCTTACTTGTTTTTTCTTACTATCGGTAGCTACTATAGTACGAAGATATTTTAAACATTTAATCTTATTTGAATTACTGCACCTTTCTAACTATATTAGTATTATTTATGGTAAAATCTTTTTAAAATTAATACTCGATAAATTAATAAACTCTATAAAATAATAAATATTTCTATTCCCGACTTGAGTCAGTACAAAAAATCGTAAATTTTAATAAAATAATAATTTTCAAGAAAATTGCATATAAATGTATAGGTCTCATATGTTTTATAAATTAATAATTTGTGGATATTATAAGTATGAGTATTGTTGTTACTTATGGGAATAATGTTTAGGAATTTGATCATCTTAAATAATGTTTGAATATCATTTCTATGATAATGCATCATAATTTAGTGTTAGAACTTAATATATATATTTTTTATTTCATATTGACGCTTATATTCATTCACAGATATCTTTAACCATTTACTATAGATTGATATATTTTTTTGATCAGGACTATAGATTGATATATATATATATATATATATATATATATATATATAATTAAAAAAAATTGTAAATCCATTTAAACTTGAATATATAAATGAAAAAATGTCACTTGCCTTCCACGAGAGTCTTTTATGAGCAAAACTCACGTTTAGCGTTCGTTAGTATTTTTATTATAATAAATTTAACTTGTCAAAAATTATTTTACGGATCATTAAAGTCACAATTACATAATAAATAAAATTCAAATGGTTTATATATGAGTCTATCTAAATTATATGAGTTAAAAAAAAATACTCTTTAAATAATAAAATATTAATATATTAAAATATTAATAACTATCTAAATTAATAAAATCTCATAGTCCCGATCTATAAAAAAATTAGTGTATATGTTTATGTATTTGTTTACTTTGCCTAAAAAAATATTTGCTCACGTTGCATGGTTCTGTTAAGTACTTAAGTTTATGTACATAACATAAAATGAGGTTCTTGATAATAATATAACAAATCTTGATTTTGTTTATGTATAAATAAATTATTAATCATTGATATATTACATTTGATGTATTTAAATAAATGAATTTTATTATAGTGGGCACTGCTACGCCTTAGTCCAGTATAAGCGAAGAGTGCAGCGACACGTTACCTATCTAATTAAGAAAAAAAATAGGGACTATTACTTATGCGCCGAACTTTATTCCAATTACCGTTAAAATTCAAGGAGAGGGCGATGGCTAAAAGCCTAATTAAGAACCTTGCAATTTTCAGCTCTTACCTTATATATGGTTCTTATGGTTCTTAAATATATCATAGGTAGTTATTACTATTATTTGTAGTGATAATAGCATCTCAAGTGCCATTGTAAGATCAACTAGCTCTTGTATGTACGTTATTAAGATATCAATAGTCACAATTTTCCTTTAATACAACACGTATTACGCAATCGCGAATTGCGATGATGATTTGAATTCTCGATTTATTAATTAGAGAAAAGGCGTTATATCGATTGAGTTGCGCTTTATGTTTTGATTTTTATTTTTTTTAATCAGAAAAAGAAGTTTTATTCATTCTTGGTACAAGGCGTACCAATTCGATACAGCTTATACATTTTTCCAGATCTCCGACAATGAACCCATCGCACAACCTGAGTAGCTAATACAAGGATCGGCATGACCTCGAACTACGCACCAAGACCAAAATCGACGCTTTATTTCTGTTTCAATTCTTCTAAAGTTCCACTCTTTTCCTTTGAAAAGCACTGAGTTTCTCTACTTCCAAAGCACTCATACCGCATAGATCCAAAAACCACAAAGCCTCCTAACACATTAACCTCTATCAAGAAAATATGTTTATAATACCAACAAAAGCGCTTTACGTTTTGATAGTCATATGTTTATAATACTAATCACCACTTTTCGTAGCAACGTATTAATATCGAAATGTATATTTCGAGTCGAACCATAAGGACTGTTTAACGAAGGTATTTCAAGCAATGTTCAAAAGATCGGCCTAGTCGGCGCCTAGGCACTAGTCGGACCATGGCCGACCCGACTTTTGGCTAGTCGGTGGTCTCTAGGCGCTCGGGCGCAAATCGGCGCCTAGCCGGGCTAGTCGGTTGGCTAGGCGGGCTAGGCGGCTCCAGGCGGGCTGGGCGGCTAGACGGCTAGGCGGTCTAGGCGGATTTGATTAGTGATTTAGAGTTTTAATTTTAAATTTATATATTTAATTTATTTATCATGTTTAAATTTATGAAAAATTATTATATACTATGAAATTTATTTGGAAGACTACTAAGTTTATGGAATTTTAGCTACTAATTATATGTTTTATCATAAATTAAAAAAATAAAATTATGAATAATATATGTTTATATAGTTTGTACTTTAGAATATAGTGTAAAAATAATAAAAATAAGCATTATAATTTTAATCCGATTAGTCCCCGCCTAGGCTCCCGCCTAGCCGCCTAGGCACTAGTCCCCACCTCACCGCCCGACTAGCGCCTAGCGACTTTTAGAATACTGATTTCAAGTAGTGAAACGTAAACACCTAAATACTATTCAAGCTCCATCATCAAGTAATTTGTTTTGGTTTTTTCTATACTTTAAAATAAAATTACGAAATGAGAAATTGACTATAAAATGAAACAAGCAAGCAACGAATCCAAATACGAGATATACCAATAAAAGAAAATAGGTTCCAACTATACTTCAACAATCACTAGATTCCTATGCTAGGTACTTGCTTTGATTAACCATATTTAATCTAATCCATGGGGAAATTCTATATAAGTAATCATCAACCCTTTTCTCAAAGTGCTAATGAAAGTTGATTAACAAAACACCTGTCTCCTACTAAGACTCAAGGTGGTTTGTCAACTCCAAAAGGATCAAATAATATCTAGAACCTTCTATTCACAAGAATTACTAATATGATGTGAATTTGATGTCAAATGTTATGAACTAAAGCCTACTAAGCATTTAACCAAACACCTTGTATGCAATCATAATGACCAATTAATCATGCAATGTAAATCAAGACCCAAATCACAAAACCCATGAATTAGAAGGCTAAATCATCAATAAATACTAAAAACCATTAATCTAGATCATGTATTCATATAATTGGAACCAAAAGAAGTTTAGCTAAACATAATTAAAGCAAAACAACCATGGAAATAAAGGGAAAACATTAAATAAAGAAATTAAACTAGAATGAAAATGGAGTATGTTACGAATTGACAAGCAATATTAAGAACAAAAATCGAAAGAACACATAGATTTACGTGGAAACCCAAAATGGGAGAAAACCATGGGCATAGGAGAGAGATTTCACTATGAGGCAAAATAGGGTACAAAGTACATCACACAAACCCTAAACGAATAAACGGACAATTTATAAGGTTCGTACCCAATCCCTCAAGCCCCAACCACATTGCGAAAAAGTCACAAGTCGCACCGTGAGCCTTTCGGGCTCGACTCAAATATTTCATGTCACAAAATAACAATCTCCACCTTGACATGAAATCCACAAGCCACCAACCAAACAACTCCATAACAAAAACTCCACCTCTTCCACAAAAACCCCTTAAGGGTTCAAACTCAATGACCAAGACCAACTAAGTTCAAGCAATGCTCAAACTTAGCTAAAGGGAGCGTCTTCGTCAACATGTCAGCAAGATTATCATGAGTACTAATCTTGGTCACAACAATATCACCACGAGCAACAACATCTCGAATAAAGTGATAACGCACATCAATGTGCTTCGTCCTTTTATGAAACATCTGATCTTTTGTGAGACAAATAGCACTCTGGCTATCACAAAAGACTGTAGTAACTTTCAACTCCTTCCTCAACTCAAAAAATAAGCCTTTCAGCCAAAGAGCCTCCTTACATGCTTCGGTAATAGCCATATACTTAGCCTCAGTAGTAGATAGAGTAACAGTACTCTGCAAAGTAGCCTTCCAAGAGATAACACAACCTCCTAAGCTAAAAACATAGCTAGTAAGTGATCTTCTTCTATCAAAATCACCGCCATAATTTGAATCCACATAGCCAATAACTTCATCTTTAGTATCTCCCAACAGCAAACACATATCCTTTGAACCTTTCAGATAGTGAAAGATCCATTGGACTACTCTACAATGCTCCTTACCTGGATTTGCCAAGTAATGACTAACAACACTCACTGCATGAGCTAAATCTGGACGAGAACACACCATGTCATACATGAGTGATCCAACTGCACTAGCATATGGGACCTTTGACATATAAACGATATCTTCATCTGACTGCGGTGACAAAACAGATGAAAGCTTGAAATGAGCCACCAAAGGAGTACTAATAGGTTTTGCATTCTCCATGTTGAAACGATGAAGGACTTTATCAATATAACCCCTTTGACTAAGGTATAATTTTCCCGCATCTCTATCTCTTGTGATCTCCATTCCAAGTATCTTCTTTGTAGCTCCCAAATCCTTCATGTCAAACTCACGACTAGGTTATTTTTTCACTTCTTTATTTCTGCCTGACTGTTAGCAGCTATCATCATATCATCAACGTACAAGAGGAGATAAATAAAGGATCCATCATCACCAACACGATAGTAGACACAACTATCGTAATCACTCCTCTTGAAATCATGAGTAATCATGAAATGATCGAATGTCTTGTACCACGGCCTCGGGGACTGCTTCAAACCATACAATGATTTCTACAAGTAGCATACGTATTCCTCTTTTCCTAGGGACCGCAAAACCCTCCGGTTATTCCATGTAAATATCTTTTTCTAAATCGCCTATGCAGAAATGTTATCTTCACATCAAGCTGTTCGAGCTCCAAATCATCCATAGCAACAATACCAAGCAAAGCTCGTATAGAACTATGCTTCACAACTGGAGAAAATATATCATTAAAGTCCACGCCTGGAACTTGACTGTACCCTTTTGCAACGAGCCTCGCTTTATATCTCATATCTTCAATTCCTGGTGTGCCTTCCTTCTTCTTGAACACCCATTTACAACGAACAACTTTCTTCCCCTTTGGCAACTTTACTAACACCCATGTCTGATTCTTCTAAAGCGATTCGAGCTCTTCTTCCATAGCAGCTATCCAATATAGCAGAATCAACACACTTGATTGTCTCCTTATATGAAGAATGATCTTCATATAACTCAATCGCCTCAGCTGCGTTCAAAGCATATGCTACCAAGTTGGATTCTACGTATCTCGCGGGGCATTTTATCTCGTGCCTTGGTCAATCTCTTGCAATGCAACGCTATGGAGATTAAGATGGCGTTACAGGGACCGAGCTACTTGATTCAACTTCAACTTCCAACTACATTCTCAAAGTATGTTGATCATCAACAGAATCTCCACCTTGAGAGTCAACTCCTCCTAGCATAGAAGCCTCATCAAAGATAACATCTCGACTAATAATGACCTTTTTGGTTTCTAGACACCAAAGCTTGTATCCCTTCACTCCAGACTTATAGCCCAGAAAAATGCACTTAATAGAACGAGCATCTAACTTTCCCTGCACAACATGAGCATACGCTGGACAGCCAAAAATTCTTAAATCAAAATAACCAGTAGGAGATCCAAACTATACCTCTTGTGGAGTTTTCTTATCAATTGCAGTTGATGGTGAAAGATTGACAAGATGACAGGCCAAAGCAGCTGCTTCAGCCCAAAAACTCTTCGGCAGACCAGCTTTAAGACGCATACATCGCGCCTTCTCCAACAAAGTTCTATTCATCCACTCAGCTACACCATTGTGCTGTGGAGTGTGTCGAACAATGCGATTTTGCACAATTCCTTCTGCTTTGAAAAAAACATAAAATTCATCATAACAGAACTCTAAACCATTATCAGTACGAAGGCATTTCACTGACTTCCCAGTCTACTTTTCAACCATAATTTTCCACTCCTTAAATGTAGAAAACACTTCACTCATGTATTTCAAGTAGAAAGCCCAAACCTTTCTGGAGAAATCATCAATAATAGTCAGCATATAACGAGCACCTCCGTTAGAAGGCACTGGAGATGGCCCCCACACATCAGAATGAACGTAGTCCAGAATTCCCTTTGTAGTATGCATTCTTTAGAGAATGTGACTCGCTTCTGCTTGCCTAGAACACAATGCTCACAAAATTTCAGGTTGTTGATGCTCTGCCCATCAACTCAACTCAGCCATTCCATTCTCACTCATGTGGCCAAGACGAAGATGCCACAATTGAGTAATCTGACTATCAGTCAGTGACGAGGTGGCCACTGCTGCATCTCCTGAAACTGTAGAGCCTTGTAAAGCATACAACTTGCCTGGAGTTCTCTCACCCTTCATCACCATAAGAGAACCTCTACTGATCTTTATAACTCCACCTTCACCAGAAAACTTGTACCCAATTGAATCAAGAGTACTAAGTGAGATGAGATTTCTCTTCAAGTCAGGAACATGCCTGACATCTTCAAGTGTACGAACAACTCCATCGAACATCTTGATTCTGACAGTTGCAATACCCGCAACCTTGCAAGACGCATTATTTCCCATAAGCACTGCCCCCTTAGAAACCGTATTATATGATGAAAACCAGTCCTGAGTGGGACATATATGATACGTACAACCAGAATCCAAAATCCACTCATCATGGGGCTTAGGATCTGGATCAGTAGCCATAAAAAAGCTCACCATCGCTGGAAGCATCATCGGCAACGCTGGCCTCGCCTATTTTATCATCGTTAGGTTTTTGTCTACCAGGCGTATTGCCACCATCCTTATTTCTCTCATTTTTCTTCCTTAACTCCTAGCATTTAGTTTTAATGTGATCAGGCTTGCGGCAGTAGTTACAAGTAATGTTATGATTCCTTTATTTCGATCTGCCTTTCCTCTCACCACCAAAATTCAGTTCTTACGGTCTTCCTCGAGCCAAAAGACCCTCTCCTTGGGGCTCAGTACTGCTCATAAGCTCCTTCATCTTCTCATTTGAAAATAAGGCATCAAAAACTTCATTGAGTGTCAGTGTATCACGACTATATAGAATAGTGACTCGAAAAGTATTATAAGACGAAGGCAATGAACACAGTAACATCAAAGATAAATCCATCTCGTCATACTTTACTTCTAGGGATTCCAAATCAGCAACAGTTTCCTTAAACGCTGAAATGTGATGTACCTTCCACCATACGATAAGAATACAAACGTTACTTCAGATGTAACTTACTGGTAAGACTTTTTGTCATACATAATTGCTCCAACTTCAGCCATAGAGCAGCAACAGTTTTCTCCTTCAAAACATCTTGTAAAATCTAATTCGATAGATGAAGATGTATATAGGAGAGAGCCTTTCGATCCTTTCTTTTCTTATCCTCATCTGTCCACAAACTAGCATCTTTTTAAACCCTAGCAGAGTCTTGTCCAGATCCAACTGGGTGAGCACAGCCTTCATCTTCACCTGCCATAACGAAAATCTGGTGTTGCGATCTAACAGCGGAATATCATACTTCACGCTTGTCATTATGAAACCCTAGGTCGAAAACCAAAGCTCTAGATACCACATGTTATGAATTGACAAGCAATATTAAGAACAAAAATTGAAAGAACACACAGATTTACGTGGAAATCCAAAACGGGAGAAAACCACGGGCAGAGGAGAGATATTTCACTATGAGGCAAAATAGGGTACAAAGTACATCACACAAACCCTAAACGAATAAACGGACCAATCCCGATAACCACAACTACATTGCGAAAAAGTCAGAAGTCGCACTGCGTGCCTTTCGGGCTCGACCCAAATATTTCATGTCACAAAAATAACATAGTAGAAATGATGGAACAATTCTTCAATATCCAAGCTAAATCTTCATCAACAAGCAAAATCCCAAAGTAGAAAGAGGGAAAATAAACTATGGTTCTAAGATGAATTATGGGGAAAGGTTCCCAAAATGAGCTAAGTCATCTATTTATAGTCTAAATACATTAGGAACAAATAAAAATAAATAAATAAATAAAAGTAAAAGAACAAAAACGTGTTCTTCAATTTGCAAAATCAATATGCTCAGCAACCCTTTTTCTTGGTCGCCACTTTCTTTCTTTTTTTCTACTTGATTTCGGCGGCCCATATCACATAAATGGCAGGTGCCATTTACACTTCTCCAACCGCCATTTCATTCTGACTCCATCCGCGACTCACGAGCTCGAAATAGCAATTGTCGTTTTCCTTCTTTAAAATACCAAATTTTAGCAGTCCACCGGCGTGAGGCGCCATTTTGAGCACCTCTTCCTCGTCTCACGTGTTCGACTCATTCAACTCATTTTCTCGACTCCTCGAATTTGCTCTTCTTGATTATCTTTCTTGTTTCATCCTTGTCACTTACAAGCTTCCATTTCCTTCAAAAATATAGCAAAAATATTCAAGAATCTATAGTAACATCAAATAATCAAGAATGCTAGAAACGAAAGGAACACGAACCAACATCAAGCAATTGAACTCGAAACGCGACTCAAGTTGATATAGAAATGAACACAAAATACGTGTTAATCAACTCCCTCAAACTTAAGTCATTGTTCGTCCTCGAATAATGAGATGAACAAAATAAGCAATAAACACGTATGGGTGTGCAAATGAGATCAATGATGCCTCAGAAATTTCATTCAAAAATCTTTTTCTTTCGTTTGAAATTTTCAAAACAAGTCAAACACTCCTTAAATCAACCAGCATGAATCAGTAAGAAATCATTCTCTCAACAAATCAAACATTTGGACCTCACTGGAATGTGTATCTCTCAACGCTCAAGTGTATAAAGGGTAACACTCAATGAAACTCATGACATGCATTACACCTACCATAAGCTTGTCTATCGTCTACTATCTCCATCGCTTAGGCATGTACAAGGACTAAGATCAAATAGGTCTTTTCTTAAGCTTGTAATGTAGGGACATTTGTTTTTTTTTTTTCAAACACCCCGTGAGGGTGAGGGGTTAGGCAGACTCCTAACCTGTATATAGCTTGAACAAAATCATACAACATCTGGTAGAGATAACATTAAAAATTAGTGTTATCCCAACATAAATCGAAAAAAACAGAACCAGTCATAATTGGATCAACAGCCGATCCAAGTCTCGACAACTAATAGGAGATACAAAGAAGGAACAAATACAATGATCATGGCCCAAAATTGACCATATCAAAAAATTAAGAAAAGGACCTATTGACATGTTGAGAAACTAAAAGTAATTGACCATATTACTAGCTATATCGGAACCTAAAGTTCGGGTAGCCCAGTTGATCCATCCGAACAAGCGCCAAAAAGTAGCGAGGGGCGCTAGTAGCATCAAAGAAAGCCATGGTGTCGGTTTGAGAACCCCGACGCACCATGAAGTCAGCAGGGCGATTCTCTTCCCTATGGATGTGGGAAAAATGAACTTGAATCCCCTGCAGCCGAAGATGAATGCGTGTCATGAGATGACGAATGTAAGGACATTGGTTAAGGTAGGAAAATTTAGGTTAAGTGACTCAAACTTTCATTCAAATGTCTTCACCTTATAGCTTCCTTATTCTAAGTATGAAATTATCTATTTTCTACCTCATTCCAACACCATTCAAATTTTATAACCCAAGCTTCAATTTAAACCACATCTCACAAAATGTAATGCTTCCCTTATACTCTTTTATTCACCCACACTTTATGTGGAGATTTTTTTTTCTCTCTCTTTTTTTTTTCATAAGAACTTTGTTCTTATCTTTTATTCCTTATTGAACACACTTTCTCTTTTCTTTTCTTTTCATTTTTTTTTCAAACGTAAGAGCTTGTAGGAGCATTTCTATCATCAACACTTCATTGCACCAACTTCAACAATTTTTCAAACATCATTCTCTAGCAAATATTCAACACAAAACAAGATTCTCATAACCTTCCATCACCCCCTATCATCCGGTTTTAGAATAAAAGGCTTATTAGGCTCAAATTGGGACTACAAGGGATACTGTAATATGGTAGTGTTTGGGACGATGAGGCTACCAAATGATGGCCTAAAATCACTTCTCAATCCTTTGCACATATATAGCAACATTGACAAAGAAACCAAGACAAGTTCTAGAAGTGTAAATGCATCCATGACAAGCTCTCGAAAGATATAAACTATATTTTTATGCATAGTTATGACTCAAATCCTTACAAGCTTGTGTTCAAAGTTTAAGTGTCAAAATCATTCTTTCCTAGTTATTCATGTGGCAAGACAAATTCATGCTCAAACTTATCTCAGAAATTTCCAAAAAAAATTCACATTTTTCTCCAAACAAGCATGCATCATCAAAACCTTTCAAAAACCATTTCACATGCAACTACATCAACGCAACATCCTCCAAAAATTCCCTTCCAAAATAAAATTACACAACTATTCCTAGATAATTCCTTTCAAGACATCCATCACCAAACAAACAACCAAGCAAAAACTCATTTATACCATTTCTTCAACCAAAATTCCAAATCTAACAAATTTGTTTCCAAACATTCCACTTCAACAAGCAACAAGCTAGACAAGTAGCACATGAAATAAATCCCCACACCAATCCAAAACACACTTCCCAAGTAAAGAAGAAAGACACCAGCAATAACCACAACATCAAATATCATCAACCAAAATATGAAAAATCACAAGCAAAATAGAAACGAAACCATAGAAGATAAGAGAGATAGACCAAATGCAAGAATGAAAAAGTAACTTGAATATCTTATCCCACCCCCTCCCCCAAACTTATTTGAGAATATAAATTCGAAAATGAGTTTGGAGGGATGAATATACATAAGATATTTAAGTTACTACTCACAAAGGTCCATGCTACGGAGGTGGTAGTGCCCGTGATCAATAGTTTCCTTGAAATCGATCCATCCATGCTCCAATCCAATGTTCTCCAACTTCATGCTCCACTATTTTTTCCTCTTTTTTATTTTTTTATATAAGAAATGAAAACATAAAAAAATAAAAATAAAGAGTAAAAGAAACAAAGCAAAAACAAAATTAAAAGATTGGGTTGCCTCCCAACAAGCGCTTTTTTTAGCGTCTAGAGCTCGACGATACCTCAATGCCCTTTAAGGGACTTGGAACGAGGTCCAACCTCGATCGTGCACCTAGTTCTTATCAAACCCGTTCTTGCTTGAAATCTCTGACTCGTTCAAAACATCCGACATACAGAATGTCATCGTCTCTTCATTCACTTGAAGGGTGAGACTCCCTTCGAAAATATCAATCAAAGCCCGACTTGTTACCAAAAATGGCCTTCCAAGTATCAATGGAATGTCACAATCTTCCTGCATGTCAAGAATGATGAAATCCACCGGGAAAATGAACTTCCCAACCTTTATGAGCACGTCTTCAACGATTCCTCTTGGATAAGAGATTGAGTGATCTGCCATTTGAAGTGAAATCGAAGTGGACTTAAGAGTTCCAATCTTCAATCGATTGAAGATGAAAGGGGCATCAAATTCACACCCGAACCCAAGTCACACAAGATTTTCCGAAACAATTGGCCACCAATCTCACAATGTATGGTGAAATCTCTGGGATCATCCTTCTTGTTTGGGAGCTTCTTTTACAGTATTGCACTATATTTCTCCGATAGCACAATGGTCTCAAAATCATCAAACTTCACCTTATTTTGAACTACATCCTCCAAAAACTTCTCATAACCCGGCATATGACTCAACAAATCAATCAAAGGAACATTGATATTCAATTTCTTAAAAACATCCAACAACTCATTCCTCATTTCATCAACACTTCCACCAACTAATCCAAGAGGAGATGATATACTATCAATGCCAATTCCATTTGACTCAACCAAATCAACATGCTCCATAGAAAATTTAGAAGGTAAAGTAGGAGTACCGTTTTGCTTCTTGTAAAACTTTGCTTTCTCATTGAACTCTTCCTCTCCAATAAAACTCTTTAGCATTGAGGCATAGTATGCATCCTCCCTTCTACACAAAACTCTTTCTGAATCTTAATTCTTCTCAAATGGAATTCCATTGTTGAGTTTCATCCTTTCATAATATTCATGAATTTTCTCTTTTAACTTGCTTTGAGGATCTTCCAAAGGAGGCCAATGATCCGGAATAGTCAAGAAATATATGTCACCCAACGTGATTGGTGTATCATCTTTCTCATAAAGACCATGATCATGGGCAATATCCCATGGAGGCACATTTTGCCCACCATATAACTTTCTCTTCCAATGAGGCACGTATGGGAGTTTCGAATGAGCTACATTCACCACATGAATGTCATTGCATTGTTGCTTCGGGTTGATTTCCATGTTACTTGGAAATTATATTGTCCAGCTTTGTGTTGAGCCACCATTTGATTAGTCCTTTGGCTCACTTGCCCTTCAATTATCTTCACTTGCTTAGCCAAAGCCGTAACTGTGTTCTCCAATGCTACCACCCTTTGACCGATTTAGCTTATGAAGGCATTTTGTTGAGTCGTCATTTGACTTTGATTAGCCACTAGTTGATTTTGTTGAGCTACCATTTGTTGTAGCAATTGCTCCATAGTAGATGAAGTCTTCTTTGGCTCTTCGATCATTCTTTGATAAACGGAGAAGTCCGGAGGTGGTTGCAAACCATTGTTAGGATTGACATAAGACAAATTTGGGTGGTTCCTATTGCTAGGATGATATGCCGGATTCCCACCATTAAAGTTTTGAGAATTACCTCCACCTCCTTGATAATTTCCTCCTTGGTAGGAGAAATTGCTTTGGTTCACATAGTTAGCTTCCTCATCAATTTGACAATCCAAGCTTCTTTGTTGTTGCACCATTTGAGCCTCCATTTTGACTTTCCTTTCATTTTCAACATCCCTCTTGAGAATGATGTATTGGGACATCAAATCATCATATCTATCATCCGAGATTTGAATTGACATTCCTTGACGGAACTCTCTCCATTTCCCATTGATAGCTATTGGAGGTCATTTCTTCAATAATTCTCAATGCTTCTTGAGCACCTCCTATTCACCAAACATTCACCGGCGGTGGCATCTAAAATACTCCTCGTGTGAGGATTTAACCCACTATAAAAGTTGATGATTTGTTGGCCTTGGTTGAATCCATGTTGAGGGCACTTACGAAGTAAATCCCTATACCTCTCTCAACCCTCAAACAAAGTCTCTTCTCCGGTTTGAGCAAAATGAGAAATCTCCGAAATCAAGTGTTGTGCCTTAGAGGGAGGAAAATATTTGGCTAAGAATACCTTGCAAAGTTTCTCCCAAGTAGAAATCTCACTTTTGTCAAGATTCTTGAACCATTACTTTGCTCGATCCCTTAGTGAGAAATTGAACTTCATTCGAATGGTGTCCTCGGGGACACCATTGTGCTTGATCGTGTCACAAATCTCAAGAAATATACTCAAATGGGCATTGGGATCCTCATTTGGTCTTCCTCCAAATTGCTCGGATTGCACCATTTGGATAAGGCATGTCCAGGTCCCCAACCTCCATCTTGGAATTGTTGAATAGGTGCTTCAAACATTTGATTCAAAGGAGGAGGAGGCACTTCATTTGCTCTTCTACCATGCTCTTCTAACCTCAACCTCATCTCCTCCATTTGCCTTCTCAAATCCGCTACACCGTTATCCCCCATGTTTAGCCTCCTTGCATGATTATCCCTTTTATGTTGCTTTTCAACTTTCAAATTCAAAGGTAGAGGTGTACCTTTCTTTGACCTTGTGAGCATACATCTAAAAACAAAATAAAAAGAAAAACAATGCTTGAATTAGTATCTTAATGTCGAAAACACTATCAAAATACAATCTAACAATCCCCGGCAACGGCGCCAAATATTGATCACCACTTTTCGTAGCAATGTAATAATATCAAAATATATATTTCGAGTCGAACCACAAGGATTGTTTAACGAAGGTATTTCAAGTAGTGAAATGTAAACACCTAAATACTATTCAAGATCCATCATCAAGTAATTTGTTTTGGTTTTTTCTATACTTTAAAATAAAATTACGAAATGAGAAATTGACTATGAAATGAAACATGCAAGCAACGAATCCAAATACGAGATATACCAATAAAAGAAAATAGGTTCCAACTATACTTCAACAATCACTAGATTCCTAAGCTAGGTACTTGCTTTGATTAACCAAATTTAATCTAATCCATGGGGGAATTCTATATAAGTAATCATCAACCATTTTCTCAAAGTGCTAATGAAAGTTGATTAACAAAACACCTATCTCCTAGTAAGACTCAAGGTGGTTTGTCAACTCCAAAAGGATCAAATAATATCTAGAACCTCCTATTCGCAAGAATTACTAATATGACGTGAATTTGATGTAAAGTGTTATGAACTAAAGCATACCAAGCATTTAACCAAACACCTTGTATGCAATCATAATGGTCAATTAATCATGCAATGTAAATTAAGACCCAAATCACAATACCCATGAATTAGAAGGCTAAATCATCAATAAATACTAAAAACCCATTAATCTAGATCATGTATTCATATAATTGGAACCAAAAGAAGTTTGGCTAAACATAATTAAAGCAAAACAACCATGGAAATAAAGGGAAAACATTAAATAAAGAAACTAGAATGAAAATGGAGTAAAAATGATGGAACAATTCTTCAATATCCAAGCTAAATCTTCATCAACAAGCAAAATCCCAAAGTAGAAAGAGGGAAAATAAACTAGGGTTCTAAGATGAATTATGGGGAGAGGTTCCCAAAATAAGCTAAGTCATCTATTTATAGTCTAAATACATTAGGAACAAATAAAAATAAATAAATATATAAAAGTAAAAGAACAAAAACATGTTCTTTAATTTGCAAAATCAATATGCTCAGTAGCCCTTTTTTCTTGGTCGCCACTTTCTTTCTTTTTTTTTCTGCTTGATTTCTGCGGCCCATATCACATAAATGGCAGGTGCCATTTACACTTCTTGGTGGACGTCGTTTACCATCAAATAATTCCTGCAATTTGCTAAGAACTAAGATTAGTAAAGCGTAAGCAGGGTCGAACCACAGAGAACGGGTTAATTACTTAAATTTCCTAAAGATTAAATTCGGTGTAGCCACCACGCCTTAAAGAGTGAGATTTTGATTAATAACTACCAAAACAAGAAAATAAACTAAATGCAAGCGTGATAAATCAATAATAAAAACAATTCGGCTTCGAATAACTCCTCACTAGTCTAATGGTTCTGATCATTGACGCAAAAATAAATCAACTCCTATGGACCAATCAGTTATAGGATACCGTGAATGCAACGGACGTACCCTAATTCCTACGTACTTTTTCGATAGCTAGCAAGAGACGCTTAAACTAACTATTTCTCTTATCAAAACACAACCTAGTTGGTAACACCAGTTCTAGATTTAATGTTTCAATAGCATTAAACAAGAAGGAACCCGATATTAGACAAATTACCCAAGAACGCAAGTAATAACTCATCTACCAAATCATTCCTACTACCAATACGATAGCTTTGCCACAAATTAGCCCTATTCCAACAATTACGGATTGGACGAACTAATTGACTATATTCCGATTAAATCTAAGTTGATCAGGCTTAAACAGAATCAGAAATAAGTAATAAACACAAGGAATAACTTGGAATCCACAGAAATCAATTATCAAACAATTAGGTCTCACATAATATATAGCCTAGTGATTCATTATTCTTGCCGAATTAAAAATCTAGCTACTCATAATATTAAAATAAAACGAAACAGAATCAAATAAAGAAAGCATAATTAAAAATTGGTGAATTGAAATAAGTAAACCAAGTGTCACCGAAAAATATGTGTACTGTTGCTGCTAATCTCCTCGACGAACTTCAGTACCAAACTAAAGGAAAAGAGTCTAATCACTATGCTCTGCTCATTGACGGGAGATGAAAAAAATCAAAACCTAGATCTAAAACTAACTCCCCTTTTACACGTCTGATGTTGGGCTTTTATAGCCAACAAATAAAAATAATAAAATAAGAAATAAAGAAAATAACTAACTAAAATAAGACTCCTAATTTAATTACGATTAAAATAAATAATCTTCTAATTGATTCCTTGCTTCTCCAACATTTCTTCATATTTGCAAAAGAAGCCCATAATTCCACAATCTTTCATTAAGCTCCTCTTTATCCAAATATTGCAATTACCTGCACAAATCACACCAAAGTGTAAATTAAATCAATTAAAGCTCATCAATAATATCAAAAATATGAACAACAAATACCACACATCACTTCTCCTGCCGCCATTTCATTCTGACTCCATCCGCGACTCATGAGGAGCTCAAAACAGCAGTTGCCGTTTTCCTTCTTTAAAATACCAAATTTTAGCAGTCCACCGGCGTGAGGCGCCATTTTGAGCGCCTCTTCCTCCGTCTCGCGTGTTCGACTCATTCAACTCATTTTCTCAACTCCTCGAACTTGCTCTTCTTGATTATCTTTCTTGTTTCATTCTTGTCACTTACAAGCTTCCATTTCCTTCAAAAATCTAGCAAAAAGATTCAAGAATCTATAGTAACATCAAATAATCAAGAATGCTAGAAACGAAAGGAACACGAACCAACATCAAGCAATTTAACTCGAAACACAACTCAAATTGATATAGAAATGAACGCAAAATACGTGTTTATCAAATACCAACAAAAGTAAATATGTTTTGATGTATAAGAGGCTCGATTAAAACTTAATCAGTAGTCTCTAGATGTGAAGTACTCGACATTTAGATGAATTAAACTGCTATACATGTGATTTTGATGGCTAGATAGATTTATTGTTAAATATAATTAGATTGCATATATTTCAATAAATATGGATATTATGTTGAATGTTACAAAAATTTATTGTAAACTATTAAGTTTAGGTTAATGCTATAAAGTCTATGAAAGTGGTCTATTAATTTGTAGTATCCCGTAAAAGAAAAAAAAAATCTTTAATAAGTTATGTTAAAACTCATCATCAAGACGCTTGAAAACGCTTGAAAAAATTGCTGAAAAAAGTATAACAACTTGAAAATGACGGAGGTAGTATAATATTATATGTTTTTATCATTAATTTGGTAATAAATTTATGAATAATATAGTTTATACCTAAGAACGTGATTAAATAATAATAATAATAAATAAGCATTGTGGTTTTAATCCATCTAGGCGTTAGTTCACCCCTCAATTGTCCTACTAGCGTCTAACGATTTTTAGAACATTAGTATGTACACAAGTCCAATTAAAAAATAAAAAATAAAAAAAAATAGGAACATTAAAGAGCAAATTGCCCTAAAATCAAAAAAATTGTTCTGATTTTGGTTTTACACAAACTATATTACTATATGAGTTTGTTGTTGGTTTGTTAGCTTTTTATCATAAAAATTTTATATAGTATTTTGTTTGATGCCCGAAAAGTTGGATTTTAAAATTTCAAACTAAAACAAAGTTTATATTTTTCTTGGTCAATTCCAAAATGCACGTGCAAAAACTAAAGAGGAAAAAAAAAATAACACAAAAACTACCTAATTTTTTGAATATGTGATTAAAATGCCCTTACTTTTGAGCACATGGCCACTCTCTCCCCCTTCCCTCTCTCCTATGGTCGGTAAAGTAGCAGTCCGGCCTGGGTCGACCCGACCGGCCCAACCCATACCGAGCCGGCCCAAAAATTTAGTCCTTTTTTAATTTTTATTTTTAAATCTTTCAAAATGTGTAATTACACACTAAGTGGTAAACGAATAATGTCAATTTGTAACTGCATTACGCAGTACGTTTATGTTCTTTTAGTACTCTTTATCAGTAAGTGGTAAATGGATAATATCAAATTATAATTGTATTACGCAGTATGTTTATGTTCTTTTAGTACTGTTTACCAGTCGGGTCAGGCCGGATCGGGCGGGCCAGGGCAGACTGGGCTGGGCCCGGCAGGGTCGGACTGAGCTGCTACTTTACCAGTCCCTAGGGGAGAGGGAAGGACATTTTTGCCCTCCAAAGTAAAAATTGGGTATTTTTGTGTGTAAATTATATTCCAAAGCTAAAATTGATTTTACAAAGTCAAATTGGGTAAAAATGTATATTATCTCAAAAGAAAAATTAAAGTAGAGTTTGTATATTTTAGAACGATTGAATTTGCCCAATTTTAAAAGAAACAACTATCATGAGCTAAATATCTTCTTGAGCATAATGACACTTAATTATATCCGTACGCACAAATAAATAACATAGGGAAGAGTTTTCTTACAAATAAATTATAATGTGAAAAATGCGAATAATACTTATAATTTTACAAAGTCATGCTGAAGTATTTATTTAATTATGCTTATTATAAAATTATACTTTTTATGTACAAATTGATGGTTAAGTAAGGACATGCTTATTGTGTATTGTAATCATGTTTAATTCAATGACAATCATAAATCAAAATAAGATTAATGATTCAGATCTATATAGTATTTTTTTAAAAAAATTCTAATGCATCATAATCATTACAGAATTATTAAATTTACAAATTGTATAAATATCAAAGGCTGATTTATTATTTCCCCTTTGTTGAAAGAAATAAATAAATAAGTATAAAGAACAAAAAATTCTTGGACTTGGAACTTTTAACATGTATTTTAAAATTTTCAAGCAAACAAATTTTATCATTCAATTGAAACCTGGACAATTCGTGTTATTGAATCAGACATGATACGCTCAAAAACAACAAGCATACATCTCAAAAAAACATAATTATTTTGTATTAACACGATAAGGTTTAGTAAATATTACTAATATTTTTTTTAATTAATGTCTATTTCAATTTAATATCATATCATATGATATTAAAAGACCATAAAACTATCAAAGACTCCAACATTATAAAATTGTATATGTCAATAAATTATTATCATGTTGGCATGATGAAGACATGAATACTTTTATTCTCTACTAAAAATTAACAAGCAAAATACAAATTGAAACATTTCCATCCATTTTTTAGTAAGTGAAGCACCCCAGTCCTAGTCTATTTTTCTACCAAAATGTGGTCCTAAGAAAAAAAGAAGATTTGGTTTATCTCCTAGTCCTACTATATATTTTGTTGACTTTGGTTTTAAGATGCAAGATTTTATATTTAAATATTGATGAGTGCTTGATATGGATGGATTCTAGTCTGTCAGTACAGTATCCTAAATTATTCGCTACTAAATTTGTCAAAAATTATTTACTTCGAAAATGTCACACCAATATCTATATTATTTATCTGTTCCGTCAAATCTAACATGCATTATAATTAATGTATTTCATATTTATACATCTTTTGAGCGATAGTGCGATACATGATATGCTAAAGAAACCCTCAAAATTATAACTGAATAAATATTTTGAAGTAATCACAAATCAAACCATCCTGCTCTGGGACTGTAACAATAATTTTATAATAAGCTCGTAAAAAGCCATAATCGTAACGATTACGTGATGCCTAAAGAAGGGTGAACTTTAGATATACCCTAAAATTATAAGAGTATAACTTTTATACCCTATATTATAAAACTATAAGTTTTATACCTTATTTCTAAGGAAAAGTCTAAAAAATCCTTACTATTGGGCCCACTATCTTTAAGATTAATAATAAAACAAAAAACAATAATGGGGCCCACTAAAACTTAAAGAAACAAACAAAATTCTTCTCTCTCTCACGTCTCTCTCTACACGCCCAATTCCCCTTGTGACCGTGTAAACCCAACCCCCCCCCCCCCAAAAAAAAACCGTTGAAGTTATAATTCCTCTTTAAAAAAAAACTGAAAATGGCGCATAGTGATAATGATTCCGGCAATGAAGGAACTTCCAACCGGCGTCGAGTGCCGACACGAGAAGAAAGGGAGAATCTTCCTTATCCGCCGGATCCGGTGAGCATTTCACCGGACTGAAATTTGATTTTTATTGCCGCTTTTTTTTAGATTTGAAGCATGTTATTCGTTTTGTACTTGTTAGGATATATAATAATGTGTTTACATGCCTTAAATGTTGATTTACTTCGTATTGGTGATGATTTACACGTTAATAGCATGAATTGAAATTTCTGAATTTCAGTTGTTTACAATTACACGGTTGAGTTCTAATTTTAACCGTGTACACGGTTAAAATTAGAAGTCAACCGTGTAACTGCTGACTTTTTGGTGTTGACCACTTACATGGTTGATTTAGAATTTTAACCGTGTACACGGTTAAAATTCTAACTCAACCGTGTAGTGACAGAAATATTTGCAATTTTTTGTTTTTTTAGGTTTTTCGTCCGAAACTAATGAATCCTTTGACGTATCTTTTGCAGCCGAGATACGCTTGGTACAGGCCACGTATGCAAGGGTTTCCGGCACGATTAAATTTATACGTTCTAGATATTGTAGTCGAACAAATACCGATATTTTTGATGTGTGTCGGCGGGGAAGAGCTTCTACAAAGATTCAAGGACGGCCCCTTCTTCTACTTGTTAGATATTAAGAGGAACGGGACCGCAAACGTTGCATTGCACGAGTTATTAGCCTGGGAGCTCACCGATCCATCATTCTCCGAGTTTGAGAGGTGGTTTCACGTAGGCGGGCGAGATATTCATTTTGGTGCACAGGAGTTTTGTCTCGTGACAGGCTTATTTTTCGGCCCTTCCGAGTTTTATCCCAACAGAGGTGCTCACGTCATTCCCCCGACTAGTCTCTTCTATACTAGGTATAATGGTCAAAAGACGAAGGATAAGACGCTTTTGAAGGATTTTATCAATCCTCATATTGATATGGGGACTCCAGATCAGTATTTGAGCGCGGCGAATTTGCTCATGTACTACTACATGCTTCTATGCCGTGATAACCAAACGATCGAACCTTGGGCATGGGCATTAGTAGAGGATCAAGATGAGTGGGCGAGATTTCCTTGGGGATCATGGTCATTCCAAGTGATGTGTCATCAGCTAGGAGTGATGAAGAAAGACCCAACGGAGATTGGGGGACCGACTGGGGCCTACCATTTATATGGGCCGGTGTGGGCATTGAATTTGTGGTCGTACGAGGCAATCCCGTTATTAGGACGAGCATGCGGCTATCGATTGAATGAGATCGCTACGCCTCGTCTCTTGAGATGGCACACTCGGCAGTCCCATTTGGATTTTACTAGATTTTTCGACGACGATGAGGTATATTCATTTTTTAGTTCATTATTTATTTATTTTTAAATAAATCAATTTTCATGCTATTCTCATTATTTATTTCATTATTTATTTATAACGAGTCTTAATGTCATTTAATTCTTTTGTAGCTCGAGGCCCTTCCCACGCTTGAACCGGATCCCCAAATAGAGATTGTTGAGCCCTATATGCTTACGCTAGGGGAAGGGGACCCATTGTCCTTGAAGTTTAACCCCAATCCATGTCATGCACATAAGAAGCTACCGCCACAGCAGAGACAGTCGAGGGCGGCAAGGGAGATGGCCAAAGTTGTGCAAAAATTGAAATGTCGTGATGCCAAGGACGTGATGAAGCCGGGTCGTTGCAAACAGCCTCGAGCAGCCCGAGCCTCTTCAGAGACTAGAGGCCACTTCCCGGAGAGACCACATGTTGATATTCTGGAATCTTCTCGGGCGAAGCGTCCTAGGGAAGAGTCGTCCCATGCTGAGCAGTCTGAGCAGCTTGTCTGTTGCGTGCACGGAGATCCGTGCCGTCGGGGATGCGGGAATGATGATTGGATCGACAAGGTCCTTGAGAGAGCCGTGCACCGCCTAGCAGAAGATACATCTGAGAAGGGAGTACTTGCCCGGATGGCTAAGTCTCTCTTCCGGCACCTCAAGGACATGGTAGGATCGAAGAGTTCTTCGAGCGGCAGCAGACGATCTAGGCATCGATCACCTACTCCTGTGAGCCAGCGACGCTCACAGACTCCTTTGGTTGATGATGGGCATCGATCACCTACTCCTGAGGCCGCGCCTGGATTTGAGCATCGTGCAGCGAGATGGAGGACGCCCCCACATGCAGATGATCAGATGGAGGGAGACGGAATGCAGTCCTCGTCTCACAGTTCATTTGCTAGGGACCTAGATACGATCCCCCATGTCCCTCAGCCTGATTTGGGCGGTGACGATGACAATAGTATGGACTCAGATGTCCCTAAGCAGAGAGTGGACACTGATAGGGCTACGGGACGGGTTCCGAAGCCGTCTCTCGCATTGCAGAGCCCTTACACGAGCCATCAGACCTCGCATTCAACCTGGGCTGCTAGGGTTGCATATCAGCAGTTTAGGAAATCGGGCCAGATGCTGTGGTTCTCACTAGGCAGACTCCTCCGTACTACATGCCTCAGTCCCTATTCGACTCCATTGAGGATCCAACCGTCGGATTCACGGCTGAGGTAGCATTTTTTTATTGTTATTATTTTTATTATTATTATTATTGTTATTGTTATTATTATCTCGACTATTATTATTATTGTTATTATTATTATTATTATTGTTATTATTATCTCGACTATTATTATTATTATTATTATTGTTATTATTGTTATTATTATTTTAATTATTATTGTTATTATTATTATTATTATTATTATTATTATTATTGTTATTATTATCTTGACTATTATTATTTTAATTATTAATGTTATTATTATTATTATTATTATTCATGTGATGTGACACTTATTTTATATTAGGTGATGGAGTTGTATGTGCTATATTGGAGGGCTCGACTTCGCTTGAGGTTGTCGTGCGATTCCAACGTCGGGTTTGCCGGAACTATAATTGCCGGCATAGACTTTTATGTGAGTATTTTGTCGACGGGTTCTTAGATATTTTTATTTATTTTATTTTTTCATTGTTTATATTTTTTAAATTATTTTGTTTATCAGCCGGAGATGCTGAGGATACTTAAGGGATTTCACCCTGACGACGAGACTTTGGGGTTGAATAAAATCTCTATCTATCAGAAGTGGATTCCCGAGAAGAAGTTGATCGACCTTTTCGGAGGGACAAACACTTACACGCCATGGATTTGTGGAGACAATGTAAGTTATTCAATATCCACTTGAATTTATTCTTACAGTATTTTTAGATTGGTACATTAGATTTATAAAAAAATATTTTCTTTTAGTTTATCTTTGTGTGCCACTTGACCACCGACCACTGGATCGTGTGCCGTGCATGCATTCAAGAGTGGCGTTTAGAAGTGTACGATTCCCTCTTGCACGAGTTGAACACCTTGCAAGAGCACAACCATCGTACCGCTCAGATTCTCCCCCTCTCCCGTCTGTTTCCGAGGCTTTTGCACATGGCCCACTACTGGGAGCAACATCCTTCGTACACAAAGCACAAGGATGAGTTGCAGATTGTATTCCTCTCTAGATCTAAGGAATTTCGTCAAGACGACGAACAGTCATGTGGTCCACTTGCATGTTTGGCTCTGGATAGGATACTTGCTGAGAACAAGCCTAAGACAACCAAACCCTCTCCAAAATACATTGCTCATCTTAGGGAATCCATTGGTAGGAGGATTTTTTTATTATCTCGACGAGATATCGATTGATGGATTGGATGTTGGATTGTTTATTAATTAATTATTTATGCTATGAATTTTAGTGTCTATGTATTTTTTTGGTGATTTATTATGAATTACTTGGGGATATTCGATTGAAAGTGTATCATTTTTCGGGAAAATAGTGAATTCTGTCATTACACGGTTATAAAAAGATCAAACCGTGTAATTAAGAGCCCTAAACCGTGTAATTATGAGCCCTAAACCGTGTAATTAAGAAATTTCACTATAATTCATATTTTAACCCGAAATATACGCGAATTTCATACTACTTAACATCGTATATGGTATCTTAACATCATATGAAGTGATAAACATGATGGTAGGCCGTGACAAACTATAACGATTGACATTTCTAGAGTTTCTGAGTTCGATACATATACCACTATGGACCATCATATGTTACAAATAGGTCACTTCTATAAATTCTACAAATAGGAACAATTTATGTGAATCAATCTGTTTTGTAGCACTTATTCAATGTTCGTCAAGTTTAAATTAAACCCCAATGACCAACAATCGGAACCATAATGTAAACGTATGAATCGACAATTTTATTAATTGGAGAAATATTTGACTTTTTTAATTTTGACCAATTACACGATTTTTCTAATTAGAAAAACCGTGTAAACGGTATATGAAACAATGGTACCGTGTAATTGGAGAAATCGTTGACTTTTTTAATTTTGACCAATTACACGGTTTTTCTAATTAGAAAAACCGTGTAAACGGTATATGAAACAATGGTACCGTGTAATTGGAGAAATCGTGGACTTTTTTAATTTTGACCAATTACATGATTTTTCTAATTAGAAAAACCGTGTAAACGGTATATGAAACAATAGTACCGTGTAATTGGAGAAATCGTTGACTTTTTTAATTTTGACCAATTACACGATTTTTCTAATTAGAAAAACTGTGTAAACGGTATATGAAACAATGGTACCGTGTAATTGGAGAAATCGTTGACTTTTTTAATTTTGACTAATTACACGGTTTTTTTATTAGGAAAACCGTGTACACGGTATAATTAACATATATACCGTGTAGTTGCAGAGATTTTCAAAAATAACATCTAATGTCAAGATTTACACCCTAACAAATCTCATCATCAAAAACATCAAATATTACACAATGTTTAACAGAAAACTATGATAAATCCTACTCCAAGGGTCGCATTGGGCATCTAGGCCTAGTATGTTGATCACTCTTGCAAATAGAACACGTTTTTTTGGCACGACGTGGACGACCTTCGTTAGGGAGATTCAGGTCAATACCTGCTATGGGTATTGGAGCCGTGCAAGATCGTCTTTTGTGTCCCATGCTATGGCATCGAGATCATTTTTGATGATTTGTGTCCCCTTCGACTGTTGATCTTGCACGACTCATACGTGGCCGACCGGCCTGCTTATCGACAAGAGGGGGTCGAACAATGATTGACGTAACCTCTTGGGGCACATGCCAGGAATCCGGATGGGGCACCGGCTCAATATTTGGCGAATAAGTTGCCACCAAGGTCGCTTGCTTGAAATAATGGCTCACGTAGTCGGTGGCACGACCTCCGGAATACCTATACCAAATACACGCAATACAAATGAAATGTTGATAGAACACATATTCACGTTAAATAAAACATTGCATGTTTTATTAATTAGCGCACCTCAAAGCAGCACATGCGTGTCGACATGGCATCGCGTCCAATTCAAACTCACGGCAGTCGCACGTTGAGTTTTGGAGATCAACGAGGTAGCTTCCCTTCTCACCCTCAACCCTGAACATGTTGGGCACAGTAGTTCCCCTAGTCGTGTAGCGACGGGCCCATTCTGCAGAAGCCGACATCTTCGAATAACATGTCTCGGTGAGCTCGTGATCTCTAGAAACAGCACGTGTCCGGTGCTCTTCGAACCACTTTTCCACAATGATTCGATACACCTCCAACATGGCACAAATTGGCAAACGCCTAGCCCACAACAACCGGGCGTTCATGGTCTCCGCCGGATTAGAAGTCATGAAACTGGTACGCAGGACGGGACACTTCGAACGCGCCCATCTGGGCATCCCAATCTCCAGTAGCCTCTGGTATATTCCACCTCCTTCTATGCTCATGTCTATCAAAGCTGTGATATATTCATCGAAGTCGGACTCACGGTATGCATACGCCGCTGCTTCAAAGACTCCAATTGCGTGTCTGCCAAAGGGGACCATATTATTCATCAAGTGGTAGAAACACAGACCGTGTGAAGCATCTGGGTACACAATCTTGATGGCATTTTCAATGCTGATGTGGCCATCAGACACTATCAACAAGTTATCTGGCGCTCCAAAACTGCATCGGATCCTTCTAAGAAACCATACCCATGAGTCATCATCCTCTATTGGGCCGAATCCAATGGCAAGTGGAAACACTTGCTCATTTCCATCCTTCGTAACAGCTACGAATAAGGTCCCCTTGTTCTTGCCTTTCAAGTGTGTTCCGTCCACAACAATAACCGGACGAAGCAAATTATTCTTAAATGCTTCAATGGACTGACCTAGAGCGAGAAACATATAGCATAATCGATGATCCGTGAATGAAGTTGAGAAATCATACATCGTCCCCGGATTCTTCTCCCTCAATAGGTATAGATAAGATGGTAGCCTCTGATAAGACTCTTCGAAACCTCCATACGTCATCTCTATAGCGATGTTCCTCGCTCGCAGTGCAAAACCGTAATCGATTTCTATGCCGTATTCAGCTCGAATCTCATTTTTCATCTCATTCGGCTTCAAGATGACACCCTCAGTTATTAATCTTCTTGCAAAGTAAGCTCCTATTACCCTAGCAGGCACTTGGCGTCGAGTATTCCCGTCTATATCTACAAAACACGTATGGTCTGGGATGTGTTTTTTGATGATCCACATACTGCCTTTTTGCTTGGCCCGCAACAAGAAATTGCACCCCTCATTCTTACACACGAACCCCACTCGTATACAATCCGAATTTTCAACATGATATTCCAATCGCTCCTCCAAGTGATGCAATCCAACAGCTATTGACAAGTCATCCTTTTTCTTGAACACACCACCCACGCGCAATTGTCCGAGTAAGGGTGCAGCGGCATCCATATCGATCATCCCTAACGGCAACGCAGTGTCTAAATCCACATGTGGAATCAACCAAGCTCGAATATCGTCCGGATCAGCCGTATCATTGCCATCGCGTGGAGGTTGATGCTCTGAATTTATGCTACGATGACCAATGATCCTATCAATGTGTCCAGGCTCTCTAATCCATGCACTGAACTCAGTCGTCAGTGAAGCAAATAAATCCAACCGATCTTGTGCGTCCCTTTCTTCCCTAGCCATTTCTTCATCAACCTCCGGATCTACCCTCACTTCTTCTGAATCTGATGCTTCCAAGGTCGGCTCTTCGATATTCAAGTCAGCAAAAACTGAAGATCGCTGAGTCGTAAGAGTGGCGCGTACGATATTCTTATCCTTGCTAATGGCATAAACCGTTGGTTTTTCTTTTTGCTCAACAATCAACCGCAATAGATCGGTATCAGTACTTAAAACGACTTTCATCCTTTCATTGTCGATTAAAGTTAAATAGTACAGCAAAAAATTAGTTTCGTCGCCCAATTGTTCACGGAGCTCTCGTACTACATTATCACATGTAATGTTCGAAACGGGAAAATGCACGATAAAACAATCGCCTCCAACGTATTTGCTTCTCTCCCAATACCCACTGTGACGGATATATATTCGCTGAAAAGACATAGCTGAAAAGAAGCAAGCAACAATAGGTCAAATGGATGAAATTACACCAAGTAAAAATTTCTCTGTCATTATACGGTTTTTTATGGGTTACACGGTATAAAACAACTTACACGGCAAAATATATGTAACTACCGTGTAATTGGTCAACATTCAGAAAAGTCAAACTTTAACTTATTCTACACGGTTAATGTACAATAAAACCGTGTAAATTCTAATTCTTACCGTGTAAATATGAAATTTTACCGTGTAATTTATAACAACAACAAAAACCGCCAAAATAAAACAAAAAAAGCAAAATGTAAATGTAATTACCTTTTTTCTTAGCACCTCAGCAAAGAGATATCCTTCCAAATAACTCAGAAATCCTCCCAAAAAAATCGAATTCTATTACTTTCTCTATCTACAATTTCAATTTTAAGGTTTCTTTAGTTTAAAGTTTGTGTGCTACACTTTTCTAATTGTTGTTGTACTTTGTTCAATTTCTAATTCAGCTATTAATGCATCAATACTTTAATTGAATGAAGTGAAGAATAATTCAGATTTGGTTGTTGATTGAAATAAATGAAGAACACAGTGTTTCTGCACAAATAGATTGCAAACCGTGTTTGCAATCTTTGCAAAATAACCGTGAGGTTTGTTTTGTTCACAAAATAAAAAAAAACATAAAGTAGGAGAGAGAAATAGGGCCATCACTTTTTAAGGGCAAATTTGTCATTTTACTCAAAATAGGGTATAAAAGTTATAGTTTTATAGTGTAGGGTATAAAACTTATATTCTTATATTTTTAGGGTATATCTAACTATTAAGACCCTAAAGAAACTCTCAAAATTATAACTGAATATTATTGAACTTGAATTTTAAAATAATGAGAGTTCACAACTATTATACCAAAACGCTTGGTGTAGTATCCCGTAAAAGAAAAAAATATTTTAAAAATTTATTTTAAAACTTATCATTAAAACGCTTGGAGAACACGTGCCAAAAAGTTATGTAACAACTCCAAAAGGACGGAGATAGTACTAAACTAAATGTGGTATTTGGTCTAGGTAGCACACTATTCGATCTTGTTCGTAGGTGCTTTATTATTATTATTATTATTATTATTATTATTATGATTACAAAAAAAAATCTTGTTTTTCTTTGACACAATGAAACGTTAGCAATCAGATAGTGGTTTTTTTGATCGCTCAATCAGATATTCCGTAGTTGTTACCACTGCAATTTTTTGCGGTCCGCACTGCTCATAGGCTGTAGATACTTGCATTATATTTTCTTGCTAGTTCAGAATCTTCAGATATTGGTTGGTTTTTTTTTTTTTTTTTTTTTTTTAAATCAGACAAACACAAACACACTCACGCACACACGCACCCTTTAGATATTGCCATATTGGTATTACTCAAGTATTATATAATTTTCGAATACAATGATGTAGAAATGCTCTCCTACCCACGGTGGGCATACTTAATGTGTCCACCGTTGATGTGGCAGTGCCACGTCAATAATTTTTCCTTTTAAGGTTCACTTTTTTTTAGTAGGGTTTAGTTTTTTATGGTAGAGTTTATTTTTATAAGGTATATTAATTATGATTTTCCTTAAATATAATACCGCCACATCAACCGTGGGCATATTAAGTATGCCCACGGTGGGTAGGGGAGCATTACCAGGGGCGGACCTAATTGGGGGCTAGTGTGGGCTGAAGCCCCCACGGTGGTCGCCGGAGCTCTGGTGTATTGTGTATAATTTCCGGTCCTGATAGCCGCCCTCATTTGCAGCGCGCAGCCGCTGTAAATTATCTGCTAAAGAAGACAATCCCTAATTTTGATTTTAATAAAGAAATGAATAAATGTAGTGGGTCCCTTCATTAGTTGGTGCCTTGGTGGTGGCTCCCTTATTTTTTATATTTTCCTTCTTATTCTTTTCCACTTAATTCAAAATTCATTTTTCCAAACTCTATTTCTTTTCTTACATTCTTAATTCCTCCTCTTCATATCGGCCAAATCAAGATTAAATAATGATGAATTAAAAAAAAAACATAAAATAATAATAATAATAATGCGAATATAAATACCTACGAAAGAAGGCAGTGCCTATTATCATTATAATAAAAGTTATACATATATCTCAATTAAAAATTAGAAATTATTATTGTTAGTTCTAATATTCCATCGTTTTAAATGTGGCTCACTTTATTATTTAACACTTCAAATATAATCAATCTTGAGCCACTTTTAAAGGGACAGATAGAGTATATTGTAAAAAAATTTATAAGTGTGCTATATTTTCCAAACAATTGATAATATGAAGTGATCTTCAGCGATTCAAAAAATATGAACCTGTAAAATACATATTTATTTTCTTCCTCGATTGAATTAGCTAGTTATTTAGAATAATTTAATGAAGTGTGTTTTTGAATTTTATGTTCATATTTTGATAAATTTAAATTTAAAATATTACTCCCTCCGTCCACGATTTTTAGACCCCATTGACTTTCTAGCTGATATTAGGGCTTTGTAATTATGGATTCTAAAATAGAATTTTGGGTAAATATTTTTTTTATAAAGTATTACGACACTCGTAGTTACCTATAAAAAAAACTAAAATTCAAAAATCCATCATTATAAACCCTCAAAACAAGCTAAAAAAAAATTAACATAGTCTAAAGATCGTGGAGGGAGTATATATTTTTGTAATGAAATTTTCATTTATATATTAGCCCCCATGGAAATTCGATCCTGGGTCCGCCACTGAGCATTACTCTACAATGATGTAGCCATAAATTATTAACCGATGGGCTAAAATATCTAATAAAAAGTGTTTTAATACAAATATTTGAAAATTATAAAAATATTCAAATTATAGTCTAATTAATTACAATTTTAAAAGTCTTGCTTTTATATGTTACGGGAATGATTTTCGCATGTTAATAAAAATTATTATGTTTGTTGTTTTTTAGTTATCTTAAACATATTGTATCATATCTGCTAGTTATGCATGTTAAATAGATTGATTTATCTAAACTTTGTAAACCATAACTTATATGAACATCAAAAATATTTTGATGTGTATGGAATTTAATAAGTGGAAGTATTTATTTTCCAGCCCACCTCTCTATTACTTTTTGAATCTGTCTCTTCTTTAAACCAAACACAACCCATCTTTATAACATGATACAAATGTGATACTATTAATAGGGATATGTACCCTCTCAAAAGAAAATGAAAACATAGGACCCTAACTAAAATTTTGACAAAGAATGCATATGATGTAAATTTTAATTTTTTCGTGAAAAAATCATGCAACATATTTGGTCAAAAGGTTTATTTTGATTGGTGAAGAACTCATAAATAGGTAATATGAGTATATGACCACCCAAAAGTGAATGTAAAGTACGCAGCAATTTAACAAATCAGGACAATTAATTGGACCAATTGACAGTTTGATGTCACAATTAAGATAAATAAATGAGATCCAACTGTTTTTATTAAGATTAATTAAAGTTAACAGGCTTATGAGATGCTAGAAGTACTATTCAGCCCCAAAAAATAGTGTCACTTAAATATCATTATCTTCTAGCTAGGAGTATTATTTTCTGCTGTTTCATTTCACCCCTTTACTTATTTTATTTTTCACAACTTTATTTTAAGGATCATCTATCTTGCTTTAATCTAATTATTTTATTCTAAAAAATTTATGCTGAAAAAATCAAATATATAGTTTTATAACAGTACTTAATTGTTTTCCGTGGATACTAACTACAGTAAGTCATGGCGGTTTTATATATAAATTAGGAAAATAAGTAATAACACTGGAATATAAACAACCAAATATAATACATGAAATACAGCGAAAACAATATTGCAAAGATATTTATATACAAACAAGGAACATCATAAAATGTCAACTTCCCTCCGATCATTAGACCGGAGACCGGAGGCTTCGAGTTATTTTTTTAAATAAATAAAAATATATTAAAATGCACGAAGAGTGCAACCCATACGGACTACAATGTTCGGCAACAAACAAACAATAAAATTACAATAATTTAAGGGACAACTAGTAAAATAGTTACTTTGAGATAGTAAAGATAAATAATAACCACATAGATAAAAAAAGATAAAAATATAGTCACTAATGAATTTCGTTAATTGCTTGTTTTTTTCACTAATTCACGAAATTGAATTCGTGAATTCAGACATTTTTTTGAGTGAATTCACGAATTTGGATGAATTCGTGAATTCAAGCATTCTTTTGTGAGTAATTCACGAATTGAGTTTGTAAATTCGTGAATTGACTTATATTTTTAGAGCAATTCACGAATTTAAATTCGTGAATTAGGCAAGGGCGGAAGTATTATGGTAAGAGTGGCTATTTTTTTATCTTTTTTATCCAAGTGACTATTATTTATCTTTACTATCTCAAAGTGACTATTTTTGCCTATTTTCCCATACTTTAATATAATGAGAAGGATTACACATTCAATCTCCAAAAAAAACCTAGCACAACGTGTTTGCTCAAAATATTAATAACAAATACTCTTTTTGTCATGTTCGAGTCGTTATAATTTCCTCTTTGAGATGTTCCAAAATGTTACATTTCATTATTTAGTAAATGAATAACAAACAAACGCTACACTCACATGAGGGGTCCCACTCAAACTTTATATTTAAACCACAAAATACACATTTCTTGATTCTCGTGCCCAAAAGCAAACATAACCTCTCGAATGGGACGGAAGGAGTAATAAACGGTATTTGAAGATTTGAAGTGTTGGTCCCAAATGAGTCAACATGTGTAGATGGGTTGGATACATATGTGTGACAAAATGCAACTTTTTTTATTCTGTGATCAGTGTTGTCTGACTTGCTCAAATGGTGTGCTGGTTGATGAAGTCACCACCAAACTAGCAACACTAATAGTTAACTGAATCAGATCCTTCTGACTATTTGAAAGTTTGTCAGATGAACCAAAGCCAATGTCAATATGATATATGTTAGAAGTATAGGCCCTAGATTATACTTGTTTGACTGGAAAGTGTTTGTCTTAACTCAAAAATATTTGATATGCTTGTGCGATCAGATTAATGCAACAAATCCACTATATCTATGAAGAGATGATTATCTTTTTACTCAGGTATCCCTTATGTTATACTTTCAAGGGAAGTAATTTGGCTTCTCACAACTTGAGAGCTCAAATCCTAAATTTGACATTGAGCAATTTAGAGTCTAATTCTCAACTCCGACTCTTGAAAGATATGACAATCTTTCAATAATCACACAACAATTAGTTAATTTTGGATTTTGAATGATTTTCCAATTATGAGTATTCGTTTACAAGAATAGGAAGATACTCGACTATGCTGTTAATATGGATATGAGCCTAAACTCGGAATGATGAATTAGATCTCTAGTATGAAGAACACTAGAAGGAATTACTAAAAGTTTAGTGTTCTTTGTATAGTAAGTTTGAGATCAAAAGGATATGAGAGCTTAGAAATAGATTTTGATTTTGACTTTGAGCACTCATAATATTTATCAAGTGTTGAACTCCATATATACAATGTAAACTCAATTATCTATTCCTCAGAAAGATAAAGTTTTGAATCTTCACCTTTGAGTTGTGTCTGCTGCAATAAATGATTTTTTTCATGTTTGGTAAGACATCAAGAGCTCTTTCAAACAACAATTCTCTAATTTTGTTATATTTGGCAATGTGACTTTGTCGTTTGTAGAGAGCCCGTTCCTAAGCTACAATTATCACTCTTGTAGGTCTTGCATTTTGCCTTCGTCATATTTGTGCAAGGAGAATAGACAATTCTCATTGGTTAAGCACAACAAGACAAACACAACAACCATATTTAAACTTTTGAGCTCTGCTTTGTTAGTACGAGAAAGCTTGACTGACAAGTGATAAAATTGTTTGGTTATCAACGTATCTTTTTATCAGATAGGTGCACTTGCAAGTCTCTTTAACTTGAGTAGTTTTAAGTTATTCATCAGAAGAGTGTCTCTGATTTTTCTGAGTTCAGAGTCAAGTGAGTGTCTCTGATACCACTTGTTGGTCCCGGAAAGAGTTCATTGGGGTATGGGGGGGGGGGGGGAATATACTAATTTCTAACAGTTTTACGATTTGTGCGATCTGGTAAACATGAACTGACTAAGGTGAACTGAGTCAGGTAGTTTGATCAGAGTATGAGTTTAGTTTATCCAACTCAGACTGTGAACAACTGAGTTTGTTAAACTGAACTGGAGTGCGGAAGTTGGTGGCTAGTGTTGGAAAACTCTTGAGAAAATTCTTGTCTAAACTAACAGGATGTGATAGTCATGCAGATTGATGTGCTTGTTAGTATGACAGTTTATAAATAAATAAGTTGTAATGAGAGAATAAAGAGAGAGAGATCGAGACACGAAAGTTTATCATGGTTCGGAGATAACCCTCCTACATCCACATCAGATCTTGCGATCGTAAATCCCTTACTTTGGATTTCCTTCTCTCTTCTTTATACAGGTTGAGAACCAGCCTTAATCTCCGTTAGTTCCTCGACGAAAACCAAGTACGAGTTATGGGTCTTGACCCTTACAATCTCTCTTTACAACTTACAATGAAGTGAAAAACTGCTAATTTAATCTAACTCAATGTCTATCCTAACTTTGTAGAAAGAAGTTACAGGTGAGAGTTTCTGCAAGAGAAATAAATCAAAGAAATACTAGAAACTCTCTAACAATCACGTGAGCAGCAGTAAACGCTCAAGTAATTTTAGAACCAGAATATAGAACTCTCACTAAGCATTCAACACTTGGGAAATTATCTTTATTTCGAGCGTTGCGTTGAAGGCTTGGAATGCTTGAGAATTTGGCAGAGTTTTGGCTTTGAAAGCTAAATTTCCCGTAAAAGATTCTGGTTGAGGGAAGCAATATTTATAGGTGAGAATTCAAATTCTAACCGTTGGATGTGTCAGAATGGCACTCTAACATATTGTACTTTCTTCTCGTTGAGGTAGTCCAGCTCGCTTCAAGAGATGCAGGAGCCAGATTGTTCAACCTATTTAGGCAGGTCGAGGCTACCTCTTCAAACTAGAGTCTTAGTGAACTTCTTTCAAACTGCAAGTCTTGAACTCTTCAAGGCAAGTGCTGACTCCTTCAATCTGGTTGACTAAGATCTGCCTAATTAGATTATCAAACCGAGTTATACATGGCAGTTTGATCTAGCAACCTAACTCTAGAAACTTCAAAATGTTGTTTCGATAAATATCATCAAAACTCACAAATTGAGTGGGGTTCCCAACATAACATCTCTGTCACTTGTAAAAGTAAAATCAAAGAATAACTCCTTAATATTGTGAATTATGTGCTACTCTATATAAGCTACTGATGATACATTATCTTTTCAGAGAGACTACAGTAAAACCTCCTTATAGGAATACTCTATATAGAAATAACCTCTCTATAGTAATAAAAAATCATAGTCCCGACTCGGGACCAGTTACATTTAAGAATAACATCTACATTGTAATAAGTCATATTTTTTTCAGTCTCATCTTAAGTATTTATGCCTCCATACAGGAATAAACTATAATATATATAAATATATATATAATATCATTAAACAAAATTTAAGATGGCCTAAAATACTTATCTAGTTATCTATGATTGATTGTGATAACATTTTAATTTTATGGGTTGTCACTATATCCTTCAATTTGCGTGTACGTAGTAACTCATCTACATATACACCCTCTTGTTTTAACAAGGTGAATGCATAGTTTAGTCATGAATATGCTAAATGTATCTATGTGATATAATATTTAATTGAATACTTTTTTAAAAAGATATACTCTCTTCGTCCCTAAGATAACGTCTTGTTTCTTTTGACAATAATTTTATGCTCCCTTCGTCCCATAAATTTGGGCACGAGAATTAAGAGAATGTATAATCTTTTTCCAATTATGAATAATATTATACTTATACCATTCATAACCGGAAAAAGATTACACGTTCCTTTAATTCTCGTGCCCAAATTTATGGGACGAATAGAGCATAAAATTATTGTCAAAATAAACAGAACGTTATCTTTGGGACGGAGGGAGTATATTTTACTATGTAAAAACTCTGCATAGGAATAAAAATAACATCCCTATAGTAATAATTTCTTCTGGTCCCGACAATATGACAGTAGAGGTTTTACTGTATTTGAATATTTTAAATTTTAATAAAAAATATCTAATTTGATAAACCGCAACAATTAAAAAAAGTAAAGACTAAATATGGATGTTAAAAATAGACGGTTGGGTTTAAAAACTTTCAAAGTGAAAGTCTAGATATTTGTACTTACAGAAACGTCCATCTACTCACGGTGGACACACTTAATATGCTCACCAATTATATGGCAGTGCCACGTCGCTAATCTTTTCCATTTAGGGTTGAGTTTTTTGTTTTTTTTAGTAAAGTTTAGTTTTTTTTTTATGATTTAGTTTTTATGGTATATATTTAAATTAATTTTCTTATTTAAAATACTGTCACATCATCCGTGGACATATTAAGTATGTCCACGGTAGGCATTGGGGCGTTATTATTTTTACATATGATGATGACTTTGAATAAAAGAATGAAAAAAAAAAAAAAAAAAATCAGGTTACATTTTTATTTCTTATTTTCAGATAGTGGTCGTTAAGATGTATAAGTATTAAATAATTGTGTAAAACGTGAAAGTCTCAGTTGAACCTATATTATATAGCACAACTTGCATAAAATGCAGTTGTAAAAAAGAATAATTAGTTTTCTTTGTAATATTTATTACTTTTATCAGTCAAATGTTGTTAATCTGAAGATCTTATTCTCGCATAATTAATAATGGGCAGCACGTGAGCATAGCAGCCTCGATTATGTGTTTCACATGTACTTTCATTTCTCAAATCTCCATGCTGTCATTAAAAGGTTAATAACTATTATAAATTAATAAAAAAAAATTTAATAATGTCACCAGAAACATAAGATTAAATAAAATAATAAATTTTCTAATAAAAGCCCATTTTCATTCAAAGCTCTGCAAAGTAGAGCAGCAATCTTGATTAACAATACGATGGCTTTGCTGCTGCATAAAGAAACTTACCTACCAATATGTTTCTTTTCATGAATGCTTAATTTCTTGAAAAACGTAAAACAATCGATTCATTAACAAATTCTTCAGATGGTATACAACTTTAATTAGCAGTGTTTTAAAAAAGGGTTGGGAACAGCCGATTGAACTGGTGAATCGTGAACCGGAAATGGCTCGAATTTGATTAAATTAGGCTGAAACCGTTGATTCTTTCTATAACAAAATTCTCATTATAGAACATCGTAGAATGCCTATATATAACCCATTATAATAGGAGATATACTAGTGCAATTTATTATCATTACTGTATGTCTATTAAAACTCTTGAGAGTGTTCTATTTTAGGATGGTTATTTTAGGGTGCTCAAAAGTGTCCTATTAAAGAATGTTTGGTTGTGAAATTGATAGTGAAAGTTTACACAAGTCACGTGTTCAATCCTCTTCCACAATACTTTTTCTTTTCTTTTCTTTTTTTCCCTTTTCTCCTACTTTTTAGGACATATAAGAGAGAGTGTCACGCTAAGATAATAATAGGTGCTCTTCTAGTATGTGTCCTATAATAAAAGTCCTCATAACTAATTTCGTTGTAGTATTTGGCCGGTATGATGATGATTAAACCTGAAAAATTAGGGGATCATATCGGTTTGATGGGTAGAACTGGAGACCGAACATTCTAAAAAGGGACACATTTGGGTCAGCCAGAGGCACCGTGCGGCCAGCTAAAACACTGGCACTTTTATTCGTGTAGAATAACACTTTTTTGTATAAAGATTGACACTTTTAAAAATTGGCATTTTATTCGTAAAATAATTATGTTAAAGATTGACACTTTTATTCGTATAAATTAGCATTTTTCTGTATAAAGATTGACACTTTGACCCGGCCACACTATGTGGCCGACCTCATCCAAGTATTTGTCTTCTAAAAAATCTAGGAATGGGGACTGGACCAAAGACCGAAATTCCGGTCTTCGGGTACCCGAGCCGCTTCGGTTTCGGGTAACCCGAAAACCGAGAACCATTTAGACAGACCTAGTTTGACCTCATGTTTTCAAAACATGTTACTACTAGCCTGCATGTTGATGTAGCAAGCCAAGCCAAGCTCGCATCACTTGGTTTCGTCTATTCATATATAGTAGGGTCTAATATGTAGATTCAATGCCATCATGTAATTAAATGAGGAAATACCCCAAAATAGCCATTATGATAAAGCAAAGGTAAATTTTAACCACCAATAAAAGAATATGCAAATTTTAGCCAAACTTTACTAAATTACCCCTACACTTAAAATTTAGAAATCGAAGAAACAAAATCCACAAACCATACCCACTCTTCCCCATCAGGCTTGCTTCCCACCACCGTCGACGCTGCCTCCTCCCACCACGGCCGCTGCCGCCGCCGCCTTCATCCACGGTCGTCGTCACGCCACGCCGCCGGCGTTCCTCCGCAGATCCCCTTCGCCGTCGAGCTCCATGACCCGCTGGGAATTTCCACCACCAAACTTAATTGAAATGTCCAACATTCAGCCAAATTAGGATTTCAAACTCCGAAATCTGATTTAGGAATTGATAAATCATTCCTAAAACAAGTAATCATGGTTTGATCTATTGTGTTGTTGGAAGATGAAGGTGGGGGTGACGAGGTGTGTTTCAACTCCACCACCGATTCGATTGATCGGAATGTGGCATGGTTGTATAAATCGTGCCGCCGATGCCGCGGATGGTGGAGGTGGCTTCAACCCCTGCGTTTGATATCCGTTGTACGGTTTTCGTCGGGTTTCTGATTCTACAGTTGAAGAAGAAGAGAAGAATTGAGAAGAAGAGAAGAAGAAAGAAGTTGAGCATGTGGTGTTCGATGAAATGCCTGAACCAAGCTTGCATAGGTTCTCCTCTCTCTCTCTTCATTACACGACCACGACGGGCCGTGGCCGTGCGTCATGCATTGGCCATGGCTTGGGCACGAGCCCCCGTCGGGGCACCGTGTGCGAGCGCACGGCCACGACCGCCTCTCCCGGGCCGTGGCCGTGCGTCGTGCATTGGTTGTGGCTTGGGCACGAGCTTCCGTCGGGGCGCCATGTGCAAGCGCACGGCCACGACCGCCTCCCCCGGGCCATGGCCGTGCGTCGTGCATTGGCTATGGCACAGGTGGGAGCCCCCGTCTTGTCGAATGCACGACCACGACCACCCCTAGTTGTGGTCGTGCAATGCCACGCCGGGAGCCGTATCTGTCGGGCCGTGCGAAATACACGACCATGTAGTCGTGTAATTGTGGTCGTGTAATTAACTTAAAGGGCAAACATGTCATTTTACACAAAAAATGGCTATAATTTACTTATTCTTTTATATGTGGCTAAAATTTACCTTTACATTATCAAAATGGCTATCTTTGGGATTGCCTCTAATTAAATTACATGAGCTTTAATTTAAAGCATCATGTGTATACTTTTTGGAGTTAATTAAGGATAATGATTGATTAGATGAACTATTTTGATAAATGGAGATTCCATCTTTTAGAATCTCGAAAATCATGCAATGTCCATCTTTTCTTTTTTCTAATTGTATTATTATACAATTGCCGCCGTGTGTGTATTATGAAAAACTCTTAGTTTTTGTTTACTATTCTCTCCGTCCCGCTTTATTAGAGGCATTTGTTGAATATATATAAAGTACTCCTATAAAATAAAGAAGCGCCTCTAGTAGGACGGGCTAAATTTATTTATCTTCAACAGCCAGCTTTACCTTTTCTATTGGGCTGGGTTTATTTATTCATGGCCTTGTTAAAGAGAAATATTGTCTTGGGCTTTCAATCATTTAATTAAGCCCATATCTGAAAAATTTTATCAGCGTACTTTCAAGTTCCAATCATTTGATTTTGATCGATATTTGAGCACATCGGCTCTCATTTTGTAGATTTTGGAATAAATATTTGTCTGAACAAATTGTGGTTATAAGAAAAGGGTTTCCTCTTCCCAAAACATAAATACACGGCCTTATGTGGGTCTCATTTCAGGCCCAAACGAAGCCCCAGCCTGGCCTGTTTCAGAATTGGGCCTGGACCGGTCTTGCCAAAATGATGATAAATATAATTTTCATGTGTTTTCTATTTAGAGGTGTTTGTGCCAAAATAAATACTCCTTCCGTCCACAATCTTTAGACCTGTTAACTTTTTAGCTGATTTTGCGGCTTTATAATGATGAATATTAAAATGAATTTTTTGAGTTTAATTTTTTTTATAGGGTAGTAGTACCCTACAGAAAAAATATTTGCCCGAGAGTTTATTTTAAAATTCATCATTATAAAGTTCCAAAATCAGCTAGAAAGTCAAATGCTCCCCTACTCATCGTGACCACACTTAATATGCCCACGACTGACGTGGCAGTGTCACGTCAATAATATTTTCACTTAGGGTTTAGTTTTTTTTTGTAGAGTTTAGTTTTTATTTCTTTTGTATGGTTTATTTTTATGAGGTATAAATTAATTATGATATTCCTTATATATTTTACCGTCACATCATCTGTGGGCATATTAAGTATGCTCACGGTGGGTAAGGGGACTATAATGAAATGATTCTTCTAAAATTATCATATTGCAATATCGCACCCACACCGAATACGCGATATGCACCAGATACGCCACATGACGACTCCTAAAAATAAATAGGATACTCGTATTGGGTGCGTTTGCCTCAAGAATCCGGTGTGTTTAGGCACGTTTGGGGTTGTTTTAAAATAATTTTATATTTTGAGTTTTTTTGTTTTAATTTTTTTTATACATTGCCATAAATTTTAAATTCACAACACATTCAATATGAGATTTAATTCATGGGGTTTGATTGAAATTTTTGTTTAAATAGACATTTATAATATATTAGTATTTAATTTATGAATTTTATTTTTATAAAATCGTTGATATATTTGATAAAATATAAATATATAGACGTATTCTTAACGAATCGTACACTAAATTTTTTAAAAATCCATATCTTCGTATCCGAATCGTATTGGCCCCATACCCGCACCCCCGCATCCATGCAACATAGATAGGGGAGCATTCATCGTAGAAATAGTTATGCATACTAAGATCTTCAAATAAGTTAAAGTTCCCTTTATTATTTAGAAAACTAAACAAGACATTTTTCTTTTATAAGTTTAACACACATTACATCTCACATGTGATCAAATTAAGAACGAAATTCTAAGATTTTTTAAGATAAAGTACCAAATATTTTAAGATGTCAAGTATCTCACATATAATAAATATCCTTCCCTCACCTTAAATTCAAATATCACTTTAGCTAGTGTTTAACTATGTTTATAAAGTTCCTTGAAACTTTACGTTTAGGAGTTTATAAGTTTATGAGATAAAAATATAAGATCCAACAATTAATAAGTAAGAAAAAATATGTTAATTTACCCAGAGTCATTTCTTCTCTCATTCAGAATCCTTGTTTTATCACTCATAATTATATCTCTCATTCTCAATTCTCTTTTAAATTTTTTTATTTTATTTTAATAAAAGTGATTTTTAAAATGATTCATTCAAACATTATGACAACTTATAAGTAGACTTTCATATTATACGTTCTTTAGACGTCATATAAGATGTTGAAGTTCATAAGATGTTTAAGAGCATCTTCAACGGTTTCTCTTATTTTATAGCAGTGTTAACACAAAAATTGTGAAAAACAGTAATTTATCTCCAACAGTTTAGACAAAAATACAATAAAAATAGAATATTCCAAAATATTATAATTTTTTTTATCTATTACTAGTATTTTAATAATGTAGAAAAAAGATTAAGCTAGGTATATTAGAATAATATAATTTTGAACTCTTTAAAGACACGAATACTTCCAATTGTAGCAACAATAAGTTATGTAGAAACGAAGACAAGCACAGTAAGGCGACATTTGTGGTTTTGATGTATTTCAAAATTTATTTTCTGGTGATGGAGGAAGTTGGAGATGGTCTTTCTAATTATTTGAAAAATTGGTGTATTGAATTTTCATAGATTTTTTAGTATGTTTATTTTATGTTGTTGTGTTTGGTTTATGTTTTAATGTTTTAATTGTATTTTGTAATTATTTAGCAGTCTATTGTAATTTCTTCACTAATGTAATTTTTATTTTTATTATTTTGTAGCATTAAACTGTAAAATAAAATTAAAAAAATGATATAATAATACATATTTTAAATTTTTAAAAAATATAGAATAGCGCAACACTCGATTGATTGGAGGTAAACATCTTATCAACTTTGCTTCAGTATTATTGCTAAGCACTCTCTTAATTGAGGATTTACATCAACGGAAAATGAAATACAATTTGTATGTTAACTTAGTTATAGTTCACTTCACCTACGGTACAAGTTTTATAAAATCTCCTCCTTTTTTTTATTACGTAGGTTCTACAAAATGTTAAATCCCGATGAAAACTGAATTCATAAAAATATACCCTAATTTATTCTTTTCAAAACTATCAGGGCAATCTTGAAACATCAATAATAATAATAATAATAATAATAATAATAATAATAATAATAATAATAATAATAATAATAATAATAATAATAACTAAGTTAAAATTCCTTTTCTTTTTGTAGAAATTACCAATTGCTATAAGAGGTGAACATACTAAGAGATTGATTATAAGATTTAGTTTA
Source organism: Mentha longifolia (assembly GCA_001642375.2). Taxonomy (NCBI): domain Eukaryota; kingdom Viridiplantae; phylum Streptophyta; class Magnoliopsida; order Lamiales; family Lamiaceae; genus Mentha; species Mentha longifolia. The sequence continues at coordinate 16,375,485 of CM038121.1, forward strand.
GTAGAAATTACCAATTGCTATAAGAGGTCAACTTTTATAAAGAAAAATCTAAGCCTTTTTATCCTATATTCAAATACTACTACCATTTAGTAGAACCCCATTAAGTTGTGATTATGAAAGACTACCCACCTACTTACTATACAAGAAAAGCAAATCCACGGACTACGAAAAACACATCAAATCAAGATTAAAAAAGATCAACATTTGTAATTAAAAAATAAATAAAAATAATAATAATTAAAAAAAAAAAACAGTGGATTGTTGAATTCAATCATAGTAATAGACATTCAAATCAACAAACTAATTGCACACGTAAAACAATGATTACATAGACCCAAACAAAATTAAGGGGAAATATATTTATTTTGATATGATTATCACAACAATTATGAGGTATGATGCATTTTTTTGATTTAGGCCACCTATCTTCCCCAAAAAGATGAAATGAAATTGTGTGAAATGATTACCCACCCACAACCCAATTCTCTAGTACTTCAATCCCACTTTAGATATGGGCAGAGATGAAAAATAAAAACTAATAATAAAATCATCATCATTTTATTAACCCCTATTCACCTCTTCTTGTCTTAACTTTAAGCTCTTCTCTCTATACATAATCATTACAAATATATAATCACCCAACATTTGGAACGCTAATAAATAAATACTCCCTCCAATTATTTTAGATGTCCTATTTGCTTTTGTTCTTGTTTGTTTTTAAATGTTTTATTTTGAAAATTAATGATAAAATAGTTAAATTATATCCATTTTACTTCTATAATTAATGTTATGTACGTTGGTGCTCAGAAAAAAAAATAGTAATAATAAAAATGAAATTAAAATATAAATTTATACATTTTCTTAGTATGTGTAATTTGATGATGAGAAACTTATAGAAAAACGGAGGGAGTGGAAAGTATTCCCTCCTTCCTTGAACTTGCTAAAATTGTTACCCACAAATAAGTGTTTTATTTAAAAAATCAAAGCAAAAGTGATGCTAAATTATCATATTTATCTTGTCATTATTGCATATATATATATATATATATATATATATATATATATTAATTTTTTTTAATGTAATAATCATCCACTTTCTTGGTATTCACATTTTGATGGCTAAAAACACTAATAAGTTTTATGATTATTTTGTTGTAAGTAGATTTTCTTTATTGTGCTTTTGAAGAAGTTCTTAATTTCTTCATGCGGTGATTTGAATACAAATATCTCACTATGTTTTCTAATGTTAAATTCCTTGTGAAATTGTCACACTGACAAGAATCAGATTAAAAAATAATTTGATTTTAGTAGGATTAATTTTCACAAAATCATGATAATAATTTCAAATCAAATTATTTCCGTCAATTTGCAGGTAGCCGTGAATTCAACGCTTCAACTTTTGTGGGAAAAAAGTTGATTTATCATGTTTGGATAGTTCAAATGACATTATTGTTCGAGCGTAAAAGGTCTGCAGAAATTGGTTCTGATTATTAATATTAACAATAATGATTTAAATTATAACATATTATAGCTCGCAAAAAAACAATTTTGTGCGAGTGTGTGTGAGGGACCAACCAAATTAAACCCAAAATATTTCCCATCTGATCCATAAAAAATAAAAATAAAGACTCAAAATATTTCCCATATCAAAATTAAAAAAAAAAATAACTTTATCAAATCCCAATTAATGTTGCTAATTGGAAGCCAAACAGCTTTATACCAGCAGATCAAGAAATTAGTCCAATCATTCCTTTTTCTTCTATTATTAAATCCTTCCCCCCCCCCCCCCCCCCCCCTCAAATTTTGCCCCCCACATTTAAATTATAAATTCCCTCTTTAAAAATAATATTATAGTTTTTCGCATAATTTAACTGTGCAAGCAATAATAAAATCAAATTATGTTTGACATAAATTATTGGATTGAGAGGATAACAGTAATTTTCTCCTCTCTGTAATTTTTTCTTTTCCTTTTTTTCAATAGGAACATACAAAAATAAGACTAACTGATGATAGTGGGTAGGTCTGTAATCATTTAAAGAAATTACTACAATTTACAAAAATATCATAATTGATTATAATGGTATAGAATAGGCGTGTTATCATATCAACTTATAGGAAACGTGTGATGGTCCATCATTGTTTTTACTTCACAATACTCATTATTATTAATATTATTATTTATTGGTATAAAATATGTTTGGTACTTTACCAAATTTGTACCAAATGCTAATTATTCAAACTATGTGCAAAGTGCTCGAAGCTTCTACCTTCGGCAAAAACTTCAAGCAACAGCTTTCTTATTTGTTACATATATAGTAGTAGTACTAGTATATGAAATAATTTAGATTAATTTGTGGATGTATTTATAAATGCATATAATTAAGCCAGTGACTTTTTTTTTATATAATATTTTTCAAGAAAAGTGAAAGTGTATTAAGTTGACATAAATGCTAAACATAAAGTTTGGTTTGAGTGATCATGAAAAGAGCAACATTAATTTCTTAACTTAAAAATGCCATCTAAAAAATCCATCTATATTGGGTTGGATTGAATTTTCTTTACACCCAAGCAAATGATGTAAGGACATTGCTTTATGTAAAATGCAGAAACACATCATGAATCATTCTAATATTTAATTAATTTTCAATCTCAATTACCATCAATAACTATGGGGATTGACTTGACATTCTTAGGGCAAATCCTTTCGTCTCAAGACATCTCTATGGGGCTAGTTGGATTAATGTAGAGGAAGTTTTTATCTTTCATGGATTTCGAGCCTCCAATATGCAATGTGGTCAACACATTCTAAACTCAAATAATTAGTGTGCACTCTTTGGTAATAAATTTTCTTAAAAAAAATGTACTATAACATTTTCTTTTTTGTTTCTATCTTGATAATATGTTTTGTCCTATATATGGGGAGGCTCTCATTTAAAGCTGTCAAACTGTCGGGCCGATCCCGGCAAGCTTTTGGCTAGAAAATGATTGGTTCGACTCAACCCAAAAACCTATCGAGCCTAAAAACTCATAGCCCTAATCGGTCCGAAAATACCTTTTTAGTATAAATTTTTTAGGGTTGGACCGAGCCTAGCAGGATTTTGACATTTTTGGGCAATTTTGCCCGACCTAAAATCTGATCAGCCCTAAATATAGATGGCCCCACCCATCCCAAAAACGAGCTTGCAGCTCGCGCCGTGCCTCTTTTGCCACTTCTACTCTCATTGTCTAGATTTGCTTTTTTAAGTAAATTCAAATATTATAATATTATAAAATATTTGAATATCGATACTTGAATGATGTATATGGATATGTTTGAAAAAAACAAAGATGGAAGACATATATATGGATATACAAAAATAACTTCTAATATGAAAAATAATTAAAAATAAATTTAAAACATGGTAGGGGTGATAACCCCGGATATAACTAGTTTTCTTGGCTAATCCTATGTTTGGTATCCTGGAAACGAAATTTAATGGGCCCGAGAGATTTTGAACGGCCCGGTCCGATTCACTGTTGGAGCCAGAAATAATTTCTCCCCTCACCCCCCGGATTTACATTTCCCCCTTCAACAGTGAATTTATTTCATGATTTACTATTCATCCTGGAAAAGATTTCTTATCCCCTCTTATCCCCCTTTTTATACCAAACAAGCACTTAGTATGATCTACTTATATTTCTTGAAGTTCATGTGATTGCAATACATAATAAGACATCATGCTTATTTAGGTACAATTTACTACTATACTTGCTTCGATAATAATCGTAAATTATACTATAATCAACGATCTAGAAATATTCATAATTCTTGCACCAAATTATTTTCATATAAATCCTTTTCTATCTATCTATCTATCTATCTATCTATCTATCTATCTATCTATCTATCTATATGTATAAGAGCATTTGCAGCAATGGGGGCTACGCCCTCCCGCCCGCGGCCACGTCGGCCTCGCGCCCGGGCGCTGGCGCTGCGACCCTCGGAGGGCGCGCCCCAACGGGCAGAATCGAGCCCGTTGCTCCTCCTGCCGTGCCGCCACATGGCGCCTCCTGGTTGGTCAACGGGCGTTGACCGTTGACTGGCCGAATTTTTTTAATTTTTTAATTTTTTAATTTTTCCTATAAATACCTCACTTCATTCCTCACATTTTCACACCAATTTCATCTTCAAATTCTCTATTCTTTCATCAATTTCCACTTCTTTTTCTCAAAATTCTATATTCAACATTCCAAAAAAATGAATCGTGAGGAACGAGAGAGGCTAGCACGTAAAGTTGTCGAGCTTTATTTACAAATAGAGGAGGAGAAAGATGCTGAAAATCGGCGACGTGAAGAACGCCGGTCATCGAAAAAAAAGAAGCAATACGTCGAGCGTGATCGTGAATCGGGATACGAGCAACTCTACAACGACTACTTTGCTGAAATCCGACGTATACAGACACCATGTTCCGGCGCCGATTCTGCATGCGACGAGATCTCTTCTTGCGAATCGTCGAGAGCGTGACGATGCGTGATCCATATTTCCAACAACGCCCAGACGCAACCGGACGAAATGGGCTTCATCCCTTCAAAAATGCACGATGGCGCTGCGCCAACTTACATATGGTGGTACGTCGGATGAGTACGACGAGTATCTGCGCATCGCCGATTCAACAGGGCGAGAATGCCTAAAGTATTTTTGTCGCGCCGTCGTTGCCGCTTTTGGAGAGGAGTACCTAATGAGACCTCATTCCCATGACGTCCAACGCCTCGTCCAAATGCACGAAGCGAAACATGGTTTCCCCGGCATGCTCGGGAGTATCGACTGCATGCATTGGGGGTGGAAAAATTGTCCATCGGCGTGGAAAGTTGCATACGTCAATTTCTAGAAGGGAGCTCCAACGGTAATTCTTGAAGCCATGTGCTCAACTGACTTGTGGATTTGGCATGCATTTTACGGCGTTGCCGGATCGAACAACGACATCAACATGCTGAATCAATCTGACGTATTCAGCGATTATCTGAGGGGTGTTGCGCCGGCCGTAAGTTTCACGGTCAATAACAAGCAGTACAACATGGACTATTATCTTGCCGACGGCATCTATCCGAAATGGTCAACTTTCGTGAAGACGGTGCCATGTCCGACCGATCCAAAGAGAGCCCTATTCGCCATGAAATAAGAAGCTGCGAGGAAGGACATCGAGCGTGCATTCGGCGTTCTCCAAGGACGATGGGCGATTGTACGAGGCCCGGCCCGCATGCATTATATCGAAATTTTAACAGAAATCATGTATGCATGTGTTATCATGCACAACATGATAATTGAAGATGAAGGAGAAGCAGCCGAAAATTGGGAGGACGACGAGGGCTCGAGCTCTACAACTAATCCGTTGCAAGCGCGTCGAGGTGTTGATGTCTCTTTCGCACGTTATATGCAAAGGAATGCCTCCCTCCGCGATGCAACCGCTCATGAGAACCTCGAAACAGATATGATCGAGGAAATTTGGGCACGGTTTGGTCATCACTAGTTTTTTCCTACTTCATTTTATCTTATGTATTTTTTTTCTAATTTTCTTTTATTATATTGTAATTTTTCAAATGTAAAATACAATTGAATTAAAAAAATCCCATTTTTATTTAAATCATAAAAAAAATAAAAAAAATAATATAAAATAATGAGAGCCGTCGGAGGGCTCCAATGTAACAATAATAAAACCCTCCAAGATGAATTAAATACTAATATATTACTAGTATTATATTGGGAGCCCTCCAATTAATGCTCTAAGGCATACATAAGTAAGTACATTCAAAGTAAATAGTTAGACACAAGAAAGGAAGGCAGTCGCACAATCATACCATTTGCGTGGAAAGAAGGGAAAAAGAAAGGAGGTCAAGTGAAGCAATCCAAGCCGTGAGATGATCGGAATCATGGCCGGTGATCTGCGCTCGAAAAGTTGCATGGTTTTAATTTTCCTCCCTTGGCCTTCACCAGTTAACAAATTTCCCCACCTCATTGTTTCCCCTAATTACTTTTATACCCTTTACACGTTTTGCTTTAAACATTTCATCTCACAATTCTTTTTTTTTACTAAGAAATACAGTATAAACTATTTTAAGAAGATTTTAAGTGGTAAAGATTTATATGTAAAGAGAGGAAAGAGGTTCGTTGTTATTGAAACCGCTACTCTATTTATCATTGATTCGTGGCACAACTAATGTAATTTAGATTTATATTTTTTAGAATCTAATTTTTATAATATACTTTAAGTTTATTTTCGAATATATGACATTGACATATTAGTTGTGACTACGTTAATGATATCCATATCGATTTAATTGCATAATTTAGATTTTTTTGTTTTGTTTTGTTTAGTTATTAGAATATATATTTATAGTTGATTTCTTGTCACGTTACTTGTGACTACGTTATTGTTGTTTACGATGGATTATAGTGGACGTTCATCTATAGCTCATTCATAAAGTCTAAGTTTACTTTTATGAAGTCCAAAGTGCATGGGAAGACCATAGTGATCTATATTCATCGATCATAACGTTTTTTGAAATGTAAAAAAGGGAAACCCACTATTAATTCAAATTATTATGGAAATCAAGAGTTCCACACTATTCTAATATTAGCTCATGAGCTATCATATTAGCACTTCTATATGCCGTAAAAAAAACACAAATTCTTTCTTTAGACACTTCCGCAGCGTTTATTTTGTTTATTTGTAGAATAAGAGATATCACAAAGTTAGTGATACCTCATATTTTATCCTTGATGTGATACTATTTATTGAATATGAATCTCACCCAAACACACATAATTACTCTAATCGTATCTCATACCATATTTTATCTCAATATTCATCATCCTTAAATCAATCTCATCCCTCGAAATAGACAATAGACGTCTCATTTGTACATTTTGGCTCTGAATTTCTTGATTTTAACTCATCATCTATTCACCTTTTTTCTATGGACTAATTCGGTACGGGTCGGGTACCTGTCCCGAATTTTTCGGGTACCTGAACCCGAAAATTCAAAAATTCACTACCCAAACCTGAAAATTTAGAAAGAAAAATACTACTACCTCCATCCCACCTAATTGTCTCATTTGTTTTTTGACATTTCGGCATGTTTTTCCACTGAAACCTAGTACGAGTTTTAAAATATAATTTTGAAGTATCGTTTCTTTTACGGGATACTATGACACTCATAGTATCCCGTAAAAAGAAACAATACTTCAAAATTATATTTTAAAACTTGTACTAGGTTTCGGTGGAAAAGCGTGCCGAAATGTCAAAAAACAAATAGGACAATTAGGTGGGATGGAGGTAGTACGTAGTATTTTTATATTTTTTCTATTTTAAATAATGCATATAGCTTAGTTATTGAAGATATTATGCATATAACTGCAATAATTAATAAAACATCAAATGATAAAAGAAAAGAAATGAGAGTCTAAAAGTGTTAACTTGCTAAGTTAATTATTTATTTAACTATTTTTCTTATTATTTTATTTATTAATTAGTATTATTTATTATTTTATATTAATTTAAATATAAATTTCGGGTTTTTTCAGGATTTCGGGGTAATTTTTTTGCGGGTTCAGGTATACCCGATAGCCGAATTCTTCAATTTCATTTCACCTTACCACGACTTCGAACCCAAACCCAATTTTTTCGGTTCTGGGTACCCAAAAACCCGTTCGGGTATTTCTGTCCCTACCCCGAAACCCGAACCCAAATTACCATCCCTTCTTTTTGCACATATCTCAATATAATTTTAATTGATTATTATAACTTAACTCGTTTGTCCTCCAACTTTTACCATTTTATATCAATTGAATTCTTCAATACGATCTTTCATTTATGATACATCATCGATATATTTTTATAAATCTATATTGCTCTAGTTTCTTAGAAAATAAATTTGCATTAAAATTTAA
>CM038121.1:16383511-16642503 GCA_001642375.2 Mentha longifolia
GTCACAGCTCAGGTTGGACTTTGCAGGTCGAGCTTCCTATACCTCTATCTATCTTCAGTCTCTGTAACCTTCGAATGAGATCTTCAAGTATGATTAGGACAGGTTACATAGACAGATTACATAGTGGAACATTATGACAGGTTTGAGTAGATTAGGTACAAGGTTGCACTTCCAACCTTGACCTTTACATAGCAACCTGTTTTAGTTGAAGACTGATCCAAGCACGGAGATCAGTTTGTTCCAATTAACGTCTATTGACTAAGTGTGGTTTCTAACAACATTATCAAAACTATTAAAGGGTTCCCAACAATTTAGAATTTTAACCGTGTACACGGTTAAAATTCTAACTCAACTGTGTAGTGACAGAAATATTTGTATTTTTTGTTTTTTTAGGTTTTTCGTCCGAAACTAATGAATCCTTTGACGTATCTTTTGCAGCCGAGATATGCTTGGTACATGCCACGTATGCAAGGGTTTCCGGCACGATTAAATTTATACGTTCGAGATATTGTAGTCGAACAAATACCGATAGTTTTGATGCGTGTCGGCGGGGAAGAGCTTCTACAAAGATTCAAGGACGGCCCCTTCTTCTACTTGTTAGATATTAAGAGGAACGGGACCGCAAACGTTGCATTGCACGAGTTATTAGCCCGGGAGCTCACCGATCCATCATTCTCCGAGTTTGAGAGGTGGTTTCACGTAGGCGGGCGAGATATTCGTTTTGGTGCACAGGAGTTTTGTCTCGTGACAGGCTTATTTTTCGGCCCTTCCGAGTTTGATCCCAACAGAGGTGCTCACATCATTCCCCCGACTAGCCTCTTCTATACTAGGTATAATGGTCAAAAGACGAAGGATAAGACGCTTTTGAAGGATTTTATCAATCCTCATATTGATATGGGGACTCCAGATCAGTATTTGAGCGCGGCGAATTTGCTCATGTACTACTACATGCTTCTATGCCGTGATAATCAAACGATCGAACCTTGGGCATGGGCATTAGTAGAGGATCAAGATGAGTGGGCGAGATTTCCTTGGGGATCATGGTCATTCCAAGTGATGTGTCATCAGCTAGGAGTGATGAAGAAAGACCCAACGGAGATTGGGGGACCGACTGGGGCCTACCATTTAAATGGGCCGGTGTGGGCATTGAATTTGTGGTCGTACGAGGCAATCCCGTTATTAGGACGAGCATGCGGCTATCGATTGAATGAGATCGCTACGCCTCGTCTCTTGAGATGGCACACTCGGCAGTCCCATTTGGATTTTACTAGATTTTTCGACGACGATGAGGTATATTCATTTTTTAGTTCTTTATTTATTTATTTTTTAATAAATCAATTTTCATGCTATTCTCATTATTTATTTCATTATTTATTTATAACGAGTCTTAATGTCATTTAATTCTTTTCTAGCTCGAGGCCCTTCCCACGCTTGAACCGGATCCCCAAATAGAGATTGTTGAGCCCTATATGCTTACGCTAGGGGAAGGGGACCCATTGTCCTTGAAGTTTAACCCCAATCCACGTCATGCACATAAGAAGCTACCGCCACAGCAGAGACAGTCGAGGGCGGCAAGGGAGATGGCCAAAGTTGTGCAAAAATTGAAATGTCGTGATGCCAAGGACGTGATGCAGCCGGGTCGTCGCAAACAGCCTCGAGCAGCCCGAGCCTCTTCAGAGACTAGAGGCCACTTCCCGGAGAGACCACATGTTGATATTCTGGAATCTTCTCGGGCGAAGCGTCCTAGGGAAGAGTCGTCCCATGCTGAGCAGTCTGAGCAGCTTGTCTGTTGCGTGCACGGAGATCCGTGCCGTCGGGGATGCGGGAATGATGATTGGATCGACAAGGTCCTTGAGAGAGCCGTGCACCGCCTAGCAGAAGATACATCTGAGAAGGGAGTACTTGCCCGGATGGCTAAGTCTCTCTTCCGGCACCTCAAGGACATGGTAGGATCGAAGAGTTCTTCGAGCGGCAGCAGACGATCTAGGCATCGATCACCTACTCCTGTGAGCCAGCGACACTCACAGGCTCCTTTGGTTGATGATGGGCATCGATCACCTACTCCTGAGGCCGCGCCTGGATTTGAGCATCGTGCAGCGAGAAGGAGGACGCCCCCACATGCAGATGATCAGATGGAGGGAGACGGAATGCAGTCCTCGTCTCACAGTTCATTTGCTAGGGACCTAGATACGATCCCCCATGTCCCTCAGCCTGATTTGGGCGGTGACGATGACAATAGTATGGACTCAGATGTCCCTAGGCAGAGAGTGGACACTGATAGGGCTACGGGACGGGTTCCGAAGCCGTCTCTCACATTGCAGAGCCCTTACACGAGCCATCAGACCTCGCATTCAACCCGGGCTGCTAGGGTTGCATATCAGCAGTTTAGGAAATCGGGCCCGGATGCTGTGGTTCTCACTAGGCAGACTCCTCCGTACTACATGCCTCAGTCCCTATTCGACTCCATTGAGGATCCAACCGTCGGATTCACGACTGAGGTAGCATTTTTTTTATTGTTATTATTTTTATTATTATTATTATTATTGTTATTGTTATTATTATCTCGACTATTATTATTATTGTAATTATTGTTATTATTATTATTATTGTTATTATTATCTCGACTATTATTATTATTATTATTATTATTATTATTATTATTATTATTATTATTATTGTTGTTATTATTGTTGTTATTATTATTATTATTATTATTATTGTTATTATTATTATTATTATTAGTATTGTTATTATTATTATGATTATTATTGTTATTATTATCTTGACTATTATTATTTTAATTATTATTGTTATTATTATTATTATTATTATTATTATTATTATTATTATTATTATTATTCATGTGATGTGACACTTATTTTATATTAGGTGATGGAGTTGTACGTGCTATATTGGAGGGCTCGACTTCACTTGAGGTTGTCGTGCGATTCCAACGTCGGGTTTGCCGGAACTATAATTGCCGGCATAGACTTTTATGTGAGTATTTTGTCGACGGGTTCTTAGATATTTTTATTTATTTTATTTTTTCATTGTTTATATTTTTTAAATTATTTTGTTTATCAGCCGGAGATGCTGAGGATACTTAAGGGATTTCACCCTGACGACGAGACTTTGGGGTTGAATAAAATCTCTATCTATCAGAAGTGGATTCCCGAGAAGAAGTTGATCGACCTTTTCGGAGGGACAAATACTTACACGCCATGGATTTGTGGAGAGAATGTAAGTTATTCAATATCCACTTGAATTTATTCTTACAGTATTTTTAGATTGGTACATTAGATTTATAAAAAAATATTTTCTTTTAGTTTATCTTTGTGTGCCACTTGACCACCGACCACTGGATCGTGTGCCGTGCATGCATTCAAGAGTGGCGTTTAGAAGTGTACGATTCCCTCTTGCACGAGTTGAACACCTTGCAAGAGCACAACCATCGTACCGCTCAGATTCTCCCCCTCTCCCGTCTGTTTCCGAGGCTTTTGCACATGGCCCACTACTAGGAGCAACATCCTTCGTACACAAAGCGCAAGGATGAGTTGCAGATTGTATTCCTCTCTAGATCTAAGCAATTTCATCAAGACGACGAACAGTCATGTGGTCCACTTGCATGTTTGGCTCTGGATAGGATACTTCCTGAGAACAAGCCTAAGACAACCAAACCCTCTCCAAAATACATTGCTCATCTTAGGGAATCCATTAGTAGAGGATTTTTTTATTATCTCGACGAGATGTCGATTGATGGATTGGATGTTGGATTGTTTATTAATTAATTATTTATGCTATGAATTTTAGTGTCTATGTATTTTTTTGGTGATTTATTATGAATTACTTGGGGATATTCGATTGAAAGTGTATCATTTTTCGGGAAAATAGTGAATTATGTCATTACACGGTTATAAAAAGATCAAACCGTGTAATTATGAGCCCTAAACCGTGTAATTAAGAAATTTCACAGTAATTCATATTTTAACCCGAAATATACGCGAATTTCATACTACTTAACATCGTATATGGTATCTTAACATCATATGAAGTGATAAACATGATGGTAGGCCGTGACAAACTATAACGATTGACATTTCTAGAGTTTCTGAGTTCGATACATATACCACTATGGACCATCATATGTTACAAATAGGTCACTTCTATAAATTCTACAAATATGAACAATTTATGTGAATCAATCTGTTTTGTAGCACTTATTCAATGTTCGTCAAGTTTAAATTAAACCCCAATGACCAACATTCGGAACCATAATGTAAACATATGAATCGATAATTTTATTAATTGGAGAAATATTTGACTTTTTAATTTTGACCAATTACACGAATTTTCTAATTAGAAAAACCGTGTAAACGGTATATGAAACAATGGTACCGTGTAATTGGAGAAACCGTTGACTTTTTTAATTTTGACCAATTACACGATTTTTCTAATTAGAAAAACCGTGTAAACGGTATATGAAACAATGGTACCGTGTAATTGGAGAAATCGTTGACTTTTTTAATTTTGACCAATTACACGATTTTTCTAATTAGAAAAACCGTGTAAACGGTATATGAAACAATGGTACCTTGTAATTGGAGAAATCGTTGACTTTTTTAATTTTGACCAATTACACGATTTTTCTAATTAGAAAAACCGTATAAACGGTATATGAAACAATGGTACCGTGTAATTGGAGAAATCGTTGACTTTTTTAATTTTGACCAATTACACGGTTTTTTTATTAGGAAAACCGTGTACACGGTATAATTAACATATATACCGTGTAGTTGCAGAGATTTTCAAAAATAACATCTAATGTCAAGATTTACACCCTAACAAATCTCATCATCAAAAACATCAAATATTACACAATGCTTAATAGAAAACTATGATAAATCCTACTCCAAGGGTCGCATTGGGCATCTAGGCCTAGTATGTTGATCACTCTTGCAAATAGAACACGTTTTTTTGGCACGACGTGGACGACCTTCGTTAGGGAGATTCAGGTCAATACCTGCTATGGGGATTGGAGCCGTGCAAGATCGTCTTTTGTGTCCCATGCTATGGCATCGAGAGCATTTTTGATAATTTGTGTCCCCTTCGACTGTTGATCTTGCACGACTCATACGTGGCCGACCGGCCTGCTTATCGACAAGAGGGGGTCGAACAATGATTGACGTAACCTCTTGGGGCACATGCTAGGAATCCGGATGGGGCACTGGCTCAATATTTGTCGAATAAGTTGTCACCAAGGTCGCTTGCTTGAAATAATGGCTCACGTAGTTGGTGGCACGACCTCCGGAATACCTATACCAAATACACGCAATACAAATGAAATGTTGATAGAACACATATTCACGTTAAATAAAACATTGCATGTTTTATTAATTAGCGCACCTCAAAGCAGCACATGCGTGTCGACATGGCATCGCGTCCAATTCAAACTCACGGCAGTCGCACGTTGAGTTTTGGAGATCAACGAGGTAGCTTCCCTTCTCACCCTCAACCCTGAACATGTTGGGCACAGTAGTTCCCCTAGTCGTGTAGCGACGGGCCCATTCTGCAGAAGCCGACATCTTCGAATAACATGTCTCGGTGAGCTCGTGATCTCTAGAAACAGCACGTGTCCGGTGCTCTTCGAACCACTTTTCCACAATGATTTGATACACCTCCAACATGGCGCAAATTGGCAAACGCCTAGCCCACAACAACCGGGCGTTCATGGTCTCCGCCGGATTAGAAGTCATGAAACTGGTACGCAGGACGGGACACTTCGAACGCGCCCATCTGGGCATCCCAATCTCCAGTAGCCTCTGGTATATTCCACCTCCTTCTATGCTCATGTCTATCAAAGCTGTGATATATTCATCGAAGTCGGACTCACGGTATGCATACGCCGCTGCTTCAAAGACTCCAATTGCGTGCCTGCCAAAGGGGACCATATTCTTCATCAAGTGGTAGAAACACAGACCGTGTGAAGCATCTGGGTACACAATCTTGATGGCATTTTCAATGTTGATGTGGCCATCAGACACTATCAACAAGTTATCTAGCGCTCCAAAACTGCATCAGATCCTTCTAAGAAACCATACCCATGAGTCATCATCCTCTATTGGGCCGAATCCAATGGCAAGTGGAAACACTTGCTCATTTCCATCCTTCGTAACAGCTACGAATAGGGTCCCCTTGTTCTTGCCCTTCAAGTGTGTTCCGTCCACAACAATAACCGGACGAAGCAAATTATTCTTAAATGCTTCAATGGACTGACCTAAAGCGAGAAACATATAGCATAATCGATGATCCGTGAATGAAGTTGAGAAATCATACATCGTCCCCGGATTCTTCTCCCTCAATAGGTATAGATAAGATGGTAGCCTCTGATAAGACTCTTCGAAACCTCCATACGTCATCTCTATAGCGATGTTCCTCGCTCGCAGTGCAAAACCGTAATCGATTTCTATGCCGTATTCAGCTCGAATCTCATTTTTCATCTCATTCGGCTTCAAGACGACACCCTCAGTTATTAATCTTCTTGCAAAGTAAGCTCCTATTACCCTAGCAGGCACTTGGCGTCGAGTATTCCCGTCTATATCTACAAAACACGTATGGTCTGGGATGTGTTTTTTGATGATCCACATACTGCCTTTTTGCTTGGCCCGCAACAAGAAATTGCACCCCTCATTCTTACACACGAACCCCACTCGTATACTATCCGAATTTTCAACATGATATTCCAATCGCTCCTCCAAGTGATGCAATCCAACAGCTATTGACAAGTCATCCTTTTTCTTGAACACACCACCCACGTGCAATTGTCCGAGTAAGGGTGCAGCGGCATCCATATCGATCATCCCTAACGGCAACGCAGTGTCTAAATCCACATGTGGAATCAACCAAGCTCGAATATCGTCCGGATCAGCCGTATCATTGCCATCGCGTGGAGGTTGATGCTCTGAATTTATGCTACGATGACCAATGATCCTATCAATGTGTCCGGGCTCTCTAATCCATGCACTGAACTCAGTCGTCAGTGAAGCAAATAAATCCAACCGATCTGGTGCGTCCCTTTCTTCCCTAGCCATTTCTTCATCAACCTCCGGATCTACCCTCACTTCTTCTGAATCTGATGCTTCCAAGGTCGGCTCTTCGATATTCAAGTCAGCAAAAACTGAAGATCGCTGAGTCGTAGGAGTGGCGCGTACGATATTCTTATCCTTGCTAATGGCATAAACCGTTGGTTTTTCTTTTTGCTCAACAATCAACCGCAATAGATCGGTATCAGTACTTAAAACGACTTTCATCCTTTCATGGTCGATTAAAGTCAAATAGTACAGCAAAAAATCAGTTTCGTCGCCCAATTGTTCACGGAGCTCTTGTACTACATTATCACGTGTAATGTTCGAAACGGGAAAATGCACGATAAAACAATCGCCTCCAACGTATTTGCTTCTCTCCCAATACCCACTGTGACGGATATAAATTCGCTGAAAAGACATAGCTGAAAAGAAGCAAGCAACAATAGGTCAAATGGATGAAATTACACCAAGTAAAAATTCTCTGTCATTACACGGTTTTTTATGGGTTACACGGTATAAAACAACTTACACGGTAAAATATATGTAACGACCGTGTAATTGGTCAACATTCAGAAAAGTCAAACTTTAACTTATTCTACACGGTTAATGTACAATAAAACCGTGTAAATTCTAATTCTTACCGTGTAAATATGAAATTTTACCGTGTAATTTATAACAACAACAAAAACCGCCAAAATAAAACAAAAAAAAGCAAAATGTAAATGTAATTACCTTTTTTCTTAGCACCTCAGCAAAGAGATATCCTTCCAAATAACCCAGAAATCCTCCCAAAAAAATCGAATTCTATTACTTTCTCTCTCTAAAATTTCAATTTTAAGGTTTCTTTAGTTTAAAGTTTGTGTGCTACACTTTTCTAATTGTTGTTGTATTTTGTTCAATTTCTGATTCAGCCATTAATGCATCAATACTTTAATTGAATGAAGTGAAGAATAATTCAGATTTGGTTGTTGATTGAAATAAATGAGGAACACAGTGTTTCTGCACAAATAGATTGCAAACCGTGTTTGCAATCTTTGCAAAACAACCGTGAGGTTTGTTTTGTTCACAAAATAAAAATAAAAACATAAAGTAGGAGAGAGAAATGGGACCACCACTTTTTAAGGGCAAATTTGTCATTTTACTCAAAATAGGGTATAAAAGTTATAGTTTTATAGTGTAGGGTATAAAACTTATATTCTTATATTTTTAGGGTATATCTAACTATTAAGACCCTAAAGAAACTCTCAAAATTATAACTGAATATTATTGAACTTGAATTTTAAAATAATGAGAGTTCACAACTATTATACCAAAACGCTTGGTGTAGTATCCCGTAAAAGAAAAAAATATTTCAAAAATTTATTTTAAAACTTATCATCAAAACGCTTGAAGAACACGTGCCAAAAAGTTATGTAACAACTCCAAAAGGACGGAGATAGTACTAAACTAAATGTGGTATTTGGTCTAGGTAGCACACTATTCGATCTTGTTCGTAGGTGCTTTATTATTATTATTATTATTATTATTATTATTATGATTACAAAAAAAAATCTTGTTTTTCTTTGACACAATGAAACGTTAAAGCAATCAGATAGTGGTTTTTTTGATCGCTCAATCAGATATTCCGTAGTTGTTACCACTGCAATTTTTTGCGGTCCGCACTGCTCATAGGCTGTAGATACTTGCATTATATTTTCTTGCTAGTTCAGAATCTTCAGATATTGGGTTTTTTTTTTTTTTTTTTTTTTTTTTTTTTTTAAATCAGACAAACACAAACACTCACGCACCCTTTAGATATTGCCATATTGGTATTACTCAAGTATTATATAATTTTCGAATACAATGATGTAGATATGCTCCCCTACCCACGGTGGGCATACTTAATGTGTCCACCGTTGATGTGGCAGTGCTACGTCAATAATTTTTCCTTTTAGGGTTCACTTTTTTTTAGTAGGGTTTAGTTTTTTATGGTAGAGTTTATTTTTATAAGGTATATTAATTATGATTTTTCTTAAATATAATACCGCCACATCAACCGTGGACATATTAAGTATGCCCACGGTGGGTAGGGGAGCATTACTCTACAATGATGTAGCCAGAAATTATTAACCGATGGGCTAAAATATCTAATAAAAAGTGTTTTAATACAAATATTTGAAAATTATAAAAATATTCAAATTATAGTCTAATTAATTACAATTTTAAAAGTCTTGCTTTTATATGTTATGGGAATGATTTTCGCATGTTAATAAAAATTATTATGTTTGTTGTTTTTTAGTTATCTTAAACATATTGTATCATATCTGCTAGTTATGCATGTTAAATAGATTGATTTATCTAAACTTTGTAAACCATAACTTATATGAACATCAAAAATATTTTGATGTGTATGAAATTTAATAAGTGGAAGTATTTATTTTCCAGCCCACCTCTCTATTACTTTTTGAATCTGTCTCTTCTTTAAACCAAACACAACCCACCTTTATAACATGATACAAATGTGATACTATTAATAGGGATATGTACCCTCTCAAAAGAAAATGAAAACATAGGACCCTAACTAAAATTTTGACAAAGAATGCATATGATGTAAATTTTAATTTTTTCGTGAAAAAATCATGCAACATATTTGGTCAAAAGGTTTATTTTGATTGGTGAAGAACTCATAAATAGGTAATATGAGTATATGACCACCCAAAAGTGAATGTAAAGTACGCAGCAATTTAACAAATCAGGACAATTAATTGGACCAATTGACAGTTTGATGTCACAATTAAGATAAATAAATGAGATCCAACTGTTTTTATTAAGATTAATTAAAGTTAACAGGCTTATGAGATGCTAGAAGTACTATTCAGCCCCAAAAAATAGTGTCACTTAAATATCATTATCTTCTAGCTAGGAGTATTATTTTCTGCTGTTTCATTTCCCCCCTTTACTTATTTTATTTTTCACAACTTTATTTTAAGGATCATCTATCTTGCTTTAATCTAATTATTTTATTCTAAAAAATTTATGCTGAAAAAATCAAATATATAGTTTTATAACAGTACTTAATTGTTTTCCGTGGATACTAACTACAGTAAGTCATGGCGGTTTTATATATAAATTAGGAAAATAAGTAATAACACTGGAATATAAACAACCAAATATAATACATGAAATACAGCGAAAACAATATTGCAAAGATATTTATATACAAACAAGGAACATCATAAAATGTCAACTTCCCTCCGATCATTAGACCGGAGACCGGAGGCTTCGAGTTATTTTTTTAAATAAATAAAAATATATTAAAACGCACGAAGAGTGCAACCCATACGGACTACAATGTTCGGCAACAAACAAACAATAAAATTACAATAATTTAAGGGACAACTAGTAAAATAGTCACTTTGAGATAGTAAAGATAAATAATAACCACATAGATAAAAAAGATAAAAATATAGTCACTAATGAATTTCGTTAATTGCTTGTTTTTTTCACTAATTCACGAAATTGAATTCGTGAATTTAGACATTTTTTTTTAGTGAATTCACGAATTTGGATGAATTCGTGAATTCAAGCATTCTTTTGTGAGTAATTCACGAATTGAGTTTGTAAATTCGTGAATTGCCTTATATTTTTAGAGCAATTCACGAATTTAAATTCGTGAATTAGGCAAGGGCGGAAGTATTATGGTAAGAGTGGCTATTTTTTTATCTTTTTTATCCAAGTGACTATTATTTATCTTTACTATCTCAAAGTGACTATTTTTGCCTATTTTCCCATACTTTAATATAATGAGAAGGATTACACATTCTATCTCCAAAAAAAACCTAGCACAACGTGTTTGCTCAAAATATTAATAACAAATACTCTTTTTGTCATGTTCGATTCGTTACAATTTCCTCTTTGAGATGTTCCAAAATGTTACATTTCATTATTTAGTAAATGAATAACAAACAAACGCTACACTCACATGAGGGGTCCCACTCAAACTTTATATTTAAACCACAAAATACACACTTCTTGATTCTTGTGCCCAAAAGCAAACATAACCTCTCGAATGGGACGGAAGGAGTAATAAACGGTATTTGAAGATTTGAAGTGTTGGTCCCAAATGAGTCAACATGTGTAGATGGGTTGGATACATATGTGTGACAAAATGCAACTTTTTTTATTCTGTGATCAGTGTTGTCTGACTTGCTCAGATGGTGTGCTGGTTGATGAAGTCACCACCAAACTAGCAACACTAATAGTTAACTGAATCAGATCCTTCTGACTATTTGAAAGTTTGTCAGATGAACCAAAGCCAATGTCAATATGATATATGTTAGAAGTATAGGCCCTAGATTATACTTGTTTGACTGGAAAGTGTTTGTCTTAACTCAAAAATATTTGATATGCTTGTGCGATCAGATTAATGCAACAAATCCACTATGAAGAGATGATTATCTTTTTACTCAGGATCCCTTATGTTATACTTTCAAGGGAAGTAATTTGGCTTCTCACAACTTGAGAGCTCAAATCCTAAATTTGACATCGAGCAATTTAGAGTCTAATTCTCAACTCCGACTCTTGAAAGATATGACAATCTTTCAATAATCACACAACAATTAGTTAATTTTGGATTTTGAATGATTTTCCAATTATGAGTATTCGTTTACAAGAATAGGAAGATACTCGACTATGCTTTTAATATGGATATGAGCCTAAACTCGGAATGATAAATTAGATCTCTAGTATGAAGAACACTAGAAGGAATTACTAAAAGTTTAGTGTTCTTTGTATAGTAAGTTTGAGATCAAAAGGATATGAGAGCTTAGAAATAGATTTTGATTTTTGACTTTGAGCACTCATAATATTTATCAAGTGTTGAACTCCATATATACAATGTAAACTCAATTATCTATTCCTCAGAAAGATAAAGTTTTGAATCTTCACCTTTGAGTTGTGTCTGCTGCAATAAATGATTTTTTTCATGTTTGGTAAGACATCAAGAGCTCTTTCAAACAACAATTCTCTAATTTTGTTATATTTGGCAATGTGACTTTGTCGTTTGTAGAGAGCCCGTTCCTAAGCTACAATTATCACTCTTGTAGGTCTTGCATTTTGCCTTCGTCATATTTGTGCAAGGAGAATAGACAATTCTCATTGGTTAAGCACAACAAGACAAACACAACAACCATATTTAAACTTTTGAGCTCTGCTTTGTTAGTACGAGAAAGCTTAACTGACAAGTGATAAAATTGTTTGGTTATCAACGTATCTTTTTATCAGATAGGTGCACTTGCAAGTCTCTTTAACTTGAGTAGTTTTGAGTTATTCATCAGAAGAGTGTCTCTGATTTTTCTGAGTTCAGAGTCAAGTGAGTGTCTCTGATACCACTTGTTGGTCCCGGAAAGAGTTCATTGGGGTATGGGGGGGGAAATACACTAATTTCCAACAGTTTTACGATTTGTGCGATCTGGTAAACATGAACTGACTAAGGTGAACTGAGTCAGGTAGTTTGATCAGAGTATGAGTTTAGTTTATCCAACTCAGACTGTGAACAACTGAGTTTGTTAAACTGAACTGGAGTGCGGAAGTTGGTGGCTAGTGTTGGAAAACTCTTGAGAAAATTCTTGTCTAAACTAACAGGATGTGATAGTCATGCAGATTGATGTGCTTGTTAGTATGACAGTTTATAAATAAATAAGTTGTAATGAGAGAATAAAGAGAGAGAGATCGAGACACGAAAGTTTATCATGGTTCGGAGATAACCCTCCTACATCCACATCAGATCTTGCGATCGTAAATCCCTTTGGATTTCCTTCTCTCTTCTTTATACAGGTTGAGAACCAGCCTTAATCTCCGTTAGTTCCTCGATGAAAACCAAGTACGAGTTATGGGTCTTGACCCTTACAATCTCTCTTTACAACTTACAATGAAGTGAAAAACTGCTAATTTAATCTAACTCAATGTCTATCCTAACTTTGTAGAAAGAAGTTACAGGTGAGAGTTTCTGCAAGAGAAATAAATCAAAGAAATACTAGAAACTCTCTAACAATCACGTGAGCAGCAGTAAACGCTCAAGTAATTTTAGAACCAGAATATAGAACTCTCACTAAGCATTCAACACTTGGGAAATTATCTTTATTTCGAGCGTTGCGTTGAAGGCTTGGAATGCTTGAGAATTTGGCAGAGTTTTGGCTTTGAAAGCTAAATTTCCCGTAAAAGATTCTGGTTGAGGGAAGCAATATTTATAGGTGAGAATTCAAATTCTAACCGTTGGATGTGTCAGAATGGCACTCTAACATATTGTACTTTCTTCTCGTTGAGGTAGTCCAGCTCGCTTCAAGAGATGCAGGAGCCAGATTGTTCAACCTATTTAGGCAGGTCGAGGCTACCTCTTCAAACTGGAGTCTTAGTGAACTTCTTTCAAACTGCGAGTCTTGAACTCTTCAAGGCAAGTGCTGACTCCTTCAATCTGGTTGACTAAGATCTGCCTAATTAGATTATCAAACCGAGCTATACATGGCAGTTTGATCTAGCAACCTAACTCTAGAAACTTCAAAATGTTGTTTCGATAAATATCATCAAAACTCACAAATTGAGTGGGGTTCCCAACATAACATCTCTGTCACTTGTAAAAGTAAAATCAAAGAATAACTCCTTAATATTGTGAATTATGTGCTACTCTATATAAGCTACTGATGATACATTATCTTTTCAGAGAGACTACAGTAAAACCTCCTTATAGGAATACTCTATATAGAAATAACCTCCCTATAGTAATAAAAAATCATAGTCCCGACTCGGGACCAGTTACATTTAAGAATAACATCTACATTATAATAAGTCATATTTTTTTCGGTCTCATCTTAAGTATTTATGCCTCCATACAGGAATAAATTATAATATATATAAATATATATATAATATCATTAAACAAAATTTAAGATGGCCTAAAATACTTATCTAGTTATCTATGATTGATTGTGATAACATTTTAATTTTATGGGTTGTCACTATATCCTTCAATTTGCGTGTACGTAGTAACTCATCTACATATACACCCTCTTGTTTTAACAAGGTGAATGCATAGTTTAGTCATGAATATGCTAAATGTATCTATGTGGTATAATATTTAATTGAATACTTTTTTAAAAAGATATACTCCCTTCGTCCCTAAGATAACGTCTTGTTTCTTTTGACAATAATTTTATGCTCCCTTCGTCCCATAAATTTGGGCACGAGAATTAAGAGAATGTATAATCTTTTTCCAATTATGAATAATATTATACTTATAATAACCGGAAAAAGATTACACGTTCCTTTAATTCCCGTGCCCAAATTTATGGGACGAATAGAGCATAAAATTATTGTCAAAATAAACAGAACGTTATCTTTGGGACGGAGGGAGTATATTTTACTATGTAAAAACTCTGCATAGGAATAAAAATAACATCCCTATAGTAATAATTTCTTCTGGTCCCGACAATATGACAGTAGAGGTTTTACTGTATTTGAATATTTTAAATTTTAATAAAAAATATCTAATTTGATAAACCGCAACAATTAAAAAAAGTAAAGACTAAATATGGATGTTAAAAATAGACGGTTGGGTTTAAAAACTTTCAAAGTGAAAGTCTAGATATTTGTACTTACAGAAACGCCCATCTACTCACAGTGGACACACTTAATAAGCTCACTAATTATATGGCAGTGCCACGTCGCTAATCTTTTTCATTTAGGGTTGAGTTTTTTTGTTTTTTTTTAGTAAAGTTTAGGTTTTTTTTTTAGGATTTAGTTTTTATGGTATATATTTAAATTAATTTTCTTATTTAAAACACTGTCACATCATCCGTGGACCAGTGGCGACTCCAGGATTTATAATTCGGGGGTGCGAGAAATAATTATATAACATTAATAGTACCATCTTACAATAATGCCAACGAAAATTGTAAAATTATAAATATACCTAATTTAATTTTCGACGATGCTTCATTACTTAAAAGCGATTGACAACATCATCATCATAAACTCATAGGAAAACACATCTCTCTTAGTGAAATTGACCAAACAACCATTTAAAAATTGATTTTTCATATTATTTCGCAACTTGTTTTAGACATAAGTTATTCTAGAAAATATTTTCTCGACACTTGCAGTAGCAACGGGAAGAATCAACACCAATTTGATGAGCAAAAATACTAGGATAAGTTACATGTCTATATATTAACATTAATAATATTTTAAAATTTAGTCTAATTATTTAAAATAAATAAATGCACACATATGTATATATATATATAGATATATATATATATATATATAATACTAGGAATTTTTATTTTTTTTTGGGGTACAATTGTACCCCCAATGTACCATACTGGAGTCGTCAGTGCCGTGGACATACACGGTAGGCATTGGGGCGTTATTATTTTTACATATGATGATGACTTTGAATAAAAGAATGAAAAAAGAAAAAAAAAAAAAGTCAGGTTACATTTTTATTTCTTATTTTCAGATAGTGGTCGTTAAGATGTATAAGTATTAAATAATTGTGTAAAACGTGAAAGTCTCAGTTGAACCTATATTATATAGCACAACTTGCATAAAATGCAGTTGTAAAAAAGAATAATTAGTTTTCTTTGTAATATTTATTACTTTTATCAGTCAAATGTTGTTAATCTGAAGATCTTATTCTCGCATAATTAATAATGGGCAGCACGTGAGCATAGCAGCCTCGATTATGTGTTTCACATGTACTTTCATTTCTCAAATCTCCATGCTGTCATTAAAAAGGTTAATAACTATTATAAATTAATAAAAAAAAATTAATAATGTCACCAGAAACATAAGATTAAATAAAATAATAAATTTTCTAATAAAAGCCCATTTTCATTCAAAGCTCTGCAAAGTAGAGCAGCAATCTTGATTAACAATACGATGGCTTTGCTGCTGCATAAAGAAACTTACCTACCAATATGTTTCTTTTCATGAATGCTTAATTTCTTGAAAAACGTAAAACAATCGATTCATTAACAAATTCTTCAGATGGTATACAACTTTAATTAGCAGTGTTTTAAAAAAGGGATGGGAACAGCCGATTGAACTGGTGAATCGTGAACCGGAAATGGCTCGAATTTGATTAAATTAGGCTGAAACCGTTGATTCTTTCTATAACAAAATTCTCATTATAGAACATCGTAGAATGCCTATATATTACCCATTATAATAGGAGATATACTAGTGCAATTTATTATCATTACTGTATGTCTATTAAAACTCTTGAGAGTGTTCTATTTTAGGATGGTTATTTTAGGGTGCTCAAAAGTGTCCTATTAAAGAATGTTTGGTTGTGAAATTGATAGTGAAAGTTTACACAAGTCACGTGTTCAATCCTCTTCCACAATACTTTTTTTTTTCTTTTTTTTTTTCCCCTTTTCTCCTACTTTTTAGGACATATAAGAGAGAGTGTCACGCTAAGATAATAATAGGTGCTCTTCTAGTATGTGTCCTATAATAAAAGTCCTCATAACTAATTTCGTTGTAGTATTTGGCCTGTATGATGATGATTAAACCTGAAAAATTAGGGGATCATATCGGTTTGATGGGTAGAACTGGAGACCGAACATTCTAAGAAGGGACACATTTGGGTCAGCCAGAGGCACCATGCGGCCAGCTAAAACACTGACATTTTTATTCGTGTAGAATAACATTTTTCTGTATAAAGATTGTCACTTTTAAAAATTGGCATTTTATTCGTAAAATAATTATGTCAAAGATTGACACTTTTATTCGTATAAATTAGTACTTTTCTGTATAAAGATTGACACTTTGACCCGGTCACACTATGTGGCCAACCTCATCCAAGTATTTGTCTTCTAAAAAATCTAGGAATGGGGACTGGACCAAAGACCGAAATTCCGGTCTTCGGGTACCCGAGCCGCTTCGGTTTCGGGTAACCCGAAAACCGAGAACCATTTAGACAGGCCTAGTTTGACCTCATGTTTTCAAAACATGTTACTACTAGCCTGCATGTTGATGTAGCAAGCCAAGCCAAGTTCGCATCACTTGGTTTCGTCTATTCATATATAGTAGAGTCTAATATGTAGATTCAATGCCATCATGTAATTAAATGAGGAAATACCCCAAAATAGCCATTATGATAAAGCAAAGGTAAATTTTAACCACCAATAAAAGAATATGCAAATTTTAGCCAAACTTTACTAAATTACCCCTACACTTAAAATTTAGAAATCGAAGAAACAAAATCCACAAACCATACCCACTCTTCCCCATCAGGCTTGCTTCCCACCACCGTCGACGCTGCCTCCTCCCACCACGGCCGCTGCCGCCGCCGCCTTCATCCACGGTCGTCGTCACGCCACGCCGCCGGCGTTCCTCCGCAGATCCCCTTCGCCGTCGAGCTCCATGACCCGCTGGGAATTTCCACCACCAAACTTAATTGAAATGTCCAACATTCAGCCGAATTAGGATTTCAAACTCCGAAATCTGATTTAGGAATTGATAAATCATTCCTAAAACAAGTAATCATGGTTTGATCTATTGTGTTGTTGGAAGATGAAGGTGGGGGTGACGAGGTGTGTTTCAACTCCACCACCGATTCGATTGATCGGAATGTGGCATGGTTGTATAAATCGTGCCGCCGACGCCGCGGATGGAGGAGGTGGCTTCAACCCCTGTGTTTGATATCCGTTGTATGGTTTTCGTCGGGTTTCTGATTCTACAGTTGAAGAAGAAGAGAAGAATTGAGAAGAAGAGAAGAAGAAAGAAGCTGAGCATGTGGTGTTCGATGAAATGCCTGAACCAAGCTTGCATAGGTTCTCCTCTCTCTCTCTTCATTACACGACCACGACGGGCCGTGGCCGTGCGTCATGCATTGGCCATGGCTTGGGCACGAGCCCCCGTCGGGGCACCGTGTGCGAGCGCACGGCCACGACCGCCTCTCCCGGGCCGTGGCCGTGCGTCGTGCATTGGTTGTGGCTTGGGCACGAGCTTCCGTCGGGGCGCCATGTGCGAGCGCATGGCCACGACCGCCTCCCCCGGGCCATGGCCGTGCGTCGTGCATTGGCTATGGCACGGGTGGGAGCCCCAGTCTTGTCGAATGCACGACCACGACCAGCCCTAGTCGTGGTCGTGCAATGCCACGCCGGGAGCCGTATCTGTCGGGCCGTGCGAAATACACGACCATGTAGCCGTGTAATCGTGGTCGTGTAATTAACTTAAAGGGCAAACATGTCATTTTACACAAAAAATGGCTATAATTTACCTATTCTTTTATGTGTGACTAAAATTTACCTTTACATTATCAAAATGACTATTTTTGGGATTGCCTCTAATTAAATTATATGAGCTTTAATTTAAAGCATCATGTGTATACTTTTTTGGAGTTAATTAAGGATAATGATTGATTAGATGAACTATTTTGATAAATGGAGATTCCATCTTTTAGAATCTCGAAAATCATGCAATGTCCATCTTTTCTTTTTTCTAATTGTATTATTATACAATTGCCGCCGTGTGTGTATTATGAAAATCTCGTAGTTTTTGTTTACTATTCTCTCGGTCCCGCTTTATTAGAGGCATTTGTTGAATATATATAAAGTACTCCTATAAAATAAAGAAGCGCCTCTAATAGGACGGGCTAAATTTATTTATCTTCAACAGCCAGCTTTACCTTTTCTATTGGGCTGGGTTTATTTATTCATGGCCTTGTTAAAGAGAAATATTGTGTTGGGCTTTCAATCATTTAATTAAGCCCATATCTGAAAAATTTTATCAGCGTACTTTCAAGTTCCAATCATTTGATTTTGATCGATATTTGAGCACATCGGCTCTCATTTTGTAGATTTTGGAATAAATATTTGTCTGAACAAATTGTGGTTATAAAAGAAAAGGGTTTCCTCTTCCCAAAACATAAATACACGGCCTTATGTGGGTCTCATTTCAGGCCCAAACGAAGCCCCAGCCTGGCCTGTTTCAGAATTGGGCCTGGACCGGTCTTGCCAAAATGATGATAAATATAATTTTCATTTGTGTTTTCTATTTAGAGGTGTTTGTGCCAAAATAAATACTCCTTCCGTCCACAATCTTTAGACCTGTTAACTTTTTAGCTGATTTTGCGGTTTTATAATGATGAATATTAAAATGAATTTTTTGAGTTTAATTTTTTTTATAGGGTAGTAGTACCCTACAGAAAAAATATTTGCCCGAGAGTCTATTTTAAAATTCATCATTATAAAGTTCCAAAATCAGCTAGAAAGTCAAATGCTCCCCTACTTATCGTGACCACACTTAATATGCCCACGACTGACATGGCAGTGTCACGTCAATAATATTTTCACTTAGGGTTTAGTTTTTTTTTGTAGAGTTTAGTTTTTATTTCTTTTGTATGGTTTATTTTTATGAGGTATAAATTAATTATGATTTTCCTTATATATTTTACCGTCACATCATTCGTGGGCATATTAAGTATGCTCACGGTGGGTAAGGGGACTATAATGAAAGGATTCTTCTAAAATTATCATATTGCAATATCGCACCCACACCGGATACGCGATATGCACCAGATACGCCACATGACGACTCCTAAAAATAAATAGGATACTCGTATTGGGTGCGTTTGCCTCAAGAATCCGGTGTGTTTAGGCACGTTTGGGGTTGTTTTAAAATAATTTTATATTTTGAGTTTTTTTGTTTTAATTTTTTTTATACATTGCCATAAATTTTAAATTCACAACACATTCAATATGAGATTTAATTCATGGGGTTTGATTGAAATTTTTGTTTAAATAGACATTTATAATATATTAGTATTTAATTTATGAATTTTATTTTTATAAAATCGTTGATATATTTGATAAAATATAAATATATAGACGTATTCTTAACGAATCGTACACTAAATTTTTTAAAAATCCATATCTTCGTATCCGAATCGTATTGCCCCCATACCCGCACCCCCGCATCCATGCAACATAGATAGGGGAGCATTCATCGTAGAAATAGTTATGCATACTAAGATCTTCAAATAAGTTAAAGTTCCCTTTATTATTTAGAAAACTAAACAAGACATTTTTCTTTTATAAGTTTAACACACATTACATCTCACATGTGATCAAATTAAGAACGAAATTCTAAGATTTTTTAAGATAAAGTACCAAATATTTTAAGATGTCAAGTATCTCACATATAATAAATATCCTTCCCTCACCTTAAATTCAAATATCACTTTAGCTAGTGTTTAACTATGTTTATAAAGTTCCTTGAAACTTTACGTTTAGGAGTTTATAAGTTTATGAGATAAAAATATAAGATCCAACAATTAATAAGTAAGAAAAAATATGTTAATTTACCCAGAGTCATTTCTTCTCTCATTCAGAATCCTTGTTTTATCACTCATAATTATATCTCTCATTCTCAATTCTCTTTTAAATTTTTTTATTTTATTTTAATAAAAGTGATTTTTAAAATGATTCATTCAAACATTATGACAACTTATAAGTAGACTTTCATATTATACGTTCTTTAGACGTCATGTAAGATGTTGAAGTTCATAAGATGTTTAAGAGCATCTTCAACGGTTTCTCTTATTTTATAGCAGTGTTAACACAAAAATTGTGAAAAACAATAATTTATCTCCAACAGTTTAGACAAAAATACAATAAAAATAGAATATTCCAAAATATTATAATTTTTTTATTTATTACTAGTATTTTAATAATGTAGAAAAAAAATTAAGCTAGGTATATTAGAATAATATAATTTTGAACTCTTTAAAGACACGAATACTTTCAATTGTAGCAACAATAAGTTATGTAGAAACGAAGACAAGCACAGTAAGGCGACATTTGTGGTTTTGATGTATTTCAAAATTTATTTTCTGGTGATGGAGGAAGTGGAGATGGTCTTTCTAATTATTTGAAAAATTGGTGTATTGAATTTTCATAGATTTTTTAGTATGTTTATTTTATGTTGTTGTGTTTGGTTTATGTTTTAATGTTTTAATTGTATTTTGTAATTATTTAGCAGTCTATTGTAATTTCTTCACTAATGTAATTTTTATTTTTATTATTTTGTAGCATTAAACTGTAAAATAAAATTAAAAAAATGATATAATAATACATAATTTAAATTTTTTAAAAATATAGAATAGCGCAACACTCGATTGATTGGAGGTAAACATCTTATCAACTTTGCTTCAGTATTATTGCTAAGCACTCTCTTAATTGAGGATTTACATCAACGGAAAATGAAATACAATTTGTATGTTAACTTAGTTATAGTTCACTTCACCTACGGTACAAGTTTTATAAAATCTCCTCCTTTTTTTTATTACGTAGGTTCTACAAAATGTTAAATCCCGATGAAAACTGAATTCATAAAAATATACCCTAATTTATTCTTTTCAAAACTATCAGGGCAATCTTGAAACATCAATAATAATAATAATAATAATAATAATAATAATAACACTACAACAAAATCTGATTTTAATGACACTGAAAATTGTCCCTAAAGGTGTCCTATAGCAACATCTTACCTATCTCCACACTCATTGTTTGTGTCGCTAGCCAAGGTGTAGCTATAGGTCTTTTTAGCTATAAAGCCACTAAAGAATGTCGCTTTAGGTTTTTGTATGAGCCACGTCACCTGGGTTATTGTGACATCCTATGACGCCTTTATCTTCTTTTTTACCGATACATTTTTTAATTAATAAATTTCCTATTTAATTTGTTAAATTGGAATAAATTAAACAAATAATTTCCAAATGACAAGATATCCAATATAACTGCATTATTTTATTTATTTCAAATATAAAAAGTGACTTCTGATTACAAAATGATATCAAATGTGATAAAAAAAAATCTATACAATCTCTGCCCAAAATATAAAAAAAAGAAGAATCTATATATACAAGCTACATTATCATCCTACCAAAAGGAAAAAGGAGTAATTGAGTTATTCCTCCATAAGGTGTGAGTAGCTACATTATCGGATGCCTTCTGCAAATCTCTTTTAGTTGAAAGAATTAAACAATCCATGTGGCGCAAGAATCTCCAAGCTCAGAGACCTTCAAATCTTTAAGTTGTGTCATATCCTCTGTGTGTGATACTCTGCACTTAACAACGTATACTTTATATGACATAAATATAATCTCATATATCAATTTGATTTCCAAAAGTAAAGTAGTACTATATTGCATACGAAGCAAGTATCTCAAAGGCTTGTTGGAAGAAAAACTCATGAAGCAGCAATCTGTAAAATAAGGAAAGACTAGTTAAGTATTAAAAGAACACATCACGACATTTTTGTTGTAGTGATTGTAGAAAAATCAGCTAACTTATCTGCACAAAGTCATACACACAACCAAAAAAGCATAGACCTACAAGGAGGAACAAAATTCACCACTCATCAGATAATGATGAATAAAAAATATTGTAGAGGAGTAATTTCACAAAGTAGTTAGAAAGCACTACTAAGTTAGCAAACATCTATGAATTATATATGCAGCAAGGGAAAAATGTCATACCTTGCAGATTTCAGCAACTTGATGCTTCATTGATTGGACAATAAACTTTTGCAATTAGATGGTGCTTCATTCCAGAAGTTTTGGCATCACTCTGTTGATAAGATTTAGAAATACCAACTCTTATAACCTCTAAAACTAATTATGCAGTTGGTGCCTCCAAAAAAAAAGTGGTTAACATTAGACATAGAAAGATTTATCACTCAGCCAAATGAGAAAGATATATCAAGGATTCTTCAGGAAGAATCAACAAAAAAAATAACCAATCTATGAAAAATAATCATTTATGTAAAAATATAACAAAAAGCACAAGAAGAACCAACAAGAAAATGTAATATTAGAAGAACCGGCAAGAAAATGTACAATTATAAACCTTAGAGTCTTTTACCTTTGCAATGTGTATCAAAAATTTCGTAGAGTAAGCTTTCTTTAGAGAACTTTATCCATTCTATTTGAATGTAGAGGTTGCACATCCTTGTTGTCATTTCATCAGTTCAAAAACTGAATCAAAAAAATAAAATAAATATATCATGATCCATTACGCTAAGAACAAATTAAACAAGAGAACGTAGAACAAGTATATGATAAACCATCTATGACTGATTAAGGAAAACTAAAACTTACCCGTAATAGAGGATCTTCTATATCATTTCCCTTAGCAATGCTTCATTAGTGGTGGAATTCATCCTAGCTCCCAATACCAAATGACATTATGGTGTCTATCAATAAGTGGACAGTGGAAGATTATCTATGGGAGAAAACACAGCCCCACACTAAGGTACAATATTTCAAAGTACTCCATTTTTTTCGAAATGGCATTACTGAAAGCAGTATACGACATAAATAATAGGAGTAAAACCAAAAGAAGCCTATATTCTTACATTTCTAATTAATTTTAACACCCTTTTTGTGAAAACTATTCAAGAACCAACTAACACCGGATAAACTTCAATTATCATACAATAACAAATATATACAAATATCTATAATGGTCAAAATTCTCATATATGTTCACATAAATACAGATAAATGTAAGTTATGTAACACATCTGGAAATAAAAGAGCCACGCACTCAGCGAAAGATTGATTGTACAAACTCTTAACTTCCTCCACTATAACATATACAATTTCAAAGCATGAGTTCAAATAGGAGAAAGAAACTAAAGAACAATCTAGTACTCCAGATCAAATAGATAAACTTACAATCGATATTGCATCAGACAGGTCATTTATACTAGAAAATTCAGTGATATATGTAAACACTAATTCAATCGCGTATAACAAAACAAATTAAATTAAATTTACAGCACACAACAAAAACGTTCTGAAACCAATATACTATCAATTACCTTTTCTCGGCTAGCGACCGATAAATCAGAGGGTTCTTACTGGTCCATGTAATCCAATTCAACATGCTATTTGCAGCTATAATCATTAGATAAATCATGTAGCACTCTGAAAACCCCAAAAGAGCATAAATAAATTATCGACACATGGATAAAACGTAGCGAATTTAACCATCATACAAATTCATATTTTCCTTTCGATAATTCTCACCCAATTGAAGACTCGTATGGGGTTTTGGAGAAACCGTGCCGATGGGGTGGTTTCAAACGGTAGTGGGTGCGACTGTGCAGTGGCCGTCGATGAATCAAGTTTTTAAGGAGAATTGGGGAGAGAATTGACGAGAAACTGCTGATTTCATTTTTAGAGGGTTGGGTTTTTTTTTTTTTTTTAAATCGGTGGGAGCAGAAATACTTTGAATTGTAAATTAAAAAATATGCCTAATACTTTGGTGGGAAAGTTGCCGCCTGTATCATTAGAGTTTTTTCTTTTAACTTTTACTGCTAGTTTTCTTTAATTAATTATTAAAAAAAGAAAACTTTAGTATGATATGGTTGAGACATCTAATGGTGTCACAATTGCCATGCTTTAACAGCATACGACTTCTATGTCGTTACAGTATTAAACAATTGCGCATTAACTTATTTTTTAAAGGAAACAATTACGTATTAATTAATTCGAAAAGATATAATGTCACAATAGATGCATTATCTCCACATACATGTTTTGGTGTTGTAAAAGAGGTGTGGCAATAGGCCTTTTTTGTTGTAGAACTAAGTTAAAATTCCTTTTCTTTTTGTAGAAATTACCAATTTTGCTATAAGAGGTGAACATACTAAGAGATTGATTATAAGATTTAGTTTTGTAGAAGTTACCAATTGCTATAAGAGGTCAACTTTTATAAAGAAAAATCTAAGCCTTTTTATCCTATATTCAAATACTACTACCATTTAGTAGAACCCCATTAAGTTGTGATTATGAAAAGACTACCCACCTACTTACTATACAAGAAAAGCAAATCCACGGACTACGAAAAACACATCAAATCAAGATTAAAAAAGATCAACATTTGTAATTAAAAAAATAAATAAAAATAATAATAATTAAAAAAAAAAAGAAAAAAAAAAGTGGATTGTTGAATTCAATCATAGTAATAGACATTCAAATCAACAAACTAATTGCACACGTAAAACAATGATTACATAGACCCAAACAAAATTAAGGGGAAATATATTTATTTTGATATGATTATCACAACAATTATGAGGTATGATGCATTTTTTTGATTTAGGCCACCTATCTTCCCCAAAAAGATGAAATGAAATTGTGTGAAATGATTACCCACCCACAACCCAATTCTCTAGTACTTCAATCCCACTTTAGATATGGGCAGAGATGAAAAATAAAAACTAATAATAAAATCATCATCATTTTATTAACCCCTATTCACCTCTTCTTGTCTTAACTTTAAGCTCTTCTCTCTATACATAATCATTACAAATATATAATCACCCAACATTTGGAACGCTAATAAATAAATACTCCCTCCAATTATTTTAGATGTCCTATTTCCTTTTGTTCTTGTTTGTTTTTAAATGTTTTATTTTGAAAATTAATGATAAAATAGTTAAATTATATCCATTTTACTTCTATAATTAATGTTATGTACGTTGGTGCTCAGAAAAAAAAATAGTAATAATAAAAATGAAATTAAAATATAAATTTATACATTTTCTTAGTATGTGTAATTTGATGATGAGAAACTTATAGAAAATTGTTACCCACAAATAAGTGTTTTATTTAAAAAATCAAAGCAAAAGTGATGCTAAATTATCATATTTATCTTGTCATTATTGCATATATATATATTTTTTTAATTTTTTTTAATGTAATAATCATCCACTTTCTTGGTATTCACATTTTGATGGCTAAAAACACTAATAAGTTTTATGATTATTTTGTTGTAAGTAGATTTTCTTTATTGTGCTTTTGAAGAAGTTCTTAATTTCTTCATGCGGTGATTTGAATACAAATATCTCACTATGTTTTCTAATGTTAAATTCCTTGTGAAATTGTCACACTGACAAGAATCAGATTAAAAAATAATTTGATTTTAGTAGGATTAATTTTCACAAAATCATGATAATAATTTCAAATCAAATTATTTCCGTCAATTTGCAGGTAGCCATGAATTCAACGCTTCAACTTTTGTGGGAAAAAAGTTGATTTATCATGTTTGGATAGTTCAAATGACATTATTGTTCGAGCGTAAAAGGTCTGCAGAAATTGGTTCTGATTATTAATATTAACAATAATGATTTAAATTTTAACATATTATAGCTCGCAAAAAAACAATTTTGTGCGAGTGTGTGTGAGGGACCAACCAAATTAAACCCAAAATATTTCCCATCTGATCCATAAAAAATAAAAATAAAGACTCAAAATATTTCCCATATCAAAATTAAAAAAAAATAATAACTTTATCAAATCCCAATTAATGTTGCTAATTGGAAGCCAAACAGCTTTATACCAGCAGATCAAGAAATTAGTCCAATCATTCCTTTTTCTTCTATTATTAAATCCTCCCCCCCCCCCCCCCCCCCCCCTCAAATTTTGCCCCCCACATTTAAATTATAAATTCCCTCTTTAAAAATAATATTATAGTTTTTCGGATAATTTAACTGTGCAAGCAATAATAAAATCAAATTATGTTTGACATAAATTATTGGATTGAGAGGATAACAGTAATTTTCTCCTCTCTGTAATTTTTTCTTTTCCTTTTTTTCAATAGGAACATACAAAAATAAGACTAACTGATGATAGTGGGTAGGTCTGTAATCATTTAAAGAAATTACTACAATTTACAAAAATATCATAATTGATTATAATGGTATAGAATAGGCGTGTTATCATATCAACTTATAGGAAACGTGTGATGGTCCATCATTGTTTTTACTTCACAATACTCATTATTATTAATATTATTATTTATTGGTATAAAATATGTTTGGTACTTTACCAAATTTGTACCAAATGCTAATTATTCAAACTATGTGCAAAGTGCTCGAAGCTTCTACCTTGGGCAAAAACTTCAAGCAACAGCTTTCTTATTTGTTACATATATAGTAGTAGTACTAGTATATGAAATAATTTAGATTAATTTGTGGATGTATTTATAAATGCATATAATTAAGCCAGTGACTTTTTTTTTTATATAATATTTTTCAAGAAAAGTGAAAGTGTATTAAGTTGACATAAATGCTAAACATAAAGTTTGGTTTGAGTGATCATGAAAAGAGCAACATTAATTTCTTAACTTAAAAATGCCATCTAAAAAATCCATCTATATTGGGTTGGATTGAATTTTCTTTACACCCAAGCAAATGATGTAAGGACATTGCTTTATGTAAAATGCAGAAACACATCATGAATCATTCTAATATTTAATTAATTTTCAATCTCAATTACCATCAATAACTATGGGGATTGACTTGACATTCTTAGGGCAAATCCTTTCGTCTCAAGACATCTCTATGGGGCTAGTTGGATTAATGTAGAGGAAGTTTTTATCTTTCATGGATTTCGAGCCTCCAATATGCAATGTGGTCAACACATTCTAAACTCAAATAATTAGTGTGCACTCTTTGGTAATAAATTTTAAAAAAAAATGCACCATAACATTTTCTTTTTTGTTTCTATCTTGATAATATGTTTTGTCCTATATATGGGGAGGCTCTCATTTAAAGCTGTCAAACTGTCGGGCCGATCCCGGCAAGCTTTTGGCTAGAAAATGATTGGTTCGACTCAACCCAAAAACCTATCGAGCCTAAAAACTCATAGCCCTAATCGGTCCGAAAATACCTTTTTAGTATAAATTTTTTAGGGTTGGACCGAGCCTAGCGGGATTTTGACATTTTTGGGCAATTTTGCCCGACCTAAAATCTGATCAGCCCTAAATATAGATGGCCCAACCCATCCCAAAAACGAGCTTGCAGCTCGCGCCGTGCCTCTTTTGCCACTTCTACTCTCATTGTCTAGATTTGCTTTTTTAAATAAATTCAAATATTATAATATTATAAAATGTTTGAATATCGATACTTGAATGATGTATATGGATATGTTTGAAAAAAACAAAGATGGAAGACATATATATGGATATACAAAAATAACTTCTAATATGAAAAATAATTAAAAATAAATTTAAAACATTCATATTAGTATGATCTACTTATATTTCTTGAAGTTCATGTGATTGCAATACACAATAAGACATCATGCTTATTTAGGTACAATTTGCTACTATACTTGCTTCGATAATAATCGTAAATTATACTATAATCAACGATCTAGAAATATTCATAATTCTTGCACCAAATTATTTTCATATAAATCCTTTTCTATCTATCTATCTATCTATCTATCTATCTATCTATCTATCTATCTATCTATCTATCTATCTATTATCTATCTATCTATATGTATAAGAGCATTTGCAGCAATGGGGGTTGCGCCCTCCCACCCGCGGCCACGTCGGCCCTCGCGCCCGGGCGCTGGCGCTGTGACCCTCGGAGGGCGCGCCCCAACGGGCAGAATCGAGCCCGTTGCTCCTCCTGCCGTGCCGCCACATGGCGCCTCCTGGTTGGTCAACGGGCGTTGACCGTTGACTGGCCGAAATTTTTTAATTTTTTAATTTTTAATTTTTCCTATAAATACCCCACTTCATTCCTCACATTTTCACACCAATTTCATCTTCAAATTCTCTATTCTTTCATCAATTTCCACTTCTTTTTCTCAAAATTCTATATTCAACATTCCAAAAAAATGAATCGTGAGGAACGAGAGAGGCTAGCACGTAAAGCTGTCGAGCTTTATTTACAAATAGAGGAGGAGAAAGATGCTGAAAATCGGCGACGTGAAGAACGCCGGTCATCGAAAAAAAAGAAGCAATACGTCGAGCGTGATCGTGAATCGGGATACGAGCAACTCTACAACGACTACTTTGCTGAAATTCGACGTATACAGACACCATGTTCCGGCGCCGATTCTGCATGCGACGAGATCTCTTCTTGCGAATCGTCGAGAGCGTGATGATGCGTGATCCATATTTCCAACAACGCCCAGACGCAACCGGACGAAATGGGCTTCATCCCTTCAAAAATGCACGATGGCGCTGCGTCAACTTACATATGGTGGTACGTCGGATGAGTACGACGAGTATCTGCGCATCGCCGATTCAACAGGGCGAGAATGCCTAAAGTATTTTTGTCGCGCCGTCGTTGCCGCTTTTGGAGAGGAGTACCTAATGAGACCTCATTCCCATGACGTCCAACGCCTCGTCCAAATGCACGAAGCGAAGCATGGTTTCCCCGGCATGCTCGGGAGTATCGACTGCATGCATTGGGGGTGGAAAAATTGTCCATCGGCGTGGAAAGTTGCATACGTCAATTTCAAGAAGGGAGCTCCAACGGTAATTCTTGAAGCCGTGTGCTCAACTGACTTGTGGATTTGGCATGCATTTTACGGCGTCGCCGGATCGAACAACGACATCAACATGCTGAATCAATCTGACGTATTCAGCGATTATCTGAGGGGTGTTGCGCCTGCCGTAAGTTTCACGGTCAATAACAAGCAGTACAACATGGACTATTATCTTGCCGACGGCATCTATCCGAAATGGTCAACTTTCGTGAAGACGGTGCCATGTCCGACCGATCCAAAGAGAGCCCTATTCGCCATGAAATAAGAAGCTGCGAGGAAGGACATCGAGCGTGCATTCGGCGTTCTCCAAGGACGATGGACGATTGTACGAGGCCCGGCCCGCATGCATTATATCGAAAATTTAACAGAAATCATGTATGCATGTGTTATCATGCACAACATGATAATTGAAGATGAAGGAGAAGCAGCCGAAAATTGGGAGGACGACGAGGGCTCGAGCTCTACAACTAATCCGTTGCAAGCGCGTTGAGGTGTTGATGTCTCTTTCGCACGTTATATGCAAAGGAATGTCTCCCTCCGCGATGCAACCGCTCATGAGAACCTCGAAACAGATATGATCGAGGAAATTTGGGCACGGTTTGGTCATCACTAGTTTTTTCCTACTTCATTTTATCGTTATGTATTTTTTTTTCTAATTTTCTTTTATTATATTGTAATTTTCCAAATGTAAAATACAATTGAATTAAAAAAAATCCTATTTTTATTTAAATCATAAAAAAAAATAAAAAAAATAATATAAAATAATGAGAGCCGTCGGAGGGCTCCAATGTAACAATAATAAAAACCCTCTAAGATGAATTAAATACTAATATATTACTAGTATTATATTGGGAGCCCTCCAATTAATGCTCTAAGGCATACATAAGTAAGTACATTCAAAAGTAAATAGTTAGACACAAGAAAGGAAGGCAGTCGCACAATCATACCATTTGCGTGGAAAGAAGGGAAAAAGAAAGGAGGTCAAGTGAAGCAATCCAAGCCGTGAGATGATCGGAATCATGGCCGTTGATCTGCGCTCGAAAAGTTGCATGGTTTTAATTTTCCTCCCTTGGCCTTGGCCTTGGCCTTCACCAGTTAACAAATTTCCCCCACCTCATTGTTTCCCCTAATTACTTTTATACCCTTTACACGTTTTGCTTTAAACATTTCATCTCACAATTCTTTTTTTTTACTAAGAAATACAGTATAAACTATTTTAAGAAGATTTTAAGTTGTAAAGATTTATATGTAAAGAGAGGAAAGAGGTTCGTTGTTTATTGAAACCGCTACTCTATTTATCATTGATTCGTGGCACAACTAATGTAATTTAGATTTATATTTTTTAGAATCTAATTTTTATAATATACTTTAAAGTTTATTTTCGAATATATGACATTGACATATTAGTTGTGACTACGTTAATGATATCCATATCGATTTAATTGCATAATTTAGATTTTTTTGTTTTGTTTTGTTTAGTTATTAGAATATATATTTATAGTTGATTTTCTTGTCACGTTACTTGTGACTACGTTATTGTTGTTTACGATGGATTATAGTGGACGTTCATCTATAGCTCATTCATAAAGTCTAAAGTTTACTTTTATGAAGTCCAAAGTGCATGGGAAGACCATAGTGATCTATATTCATCGATCATAAACGTTTTTTGAAATGTAAAAAAGGGAAACCCACTATTAATTCAAATTATTATGGAAATCAAGAGTTCCACACTATTCTAATTTTAGCTCATGAGCTATCATATTAGCACTTCTATATGCCGTAAAAAAAACACAAATTCTTTCTTTAGACACTTCGGCAGCGTTTATTTTGTTTATTTGTAGAATAAGAGATATCACAAAGTTAGTGATACCTCATATTTTATCCTTGATGTGATACTATTTATTGAATATGAATCTCACTCAAACACACATAATTACTCTAATCGTATCTCATACCATATTTTATCTCAAAATTCATCAATCCTTAAATCAATCTCATCCCTCGAAATAGACAATAGACGTCTCATTTGTACATTTTGGCTCTGAATTTCTTGATTTTAACTCATCATCTATTCACCTTTTTGCTATGGACTAATTCGGTACGGGTCGGGTACCTGTCCCAAATTTTTCGGGTACCTGAACCTGAAAATTCAAAAATTCACTACCCAAACCCGAAAATTTAGAAAGAAAAATACTACTACCTCCATCCCACCTAATTGTCCCATTTGTTTTTTGACATTTCGGCACGCTTTTCCACCGAAACCTAGTACGAGTTTTAAAATATAATTTTTAAGTATCGTTTCTTTTACGGGATACTATGAGTCCAGGAATTAGTCACTTCAAATAACCATCGATGGTTATATTGGTAGTGACTAATTCCTAGACTCATAGTATCCCGTAAAAGAAACGATACTTAAAAATTATATTTTAAAACTCGTACTAAGTTTCGGTGGAAAAGCGTGCCGAAATGTCAAAAAGCAAATGGGACAATTAGGTGGGATGGAGGTAGTACGTAGTATTTTTTATTATTTTTTCTATTTTAAATAATGCATATAGCTAGTTATTGAAGATATTATGCATATAACTGCAATAATTAATAAAACATCAAATGGAAAAAAGAAAAGAAATGAGAGTCTAAAGTGTTAACTTGCTAAGTTAATTATTTATTTAACTATTTTTTCTTAATTATTTTATTTATTAATTAGTATTATTTATTATTTTTAATTAATTTAAATATAAATTTCGGGTTTTTCGGGATTTCGGGTAATTTTTTTGCAGGTTCAGGTATACCCGATAGCCGAATTCTTCAAATTTCACTACCCGAATCCGAACCCAAACCCAATTTTTTTGGGTTCTGGGTACCCAAAAACCCGTTCGGGTATTTCTGTCCCTACCCGAAAACCCGAACCCAAATTACCATCCCTTCTTTTTGCACATATCTCAATATAATTTTAATTGATTATTATAACTTAACTCATTTGTCCTCCAACTTTTACCATTTTTATATCAAATTGAATTCTTCAATACGATCTTTCATTTATGATACATCATCGATATATTTTTATAAATCTATATTGCTCTAGTTTCTTAGAAAATAAATTTGCATTAAAATTTAAATCATATTGTAGGTCCCGATAAATAGATATTGGTGTATGGGGGGGGGAATACACCAATTAGCCAACAGTTTTGACTTTTCAAAACAATTTGATCTTACTGAGTCGTCACTTCAGTTTATCAGAGCAGTTTAGTTTTTCCAGCTCAAACAGTGAACTGCTGAGCTTGCAAAACTAACCTGCATGCGGAAGTTTGGTGGAAAGGTTGGCTAACAGTTTTCAAAGCAGTTTTAGAAAAGACTTCAGTTCATCAACGATTTAGGCAAGACAGGTTGCAATGGTGCAGGTTGTGAACATGCAAACTGTGTAAATAAAGATGGAAGAATAAATAGCGAGAGAAACACGAGGAATTTTTATCGTGGTTCGGAGTAAACAGCTCCTACGTCCACGCCAGATCCCGTCGAATTTGTAATCCCTTAACTTGAGATTTTTCGCTCCTTTTAACACTGGTGGAGGTTCCAGTCCAAATTCAAGTCTCTCTTCAGACTGAATCTAGCACGATTCTTGAGTCGTGTCTCTTCTAACTTTACATACAAACTTACATACAATCTTACTAATGCTAAATAACTAGCACTAATAATCAAACTGGAAAGCTGTGAAAAGCTATCACCGTTTGGTATACAACTCTATCAACTACACTGAATATCAACAGTGATGGTAGTGAGAGTGTAGATTGTGTTCTAGTAAGACAGATTCTAGAAAGAATAGAAATCTACAAAGATCAACACTTGGGAAAGCTCTAGTGATTTCGAGTGTTGATTGTATGAATATTTAGCTTGAGATTTCTGCAACGTTTCAGCTTGTAATTTGAGTTTCCCGTACCTTCTTTCTGGAATGACTTGAGGTATTTATAGAGAAACATTTGAAATAGAGCCGTTGTATGTGTCAGGATATGCAGAACCGTACACTGACACAATTATAGACGATGAGTTGAGGACAGGTTCCTCAGCCACAGCTCAGGTTGGACTTTGCAGGTCAAGCTTCCTATACCTCGAGCTGTCTTCAGTCTTCTGTAATCTTCGCGAGAAATCTTCGAGTATGGTTAGAGCATATTACATAGACATATTACATAAAGGAACATTATGACAGGTTTGAGTAGATTATGTACAAGGTTGCACTACCAACCTTGACCTTTACATAGCAACCTGTCCGGGTTAAGTTTGACTGATCCAAACACGGAGACCAGTCTGTTCCACTTAAAGTCTATTGTCTAAGTGTGGTTTCTAATAGCATTATCAAAACTTAGTTCAAAGGAAAAAGGTTCCCAACACATATACTTTATCTCTAAGTATCTCCTAAAAATATCTCTTAAATTCAGTGGATATATCCTCTCTTCAAATGGGAGGAAGGAGTAATATGTTTTAGAAGGGGCACATAAAAGAAATAAAAAAAGGAGGTGAATTATGAGAGGAGATATATAATATATTGATTTAACGAAACATAAAAAAAATTGACATCACTTATGATGCCTGCCAATATTGAGGGGCTTTTATCACATGATTCATTACATCTCTTTGATTTTCGAAGTTTGTTCTTTGTTGTGTAGTCTATCTATGACCGACCCATCATTTTCTGCCTGACATAAATCTAATATATATATTTCTCTACTACTTTTATTAGTAAATATAACCTGCACCTAAATTTAATTTTTGTAGTAGTAAATATACTACTACAATACATTAATATTTACCGTTTTATGACACACCAAGTCCAACTGCTTAGTACAGCAATTTATGTAAAAAGTTGAAACTTTTATTTATTATTATTATTATTATTATTATTCACTTAAGTGAAATGTAACATAGTTACAGCGTGTACTATATATTAAAGAGTTGGTGAAACTTTAGGTGGGCTTCAATACTTGTATGAAATTATTACCAAACTATGTATGTACCAAGTACTCGCTACCTTATTTTGGTAAATAAAGATTTTTTTTCTTCTCCTTTATCTTTGTCACATGCTATATAAAAACAAACAATTTCACAAACTATATGCATAAAATTAGAAAAAGGTTATTTGAAGTGGGAGAGAGATGATTTGTCACAATAGGTATATGTATGGAAGACAATAGACTTTGTTGCTCCTGAAAATTCTAAGAGCATCCCCAATGCTACTGAAAACAGGGGTACGCCGGCGACCCCGAAACACGGGTGCGCGTCGTGCTGGCGACCCTTGACGGTGCACACTGGGGTGCTCAATTGCAACCCCTCCCCATCCTCACGAGCTGATTTTTTTTTATTTATTAATTTATATTATTTTTAAATACAAAATTTACTATTAAATCAAGTATTTTTCTTGGTGTAGTGGTTACAAACGTTGACATGTAAATAATAGGACCCTCTTGCTGGCAATTTTTTATTTAATTTTCCTAAATTTTTCTGATGATTTTTTTCATTAACATATAATATTAATAATAATATTTTTTATTAATATTTTTATTGAAATACAAAAAAATAAAGAAAAAATAAAAATTAAATTAAATTAAAATCGAGAGAAACTCGGAGAGCCCTCGCAAGAGCACTTCGGGGGAGGATCCCCTGCAGTGTATAGAAACACAACAGATTCTGCAGTGCTTCATACGGCACCGTTTCTACCCCTTTTTCTATTTTTTTAATTGTTTTTTATAGTAGATGTTTTCTTCTATAATGTAATAATAAATTACTTAATTCATATTAAAGAGGTTAGTCAAAATTTAAATTTAAGACTAAAAACTACAAATTCCAATATGAAATAATTAACCCTTTTTAAAATGATTAACATAAAAAATTAAAAAAATACAAATTTATAAAACATAAAGCCTGTGAAAATAATCAATTAAAATGAAATAGATATAAAAATTAATAA
The DNA here is from genome assembly GCA_001642375.2 of Mentha longifolia. Taxonomy (NCBI): domain Eukaryota; kingdom Viridiplantae; phylum Streptophyta; class Magnoliopsida; order Lamiales; family Lamiaceae; genus Mentha; species Mentha longifolia. The sequence goes on from CM038121.1 coordinate 16,418,895, forward strand.
TAGAATTACAAACTCCCTTTATGAAATAAAATCAATAATTATAATAATGAACTAAACAATGCATTAGGAAATACAAAAAAGAAAAGCTAAAATATATAAACATAAAAAAGGAAAATGGAAAATTGGTTAAAAAGAAGCAAAACGCCATAGTTTCATGGCACAACACCCTGCTGTGCATTGTTGACACAGCAGGGAATCCTATGAGTGTCATAGTATCCCGTAAAAAAAAACTTTAAAATTATATTTTAAAATCCGTACTAAATTTCGGTAGAAATGCGTGTCGAAAATGTCAATCAAATGAATAGTGCCTAATATAGTGGGATGGAAGTAGTAATTTATTAAATTAATACGCCGTATAACATAGTTCGTCTTTTTTAATATAATTATGTGCATGTTTGTTTTTACATATATGTGTTTAATGTGAGGCCACCTTTGTGGATATAAATTATAAACTATTGAGATTGTACATAATACTACATGTTAGATTTTTTTTCATCAAGTAGTAGGAGAATTTTTTTTCTTAATACCAACATATACACTTTGCGGTTCGGATTTTTTATTTTTAGGTTTTATTTCCTTTTGGTCTTTTTTTAATTTATAAACTTCATTATCCAAACATTTTCAATAACATACAGGCTCTTGTCACATTATATTTTATAATTTTTAAAAAAATATATTTTATAAGATACTAGAACTTATAAATTCTTCAAAATACTTAGCCGAGCCGAATACGTGGAAAATTGAGTTTTGGTTCATTGAACACTTGAGATTTTCCACTCCTCTAATTTGGTGCTGCAGCATTATTGTTTGGTGTTCTACTCGTTGTATTAGCATATTATTTCTTCAATTTCTATTCATTCTGAACCAATTTAAAATTTCAAGTTTTCAGACTATTGTCTATAATGGTTGATTATTGCATAATTACCATTTATATAATTTCTAAATCAATTCTTAATTAATGTTTGCTAGTAGTATTGATTAGATTATAATTATTTTATTTTACAATACTACTAGTAAAGTATTAAATTTATGATATGCACAAGTTTGGCAACGAAATTGATATTACAATTTTATTCCACTTTTTAAAGTATGATTAAACGTTAAGAATTTATTTGAGGAACAATCTCAATCCACCTTAGACATTATTAATACTTCATATGTCCATAATTTGTTGGTTAAGTTGACTTTTTGACTTTTTTTGAAAGTTCGTGATGATAGATTTGAAATTGTATTTTTGGAGTTTATTTTTTTTATAAGGTATTACGAGTGTTGTAGTTCCATGTAAAAAAAACTAAAATTCCAAAAATACAATTTAAAATCCATAATCACAAAGCTCTAAAATCATCTATAAATTATTTTTGGCCAACAGATCGTGGACGGAGGGAGTACGTTACAGACAATATCATGTGGGTTGAGAAGTCAAGAGTTTAGGCTTTTTATATTTCAAGAACAATTGAATGGGCATAAAGTGATTCTTCATCATTTTTTTAATTTTTATATCAAATTTTAGTATATAATTATTATATATTTTCCAAAAATTCGAAAAGAGATGGGCAATACCCGACGGGTACCCTTCTTAGTAGTTTTTATAGTGCACCTTGGTACACTACACAAGTAATTATATCGACAGAAATTCTATTCACATCAAAAATTATATTTGTCAATAAATTATAAATTGACAAAATAATTTTTGCATGTAGTTATACTTGATGTCCAAGATTCAAATATAAGCGTGTAAATTTAAAATAATAATATTACTTTAAGCTTACACATTGGATGCAAAATTTGAATGAGAATATATTTTTTTAATACATACAATTTTTTTGATGTTGATATATAAAATCATGCATATCAAATGCAACTACATGCAAACAATATTTTATTGATGAATAATATATTGACAAATATAATTACCGATATGAATAAAAAAATGGCAATTTAATACTTGTATAATGTACCAAAATGCACTATAAAATCCACCAGATAAGGGGTCGAGGAGAATTTCTTATGGCGATATGAATATGAAAAGTATAACCCGACTATACGTGATATTAAGAGATAGAAATCTTTTATTACAAAATAAGATCATAAGTTATAATTTATGTTCATCACATGTCAAAATAAAAAATTAAAAAAAAAAAAAGGTAGAAGAAGAGAAAATTAGGGAAGAAAAAAATGAAATTGCTTGAGAAAAATGAAAAGGGAAAAAAGAGGAAAGGGTCAATTTAGGGAAGAAAAAATTGCAATCGAGCAGGGTGAAAGGAAAAAAAGGGGAAGAAAAGTTTGCGTACACGGTCAATACTACTCATTGTTCGTATGGGGGGGGGGGGGGGGGGGGGTGTTGGGTGACGTGTAAATACGGGATTGGCCACAAATAACAAAATGAAACAACAACAATCCCCCTCTTCCCATTTCCATCACAACACGCACTGCACGCATACTTACACTATACATATACATATAGAGAGAGAGAGAAAGAGAAAGAGAAACCAGAAGGAAGGAAGGGGGTCGGGGGAGGGGGAGGAGAGATAGAGACAGAGACACAGAGAGAGTGTAGCTATGGAGTGAACGATGGAAGGGGTGGCCATGTTACGGCAACTTATTGGGCAGTTACAAGAGGTTTTGGAACTCTACGGTTCTCCTTCCCCTACGGTCCCTTCCAATTACTTCATTCAGTTTCAACCCACTTCGCACCACCAACCCCTCAGGTCTCTCATTATTTCCCCATTTTTGTGTGTGTGTGTGCGCCGATTCTGATTTTTTTTAATTTCATTTTTGATTTTTTTTGCTGCGAATGAGGGGGTGTCTGGATTCCATGTTCATTTTTTTTCGGAAGTTTACTTCACTTAATTTTCTATTTCTGGGTTAGGTTATCGTCAGCAGCTCCGATTTTTTGCCATTTGGTTTGGTTTTTATTTGTAAATGTTTGCTTGTTTAAATGGAAAGGGATTTTTGGGTGTGTATGCTGTTTTCCTCTCTCTCTAGTTTCTGATTAATTCGCTCTACTGTTTTGGCGAGAGGAAGTATTTTTTAGTACAGTATGTATTGTGTGACGCTGTGAGTACTGTGAGCTTTGGTTGTGAAATCTACAGTAGCAAGCCTCGTTATTTTGGGCTCGGTTTGGCGTCAAAGAAGAATTTCATGAGTATTGTTTCTTTTGTTATTGCTTCACGATATATACTAATTATTGTTACTGAGCAGCGTTTTGGACTTTAAGAAGAGTTTTTGTTTCCATTTCAAGAAAGTTTTATGTTTTAATTTTGCACTCTACTGGAATAATGGGTTTTTAATTGTAATTTAAGTCGTGGATTTACTATTTGTAAACTTCATGAGTGCCCTATGTAGCTGTTATACTCAGTTCTGCTTTGTGTTAGCATTTAACTGTATTACAAGGTAAACATGGTTTTGTTTGAAAAGTGTGTGCTTTTGAGGTCTGTATCCATCTTGTTCCTAGCTTCAATTGGGTTTAGGTGCTCCTTGTTTGCAGACTTTCTTATCAAGTATAATTGTGCATAGCTTGACGTACACTAAGTTATTGGACATGTCGAAATCGGATTTTCTTGTAAACCTTCCCTTCAGCTGCACCGCGTACCAGTGATGGTATTGATGCAAGAATCAAGATTTGAATTGAAATCTGAGTTCTTAAGACTCTCCTTCTGCATTAAAACTTGTTCAAGTTTGTAATCCATTTTTAGTATCTTTCAGGCGTATATGTTGGTGATGCCATATACCCAGATAAGGTGAAGTTTTTAATATCATTAGTATGACATAAAAGAAGAATGGATGTTTTTGATATTTCTGTAGATTGAGGAATATGAACTTCAAGCCATTTTTCTGTCACTAGAATTGGGCAAAAGAAATCAAAATTCAACAACTATGATCCCTGTTGATTCTCTATAAGATGTCAATTATAGGCTTGGGACGGACTCTTTTAGTAATTGCTAATTTTGTAGGGTATATGGCGTCACAGGCTGTTTTCTTCTTCAGAATACTTTTGTTTCTTCTATTTTCCATTCAACATCTTCCATTTCTAGCATGGACCCTGGTTTTCCATGGTCTTATAAGTCATACTGAACTAGGTGTTATCTGCTCATTTTCTAAAATAATAAAATGTCTTGGGCTGCTTAGAAAATAATAATTTGTTATGATCTTACCCTTTCCACTCCTCATGTGGTCATGGAGGGAAGATGCAGCCACTTTTGTATATCATTTCTCAGGCTATTAGTATTCATTTTATCACGATCACTTTTTTTTGAGTTTAGCACTTTAACCTATTTGGTTCTTGGTTCTCTGAATGCTTGGCACGGATCTTCTCTTCTTCCTATAACTCATTCATGAAAATGGATGTCAATTTACGCATTCATAGGAAGGGTAAGAAGCTGAAATGTGGTATAAAGCCAACCTAGTTAACTTTTAAGTATGTATTCATATATTATGTTCTCTTTTACATAGAAAAGTTTTTCAATTTCCGCCAAAGATTTCCTTAAGAGCTTCCAATTTCTTATCACTGATCATGATCATTTTGTATACATTCTTTACTGGGAAAGTGGTCGGAATTAGAGGGCTATGTTCATTTGGAGGTTCTGCACGATCATTTGTCCCTTCCACTTCTTAACCAGATATATCTTCTTTGTATCAAATCAGAAACTTGACACTGAGATATGCTATTATGCTCGGTGCCTTGGTTAGAGGACTTAGATTATTGGATACGATAGGTATATATGAGATAATAAGAGTTTAGATGACGCAGACACGTCATGCCATGGCCCATTTCTATTTATCTACTTGTTGATTGTCCTTGTATATCTTGAGGATTAGTGTTCCCAATCACTAGCTGAATTCCAACATTATCACACCCTTGAGTTTCACAATCAAGAAATGTAAAGATTGAAGACAGTCAGACAATTTCTGGCAACTCACCCTAGTCCAACAAGTAAGCAAGACTATAAGATTACATGAAAACCGGGGTTGGTAGGGTGGAGGTTGTAATATAATGGCCAGACTTATGATTTTTAATATGTGTTAACACACTGGAAGTTGGCCTATTCTTATGCCACCAATACTTTTATAGGCTTACATTTAGTTGGTTTGATTTGCTCCTTATGGCAGAAGCTATTAGAAAGCTGGGCATTATTTTGAGTGTTCTCCTGATTCATTTTTGTGATACAAGTTTGGTGTATTTAATCCTTGTCATATAAGCTAGCTGTTAGGACGCATGTGGATTCAAGTACGCCATTTCTCCATTTTTGGTCATCATTGCAAAATTATTGGATGTAATTCTCCCTTTTTTCTTTAAATTTTTTTCTTGGGGTGCTCCTTTTAATGAGATAATATCGTTGCTCCCTGGTCCCCAGATACTGAACTTTTAAAGCTTGTTTACCACTTGAAGCTTCATAACTGGATTTCATTTGGCATATGGGTTCTTCTAAATGATAATGCATGCCAACAATTTAGATATGATAAGATAGCCTGACCATAGACCTCATGGATCTGGTATTTTATGTGCTTGTACCCTATGGCCTTTGATAGCAAGGCTAGCGGCACTAGTGTAGATTTAGATCCTTTGTTTTATATATTGTGCTATCTTGTTGATTCTCTTATTTGCAATCTATCACTATTAAGCATTTTTTTTATTTCATCATCTTGTGCACCACACACCACTTGATTGGTTTCTTCTCTTTCCATGTCCAGGAGTTTGTTTATAACAAAGATTGTATTCTCAAGATATAGAAATTCTGATACTGTTACTTATTCATGTAGTGATGAAAACCATGGGCCGTATTGTTTGGTTGTCTGAGTAAATAGGATTCTCGACCCCTCACTTTTCTAGATGACTTTACTTCTCTTATAGGCTGTTTTCATATCTAGTTGTCCTTTATAGTACTGAATTTTAATGAACTTGTTTCTTGCTACTCAGCCAACTTCAGTATCTGAATATGCCTTTGGATTTTGCAGATGGTGTTACTTCAATATTGAAGGTAGCTCTTTAGAGGACAGTTGTTGTAACATAATAATGACAGCTGGTAAATCCGAAAATCTGAAAATGCTGGAACCGGGCAAACCTCCACCCTCAAAGAAAGCCAGAAAGGAGCGCAGTCGCGGAAAAGCAACTGCTGCTACAAGCTCAAATGAAATCATGGAACAACACATCTGGAAAGATTTCCCGGAGGACCTCTTTGAAGCTGTAATAGCAAGACTTCCAATAGCGACCTTTTTCCGTTTCCGTTCAGTTTGTAGGAAGTGGAATTCGTTGCTGACTTCTCAGAGCTTCTCCCAACAATGTGCTGAGGTGAACCATGCCAAGTCTTGGTTCTACACCATCACACACGAGAACGTCAACACTGGAGCAATGTACGATCCTTCATTGAAGAAGTGGCACCACCCAACTGTACCCGCTCTGCCAACTAAGCTAATTGTGTTGCCAGTGGCATCCGCAGGGGGTCTCATTTGCTTCCTTGACATCGGGCACCGAAGCTTCTACGTCTGCAACCCTCTTACTCGATCCTTCAAGGAGTTGCCAGCCAGATCTGTGAAGGTCTGGTCCCGCGTAGCAGTCGGAATGACACTGTGTCACAGATCAGAGTACAAGATCCTCTGGGTTGGTTGCGAGGGGGATTATGAAGTCTTTGACTCCCAAAAAAACTCATGGATACGTCCTGGAGTCATGCCCCCGAACATCAAGCTTCCGCTCGCGCTAAACTTCCGGTCTCAGGCGGTGTGCGTGGACGGGTCGCTCTATTTCATGCGTTCGGACCCCGACGGGCTCTTGTCGTACGAGATGGAAAACGGGGTATGGAAACAGTATGTGATTCCAGTCCCTCCGCACTTGAGTGATCACACTCTGGCGGAGTGCGGGGGGAGGATCATGCTGGTGGGGCTGCTGACGAAGAATGCAGCCACGTGTGTCTGCATATGGGAGCTGCAGAAGATGACTCTGTTGTGGAAGGAGGTTGACAGAATGCCAAACATATGGTGCTTGGAGTTTTACGGAAAGCACGTTAGGATGACTTGCCTGGGTAACAAAGGCTTGCTCATGCTATCACTGAGGTCGAGGCAAATGAATCGACTCGTTACTTACGATCTGTGGAGTGGGGAGTGGCTTAAGGTGCCGGGATGCGTGCTGCCGCGAGGGAGGAAGAGGCAGTGGATTGCTTGTGGCACTGCTTTTCACCCTTGCTTGACTGCTGTGGCTTAAGTATTTGTTTTGTGTTGTGATTTGCAGGTTTAGTTGCAGCGTTGTTTCGAGCACGTTTTGCTACTGATAACTCTCTCTGGAGCTCGATTTTCTTCAGCCAGGAGCATCACGGAGAGAGTTATGTGATGTATGATCAATGGTACAATGTGGATTTTGTAACGTAATTTGAAGGACCAAATCAAATGTATTGTATTTTCAAGTTTGCCAACTGAGATACAGAAGCCCAGGTTTTGGGGAACAAATAATCAATGTATATTGTTGTGCCTGCAATATTTTAATTATTTGTGTTTTAGAAGCAAACTTTTTGTGATGAACAACTTCAATAGTTTCGTCTCATGTCATGCATTGTTTATTCCAAAACATAGGAGAGTCAAGAGTGCAATGAGTAGATTTGAATGATGTAAATTTTGTAGAGTAAATTGTTTTCTTTAATCTAAAATACTCCCTCGTAATATATTTTTAATCCCTTTATTTTCTTTTGGTTGGCCTTCATGCCTCACAGTCCATTGCCTGGCCAATGACTGTAATTGTAGAGAATATATAACATCGAAAAGTAAGAGACTCGAAGAGGGGATGTTAAAATATACTACCTCCATCCCATTACATTAGTCCTCTTTGCTTTTTGATTGTTCGGTACGCTTTTCCACCGAAACCTAATACGAGTTTTAAAATATAATTTTGACATATTCATTTTTTCACGGGGTACAGTACCCCGTGAAAAAATGAATACGTTAAAATTATATTTTAAAACTCGTACTAGGTTTCGGTGGAAAAACGTGTATCAAAAAGCAAAGAGGACTAATGTAATGAGATGAAGGTAGTATATGGGGAGCAAAATAGTGAGAGGAACAAACACATAAAAGATTACAACAAGACTTATGCTATGTTTTTTTAGGAGTTTTTCAAAACAAAGTTGCACAAAAAGGTACAAAAGTTTCCGCATACAGAAACATAGACCATCAACGGAGAAGACGCATTAAGATTAAGATCATAGACCATCAACGGAGAAGACGCATTAAGATTAAGATCAGCCGTATTGAACATGACAGGCAGTTAAGCCATCCCTCCACTTGTTGCCGTCCTGATTATCTGGAATAGGGCTGTGAAGAAAAAAACAAAGGATGATTACTAATTCACACACTAAACAAGAAATGATCGAAACGAAGGAAAATACTCTGTCCCTTTAAAGATGATACGTTTCATTATTTATACCTTACATAGAATAAACGTATCATCTTTGAAAGGATGGAAGGAGGGAGTACTATTTTAGCAAGGAAACAGAGATTGCACAACAAGATGAGAGAATTCCCTCAAAGTGAATGCTTCCACATGCAAATCCAAGGCAGCATAGCAATGCAAGCAACTAGATTAGATATCTCTACACTATCCATCCTGTGTAAAAAAAAAACCCACAAAGAGTTCGTGCAACTTGTTTCAATTCATGATCCCTTCCCTACTATATTTCAAAATCAAGATGGAACTCTTTTTGAATCATGACTTCATAAGGACACATATATATATAGTCTCTCTATTTTTGTAATTAGGGACTTAAATCTATTTACTTTATTTTTATCAACTACACTGGGAAAATACGAAACCAAGGCAGCTAAGCAAAATGCTAAAACTCATGTATGTACGAGGAATGATGCATTCTCGACAAGACTTACATGATCCAATGACGACAAAAATGAAGAAACCGATCAAGACTGGACCAACAGCTAAGTTGCTTCCCTTCTTGGTGCTCGACTCGGCGACAGCTCCACGTTTGTTGATATTCTTCTCAAACTTCTCTACCTTCCTGTCTGCAAGCCTCCTTGAAGTTGTCTGCATGCAACTGATGTTAATAATGAACATAGAAAAAAAAAAAAAAAAAAAAAAAAAAAAGCGAATCTCAAAGCAACACCAAGGCTAAAATAATCAGAGTGATATTTCCAACATAAATTAGAGGTATCATCATCGTTTCTGAGAAGCAAAAAGATAAAAATTTATGAGATAATGGTTACACCTCTTCCCAAAACAAGTGTAAAACTAGTGATACCGCCCCAAATCATTACAAAATTATAGAGTCAATTCTTTTTTAGAATTTTTTGTCGTGCAATAGAAATTGTTCCAAAATTTTAATTTTTGAAAGAAATCAATGCAGACCGCCCACACCGTAACGTGAATATCCGATTTTCCATAAGGCACCCTCCGAACAAAGATCTACGGCTTCATCAATTTTCAGCAATAGATCCTAAAATCTTGTCCGTTAGTGAATTCCCTAAAAGAATTCAAATATCAAACCCAAGCGCCCGTTTCCACTATTAGATCTAGATTAAAATCTAATGTCATTTCAAAAAATCAGAAAGAACAAATGATCGTGAGACCAAATCAAGCGGAAATCAAATTATAAGGGAAAAATAAAACCTCTACGGAAAATAGACATATAACAACGCTATACATCGAAATAGCACAATCGGGAAGAAAAAGGGATGAATTCTTCGAATATATTGAAGGAAATAGGGATATTACCATTTTAACGGCGAGATCGGCGTTCGTAAGAAAGTTTCGAAGAGAGAATTGCCGGAGAAACGAGGGATGAATGAGCTCCGGCGAGGTAAGCTGTTGACCGATTTCTCGATTTTCTGAGTTTAGGGAGCTATTTATAGAGAGGGATAATGGCGTTAATTTCGGGCCATCACCGACTCGCATTAACTAGGCAACGACGCGTATTTATTTCTACGTGGCGTTATATGATTGGTCTTCTTTTGTACCGGTGGGCTAATTCGATTTTTATTTTATTTTATATAATTTCAAATTCCATGTTCTTGTTTAGCGTACGGACCTAGTATTATTTTGTATGCGACTTTGAAGTTTGAATCCTTCATCGCCTCCTTTCCTTAAAACCAATAGAAAATTCAGCATTGTTCGTAATATAGAATCTCTCTCCGGTCTCCCAACCAACTAGGTCTGCAAACGAAACCAAGTCATAAGAAAATTTCATTTATATTACTTTCAACAAATCTCGTTAGTTAAACGAATTAAGCTTAAACTAGATAGGGCTGGCAAAGTGGCAGGTCGGGCCGGGCTGATCATTTCGGGTCTCAACTTTCGATGCCCGGCCAGGCCCTAATGTATGTTTTTAGTGTAAAATGACCGGGCCGGGCGGGGCTTATTGGACTTTTCTACATTTTTGGGCCGGCAGGGCCGGCCCGAATTCTTCCGGGCCTAACTTTATGAGGCCCAGTCCGGCCCAAAAATAGGGCGGGCCACCGGGCCGGGCCAACTTTGCCACCCCTAAAACTAGATAGTGATACTTGTCATTGGCTAGTTTAGTTGTTCGGCTTGAAATCCACTAGCTTGATAAAACTTACTCCCTCCATTATCGTGTGGACGGAGTATTTGATGTGATTTGGTATAAAGTAAAAAATAGATAAAGTAAAATAAATATTATAATGAAATTTTAGTTGATTTTGTGAAAAATATTTATGAATATGGAGTCTACGGCTAAAATTGAAAATGTTTACGTTTTTTTGTAAACGGTCGAAAATGCAAAATGTTTACGTTTTTTACGGACGAAATGATATATTTTTACAACATACGGAGTAATTAGTAATAATTGTATTCAGTATATAAATTAATTTTATTTATTGGAAAAAAACATGGCTTGAAAATCTACTAGCTTGATGATTAATTTATGTTTTTTTACAATATTATTAGTAGTAATTGTATTTGGTATATAAATTAACTTTATTTATTGTCAAAAAAAAGTATTACAGTATCATAGATAGTATAGATTCGATTAAGAGTTAGATAAGCTTTATTTAAAGAGTTTAGAAGATGCAAAATCTTATAAATTGAGATAAAAAGTAATTAATTCTGAAAATCGAAAAATCCATAATTTTATAAAATCAAAAATGTAGAAATATAGGATTATATGATGAAAAGTAACATTTGAAAAATAAATAAATTGTGATGAAGGAACTTCTTGCAAGTCTTGCAAAGATTATTTTGCTAAATATTTTTTAGGAGCCTATATGTTTCTAAAACAACTTATTAAGTTGTAGACTTGTAGTAAGGAGCTTATAAGCTCAATCAAACACTTCTCTAAGTTCAAATAAGCTCATAAGCTTTGAAATGTTTGTAAATTATAAGGTGGATAATCTCATGTACTCCTTCTGTCCACGAAAAATGTTTGTAAACACTTGATATAATGTCTACATCACGTAACATTAAGTGAGATCTAAACTGTTTTTTTAAATCAACTTTTCAACACATAAAAATACATGTTGAAAGAGACCGTTCACGTTTTTTATGCAGGAGGGTGTATACTTTATCCAACATAATGTAATGAGATAAAGTATACAAGACGGCCAAATTGCGTCTAAAATTTCAATAGGTCCCTACATTTCATATTTGCTGCTGGTTCCAAACTAATGCACAAGTCTAAAATGAGAAAGCTATCAAAACTGAGAGTCAATACAATCAAGTGCTTTTGCTTTGCAGATTAAAGCCAAGTATTTCAACAGTGTGGAACATGAAATATTGAACAAAATGTTCAAAATTAAAAGAGAAAAGAGTATGGCAGGTTAAAAGACTATAGTATTAATAATAAAAGGGAAAAAAAAAAGAAAAAAAAAAGGGCTGGTTCATAAATCTCAGACTAGCAAACTACCTACCTTGACTTGAACTGGCAGCAAGTATATACAACTCCCACCTAAATAGTACCTGTTGAATCGCCAAAAGGGGAGGCCATCAGTTTCATGCAAATTGAAGTTAGTTGTTCGGAGCACCATTCTGGCATGGCAAGAAAAGACCGAAGCGCCCTTTGCTAGTTTTACAACATCCATGCCAGAGAGAAAGCTAAGGATTTCAAGAACACCTCTAATCTGCAACTTCCATTTCTCTTCATGAAGTATTTCAGCATCCTAAACCCATCTCTATACCTTGCTTCATTTTATGTCAACAAACTTTGTGGCAATTATTGCCAACAAGAAAACAATCAGCTAGAAGAATTCTAACTTTTGTTTTAGGCGATGTTCAATTTCTAGTCCATTTCTCTTATCTCATGAAACTCCTTCTCCATTTTGGTGCTGGTAACACCATCACAATCAACTGCCTTCACTGTTTCTGTATCCTCGTCAATCTCCACTAATTTGATTGTCTTGTCCATTTCGGTGCTGGTTGCACCATCACATTCAATTTCCTTCACTGTTATGATATCCTCATCATCAGTCTCCACTAACTCAATCGTTTTCCCCAATTCAGTGCTGGTAAGATCATCACATTCAACTGCCTTCGCTGTTTTAATATCCTCATCAGTCTCCACTAACTCAATCGTTTTCCCCAATTTGATGCTGGTAAGACCATCACATTCAACTGCCTTCGCTGTGTCGATAATCTCATCAGTCTCCACAAACTCCATTGCTTCAATTTCTGACATGAGTTGAAGAAATTGAGAAGGAATGGCAGATGGATCCAACTGAAGACAACCCTTAAGCGAATTCAATCCTTCTAGGCTGGTAAGCAAATGGGATGGCACCTGGTGAGAGAAACGAGAAAGTTCTTCCTTCGGGATCCTACGTATTTCACTTGGATCAAAATGCTGACGAAAAACAGCTTTGAAGCCAGCAACTTTAACCAAGGGAATGACAATTACTCCATCCTCCTCATCACAGTCTTCAAGCACTTCAACCATGTCATATTTGTGCATTTCTTTGTCTTCCGTGAGCTCGTTCCATTCTGGGGACCAATTCCTATACAAAGCCCAGACATCTCCCTTCCGAGGAAATATCAAAATGGTCTTCAAAAAGTCCTTTTTCCATCTGACCTTGTGTGAGAAACAGTCTATTGAGTCACAAATTTCATGTCTGCCTTCCTTAAACTCACCATATGTTCTCAAAAAGCCACTCACAAACCAGCGCCCATTTTCAAGTCTGTTGTGGGTTGTGGAACTGAGCAAGCTCATGCTCACCTTGAACGGAGTTCGAGATATCACATTCTGTATCATGGCATAGTGACGTGGCATCCCATCATCGTCATCATACACAGCCCACACTTGTTTGGCATCAAAACAGTTCTCTGTTCTGCTCTTGTCAAAATCATAAAAATCAGGTTCCAACACATCCATGCACATATGCTTCTCTGTCTCCAATGATTTACAAGGTTTTTTCTGCTTGCACATGAATCCATGACTAACAAGACTATCGCTCTCGGTTGAAGTTTTGTTTTCTTTCTTACTTATAAGATTATCCTCACCGATCAAATTCCTCACCACATCAGCTGAGATGCATTCCTTGAGTTTTCTTTGTATTTCATCACGAGCCTTCTCCATTGCTACATGTTTGATGTCAAAACGACGAACGCGACTGCTTTCACATTCCATAAATTGGCCTCGGTGAATCGTGCCACTTTCGCTGTTCATTTTATCTTTGTTCACACCACAGTCTTCAGCCCCTTTTCTCCTCTTGGAAGCTTCAGAGTTTCTAAAGGATTCCCCACCTATTGTTCTTTTCGATGCAGAATTTTTCCGTTTCAATGCCTCTTCTCTTCTTGCAGCTGCTTGAGCTTTCTGCCTTTCCCTTTTGACTTTCTCATAAGCCTGCTGAACCATACTAGCAGCTTTAACAGCAGATTGAGCACCAGAGGGCTCAGTGAAAGGAACCCACTGGAAATTCTTGGGATTCGATCCATTGTGATGAGTGCCTGAGTTGTTCCTAGAGGCATCAGAAACCTCCTTCTTCCTTCGATGAGAATTGCTGGTCTGAGGTATCTTAGAACTCTTAGTAGAAGGAGGATCAATTTCAACCGCAAAGTAGGCCTCATGACAATTAGGGCAGAGAAGATTGTGATTGAGATACATTCTAAGATATTCGTACTGCATTTTACATCGATGACACACAGTCCAAAATGTATGGCGCTCCTTTTTTCTCTTAATTTTATCACCTTTTTGAGCCTTCATCTGTGAAGATGCAGTGTTTGCAAAGTTGTAGAACCCATTTTGTGCCGGAGCTGGTGACTTACCCTCGTTCTTATTCTGATTTCTCTGCTGAAGTAGCCTGCCACACCTCAGATCATAAGCAGTTTTTTTGCTTTTATCTGACAATAAATTCCATGCTTGGGAGATAAAATGAAATGCCCCTTCAGCCCCAATAGATCTGTTCTTATCAGGATGAAGAAGAAGAGCCAGTTTTCTATACTGTTTCCTTATTGACTCGTCATCAGCTAAAGGGGTCAAACCAAGCACACCATACCAATTCGATTCTCCATTTACTTTCTCCTCTTCTCCAGAAATATAGACCTCAAGCGTCATCACCATTTGCGAAATACCCTCTAGCTCGGGATATAAATTTTGGGCCTTGACAGCAAATTTCTTGGCCCCCTTCATGTCCCTTGCCACAAACTTCCTCTCTGCAATTTCTTTCGCTCTCAGAGCTTCTTCTCTGTTGCACTCCATCTACCCTGTTCCCCTCACTCTACGTTCCCTCTATGGATCACCACAGTTGAGAAAAAAAGAGTAAAATCAACAACTCGAAGCAGAATTCAACAATAAAGCACTAAAAGCTATGCAACAACAATAAAATCATCACCTCCAACAGCAGCAAATCAACTAGAAGAGAAAACAATTCGGGAACATATGATGAAATTAAGAGTTAAACAATACAAAACAAATAAATAATAAAAATGCATCCAACCTAAATCAACTACAATATCCATCAGCAAAAATTCAAACTCAAACACAGAACATCCAACCTAAATCAAGACAAGCTAACTATCAGTTCAAACATAATCGGCAAAAGGAACAACTACATTCGATCAATTAAATCAAATCTAACAAACTATCAGCTAATTTATCAGCAGCCCAAAACCCAAATCAACAACAGCAATCACATAAACGGCAGAATAAACACAACAATTCAAATAAAAATTGCTCCGATAACAGAACTAGTAAGCAGCTAACATCACATTATCATCGTCGGAAAAATAAAAATAAAAAACCCTAAACGGCGATCAGCCGGAAAATAGGGCAGCGAGGTTACCTTAAGAGAGAGAAATACGTATTGTCGCTATGGGAATGAAGCGCAGAGTTTCATAACTGGAGTTTAATTTTCAGTTTTTCGAATTTGCCCCAAAATTTTCTCCACGATTGGATTTTCGGGAAAAGGATCTCAGTGTAGATTGTAGAAGAGGTAAAAATTGTTGTTTTAATTTTTAGTATTTTGTTTTCTCTTTCTCGAAAAAGAAAAAAGAAATGGAGGAGACATTACGATTTAGGAGTTAGACAACAATATAATGGGGGCATCTCATCTCATGGTGCAGATACCATTTTCTTTCATCGAATTAACTAACCATGGTTAGATTTTAATGATGAGATATGTTGGAAACTTAACCATGGTTAACTATAAAAATGGGGTTAGCCTTGTTTTTCACTCTTCAAAGATAATCATCTAATAATGCTAATTGCAATAAATACGACAATAATGATTATCGTTGATGTTACTATGTCAATATATTTTTATTTCATGCTTTTATATCATCAATATAATGAGTTAATACTTAATACTCTCCGTCCACAAAAATCTTAGCATATAGTTTAATATTTAGTTAATAATGTGTTAAAGTGATTCTTTTGGCCTGACTTGTTAAGTGATCCTTTTCGTCTTACTTGTTAAAGTCTATTATTATGGGGTGAACAACTCAAAAAGGAAATGTCCTAAAGATAGTCAACAACCGAAAAGAAAAATAGTATTTACAAGATCGTGGACGGAAGAAGTATGATATAATTGTATATATATTTTTGAGATAATAGTATTATGATAATCATTAGAGAAAATGTGTTTTATAAAGTTGGATTAAATTTATTAAAAAAATAGTTTAATACTTTCTCCGTCCTGCGGCAATTGTCCACCTTTATTATTTTATACCTCACATATATTCCCCCTTTTGGACAATTGCCGCGGGACGGAGGGAGACCCCCGAATATGCACATTTTTATTCAATATGAGTCTCTATTAAATTATGTTTCGAATTTGCATCTTTTATCGAGTATATTTTAATATGCGTGAGCGTGAGATGTTACTAATTATTTTAGATATTACACCATGAATTTTCTTTGCAATCTGGTCGATATGTCCGAGTGGTTAAGGAGACAGACTTGAAATCTGTTGGGCTTCGCCCGCGCAGGTTCGAACCCTGCTGTCGACGTTTTATATTTTTTTTTATAGTTTTTTTTTTTTTCTAGCCAATCAATGTCGTGAAATTAGTGATTTTCATATCAATTGTTCTCAACTTAAACAAGACTTAATCTGGATATGAAGCTCATTACCAAAGAAAACTCAGCATTCTTCTTGTAAGAAATTCGATTCTTGACAAGTTTCTTTTTTCTTTTTTTTATAAATTTTTCTGTGTAAAAGAGATTATAGTTGGATCACTTGTTCAAACAATTTGCACATTCTTCTGCTTACAAATTCTTGTTATCATATTTCCTTAGGAAGAGGGGAATGGGAAACAAAAATTAAGAATATTGCGAGTTTACGAAGAGGGTATCGATTCAACCAATATCAGCAAACATAATCCATTTCTGAAAGAGAAGAATAATTATACATGATCTATAATAATATACACATAACATAATAAGCTCAAAAATTAAAAAATAACATCCCTCTCAAGAAATTCAACATATAGCAAAATAAATATAGATAATGCTGTTTCCACCTAACCAGTAAAACAAAAACAGCTAAAATGAATTTTTCATCTCATCTTCAAATGATGAAAAGAGTTTTCTTGGACTTGATAGAGATGCTATTTCGAATCGAAGATGTATTCTTAAAGAGAGAGATCGAGAGAGAGAGAGAGGTATATCCACAGTTCCACAACTGGAGTCGTAAATATGCATGACAAACACAGCACCGAATCAAACAACAAAAGTGCTGCGAAGCCGTTGTCCAGTGACCTAATACAACATCTTCCACGCTGCAATGAAAAACAAAGTAAAATCAAAGTCACTCATCTCCTCAATAAATGAACAGTGTATGGGCACGCACAAAATCATACAATAACAAGATTATATTAGAACAGTTCTCAAAACAAAAACAAAAACAAAAAAAAAAGGATTCGATTAGAACAACAATAGTACAAGAGTAAACATTGGAGCCAGAGCACAGCACACTTCAACAAGTATTAAACTTTCATCAAACTCGATTGTATGCAAATACAACACTTGAAGACACTTTTACGCGTCTCTCACTTCACAACAATTGAAAGTAAGTGATTTTAACAATTCTAGATTATGAACATGCTTAGCTAAATAAGTATACTGCCTAGCTATCCAAAGGATCTCAACGAAGCTGCTATTCCTAGGCAATGATTTGGTTACAAGTTTTCGAGAGGTTTCCATGCCATTCGATTAAATGGTTCCGGAGAATTTCCAAGTAGGTGGAGATGGTCTTGTCTCACAATAATAATTAATAACATGTCCTTCCTATTGATAATGCAGTCTGAAAATTTATGGAGCTTTTCTATATCCACCCACCACGGCATCTTCATCAACTTCAGTACAATAATAATACCTAATTGCTATACTGCAAGCAGAGGAATCCATGTGACATATCTCGGTAGTCAGTATAGTTGCAAGGGTTACCGTCCATGTACTCTGCTCCTTACAGTCTCAAAATTAAAGATCTAAAAACAAGTGTCGAGCTTAAAAAATTCACGAATGCGGAGGATTCATTAACTTCTATAACCAAACAATCCTTGATGGACTAGAAGAATACTCATCAGGCTCATGGATAACAATGATGAATTATTTATAAATCCTATCCTACCTAACATATCACAGCTGGTTACACCAACAATGATTGGTTATCAATCCCACATCATTTATTTCAAAATCCAAGCAAAATGCAGATCGCCCATGCTGCATCTCAATCTCAATCAAATCTAGGCTTTTAATTAGTCATCATCAACTACAAATCGCAAAATCTAGTGCTCGGGTATGCCTTTAATCAAACTGGACCGTCGAATAACTATAAACAGCTGGATGATAATGATAATTGCCACTAAATCTCAAGGTATTTCTGATCCTACTATGAAACAGATGCGATATGAACTCTTGATATGGATTAAGAGACTAGAATTTCCTCGTACAAAATTTTGCAAATTATAGTTCAATAACAAAGAAGATACCTCAGTATATCTACAATCAAGTTAATAGGAAAAAAGAAGAAGCAACCAACCCCTACAGCCAAATCTACCATTAGGGTTTCAAGCTTCAACTATGCCTAAAACTAAGAGGATAAAAAGGATCTATGATTGAAGCTATGTAAAAAAGGATTTTACTTAGATGATAATTTCAAATTGAACAGTTGCTTAAATCATAAGCAGAAAGAGAAAGAACACTTAGCTGCAAATCATGATCATAAATAAGATATAAAACAAAGCGATGACTACGGAAAAAGAGAAGCCATCAAATTCAAATCCAATCAATTCCCAAACGAAGATCGGGGAGAATTCTTACAAGGAGTATCCTTCCTCGGAGGCGAGGGATTATGACACAGGATGGCTCTCCCAATCATCGAAATGCTGGAAACAATCCCCACAAAATACAAAAACACAACCAATCCGAGAACCCACGGCATCAACATAAACCCAAGGAAAAAAGTCACGATCCACACAGCATCAGCGACAGCGAGATCCCGAGAAGCAGGGAGGCGAAGGCCGCCGGCGACATGTTCTGAAACGACAGACCATCCCACCTCCGCCGCGCCGGGAACTGATCGGAGAAGTCGGCCGACGTCGGCGGCGACCGCATAATGTTCAAAACAAGAGAAGAAAGCTCGTAGAAGATCCTGGTGTTCTGATCCTGGTGATTCTGCTGATTCTGCTGCTGCCTCCCCATCATTTTCACAAGGAATTGAATTGAAAGTAGGAGGTGAGGAGCGTTGAATCGATAATCTATAAAGATTGGGGGGAGAATTTTGTACAAAGATCGAGGTAAGTGGATAAACTCTGTCTATGAATGGATATACGTAATGATATTTATCTGTTTGGGAAAATATTATTGGCTAGTTTCCCTTTGTATTAAAAGTTGAATTCAATAAGGGCCCCCTTTCTCTCTCTCTCTCCTCTTTGCTTTTCCCAAATCCAAATCCCAGAGTTGAAGGAAAAGGAAAAGGAAAAGGAAAAGGGGGCTACTTATTTTGTTTCTTTGTCTTCTTGAAAAGAATTTAATTTATTAGTGTGAATAGGTGTGAGAGAGAAAATACCGTACGCGGCGATGGATATACCAGACGTAAACGTCTTGCTACGCCCGTTGTTATTTATTTCTCCTTTAATTATTATCGTAGAAATTATTTGGCTTTCTAACAACATCAAATAGAACGCACTTGGAAGTTGGAATAATGAAGCCATAAGTATAGCCCATAGGTGCCCAAAAGAACGGAACCGGGGAACCGAACCGGGGTTTTAACCGGAACCGGCGGTTTTGGAACCGGAATCGGAAACCGGCAGTTTGGAACTGTCTGAGGAACTGGAGAAACCGCCGGTTGCGGTTCCGGTTCCTTTTCTTAGGAACCGTGAACCGGCGGTTCCCGATTCAGAACCGTGGAACCGCCGATAATGTATTTTTTTTAATTTTTAATTTATATATATTATATATGTATTATGTTTCAACATTTGATTTATATTTGATGTTTAATGTACACTACTAATTATTTTTATGCTAATGTGTTACATTTGAGATTATTAATATTCTAATTTCATTTTATTTTAAATACCTTTCTAATTAGTATATTCTAATTTTATTAATATTTTAATAATCTAATTTCATTATATTTGATTTGTATTTGAGGTTTGAACATCATACTACTTAATTTTATGTTAATATATATGATTAACACCTTATTTATGTAATGATTCATATGAATAATGTATAACATAAATAAAATATATAATAAATAATACAAATTTTAAGTAAATTGGTTTTTCAGTTTTTGGGTTAGAGTTGTTTGGTTCTCGGTTAACCGAAAATCGAAAATAATTTAAATTATAGGACCGTTAGATGTGTACCAAGTACAACTGAATAACCGTAACGGAACCTCCAACTGAATTCTCATTTTTTGATAAAATCAACATGATTTGGATAATTTTGGATAATGTTTGTTTGCCTGATCGTTGGGATTTAACTTGCAAAATGTTTGTTGAACGGTACTTATGAATATAGAGATGCTTTGTTTCCCACTATAGATGACAATGCTATTCTACCTAGCTTAATAGTTGTTAATGTCGATCAAAACATCTTCATATGAAATCTTCAAGTATATAGAGTAAAACATGGTGATAATTTAAATATAGACATCTCTACTTCTAGCAATGACGATAAGACGTCTATAGAGTTACAACCTTAATTTTTATGGAGAGCTTGAAAACTATTTAACAGCCAAAGAATCTGAACAAATGCCTCCAAAATCTAGAGAATCATTTATTGCTTGGAGATTGGATGCTTGCTGAAGATTGGCGCCAAGAAAATGACGACGATAACAATGATGAATTTGATAGATCATGATAAAGATAAAAGAACTAAGTGAAATTTTAAGTATTGTGTTTGGTTTTGTGATCTTATAAGATTTGATTTTAAGTTCTTTTTAAATTCTCAATACGTTGAAGTGAACTTTTTGCAACTATGTTAGAGGAATGATTATTAGTTGAGAACCGTGACCAGCTCTAGTATAGCCCATTCACACTTGAATTTTTAGTTGGTCATGCATAAAAACTATTTATTTATTTTTAATCAAAATAAACTAATAATTTTTTTTGTAAAACTTAAGTAAAAAAAAATATAAACTCCCCTTAAAAAACCTCTCAAAAAAATACATGGAATAATATAAATATTGAATAATTATTCATTAATGTATACAAGTATACAATCACATAATCAAGTTACGTAATATTAATGGGAAAGAATGACTTTGTTGCAAAATATAGAGTGATCTCGTAATTGTAAGAATAAATATAAATTTTGCAACATTCAAAAGTCATGTGCAAATTCATGTCATTTTTTTTTTCAAATTCAATTTAATAGGATAACACGTACCGCCTTCGTCACATTGATAATGAGTTCATCACGTTATAGTTGAATCAATTATAATAATCAGTGAGTTTATTGTTAACGGGATGGAAAGAGTATGATATAGGTAAATAAATAAATATATTTTTTTATAATAGTTAAGTTTACTAGTGGTAAAATATTAAAATTAAATGTATTACTCCCTCCGTCCCACTCGATGTGGCTTATTTTTTAATTCAAATGGGTGATATAAAATAATGAAACATGTCATATCGAGTGGGACGGAGGGTGCATAATTTAATTGTCAAACTATTCAATTGTTCACAATTATATTCCTATCTTATACGAAATAACAATTAAATATCCAAACTATCAATAATCTCATAAATTAGTGACAATTATATTCCAATCGTATGTACGTCTAATGTGTGTATGTTTGCTAAATCTAAATGGAACGTGACAACCTGTCCGTATTTGAATTAGGTAGTTAGCAATTTTTATTTATTTATTTATCCATTTATTATTATTATTATTATTATTATTATTATTATTATGGAAGGGGAAATTAGTTATTGGGAGGATATAATATATGCAATATTTCTCTTATAAATAAAGCGAGAGAAAGATAAGGTACGACAATGGAGAAAAAATTGGTGCTTTATTTACTTGTATGCTAATTTATGTTGTAGTTATGGTGGAGAGAATCAAATATTAGAGTCATGATTGAGTATGGAAGTTTGAATGAGTTATGAAAGAAAGATAAAATGAATTCATTTCCACAGTTACAGTTTCGGATTCCTAAATCATTATAAGGTTAGTTTAGGTAATATACATGTTCATTAGTCATGATTTGACTGTTTTGCCCCCATTTGATCCGGATCAAATTGATCCGTATAGAATTATCCTTAAATTTAAAGTTTGAAAAAGCTATTTATTCCTCTAGGATAAAAGTTTTATTACGAGCATGGTTTATTAAAAGAAAAACAAAAATAATAATAATAAAAAAAAGAAAAGAAAAAAATATAGGGGAAAAATGTAAAATAACCATTTAAAATAGTGGAAAAAAAAAAACCACAAACTTAAAAACATATAAAAAATAGCAACTTCTTGTATAATGTGACAAAAATGCCCCTCATTTTACAATTCCCCTTTTAATTACAAAATTGAAAACTAATAAAAATAAAACACAATCAGAGGACACAAATCGGGCCACCATCATTCACCACATATACACTATTCACCACCATTCACCAGCAATCAAGCCCACGTCATTCAAGGCGCCATCGCGCCGCCCATCTATCCGCCGTCGCTGCCGTCAATCGTGTTTGCCGCAGTCCAGCCTATTGAGCTCTGTCGCCGTGAATCGAACGACCCATTTGCGCCTCCGAGCATACACCACCACCCATTCGCGTAGAAGGTTGTCAATCACGCCCAAACTGTTGTCAATTGCGTCGCATGTCGTCATCCAGCCTCCAGCGCCACCAATCGATCCTGCCGGCAACGACGAGCAAGTACGATATTGAAACAATAGCCTTGGGTTCGATCGAGATCTATTCGAGCCATATCTCATTCAATCAAGCAGAGGCTCGTTCGATCTCTCGGATCTCAATCGAGCCATTAGCATCACGTCAGGCTTGTCGATTGTGGCTCGAATAGGATCGATCGAGACCTTCGTGCATGATCGATCCATGCCCTCTCGTCGAGTTCGTTTGAATAGCAGCTCGAGTGAGGCTCGATCGATCCCTAACAGTAAATAGATTAATAATAAGAATAAATAAAAGTTGTTAGTTCTTCATCTTCTGGCAAACACCGTCAGATACACATATTTCCTATGCATCTCACTACCACCATTTTTAGGCCAATTAAAAGCACCCTTGGCCGACATCAAAACTCTAACGGGAAACAACAAAAAATTTGCCATGGAGAAACAATATAAAACAATTACGATTCCCACCAAAAAGAAAAAAAAAAAAAGAAAGAAAAAAGAAAGAAAGAGGATATTAAGATTCAGATTGCCTCTACCCATCACCGCTTCGCTAATGGTTAACATATTTTAAAAATCTTTATTTTGGTGTTGCTTTGAGATAAGAGAGGAAGGAGAAGAAACCACCTACGATTTTAATCTTAGAAATGAAAACAGAGCGTAAAACAAAACTCCGCGGCGCTCAAAATCGATTTTGGGAGAGGTTTCTTTTTGTATGTGGTGGGAAAATGAAAAGGAATGGCAGCAATTTGTTTTGACCATGAAAATTTCAACCCTAAAACATTGTTGGAAATCTTTTACAATTCCTGCCGTAATGAGAGTTGAATTGACAAATGTATTAATAAATGACTATTAAGGAAATCAATGGTGATTGTGTAACTATTGTTAATAATATTATTCAATGCTTTCATTAGGCACAAAATGAATGTACTCCCTCTATTTTTTTTCCAAGTGGCCTAGTTGCCATGTTGGGATGTTTTTTTTCAATTGGCCTATTTCCTTTTTTGGGCCAACATACCCATATGTGTGCAAGACTAAACCCAATTAAGGGTAATTCTATTCATAGCCTCCATTTAACACCTCATAACCCTATATAATTAAATAATAAATTTATTAATACATTTACTATTTTAACCCTATAGCCCCAGTTTAATAGTAGTAAATCTTAAAAAAATAACGATAACTCTGTTCATCGGTATAGCCTCCAATCTGGAATCTTATCAAATAATGAAAAAAATCATAAACTTAAATCTTTTCCTAACAATGAAGAGATGGAATAGTAGAGAGAACACGGGAATATGAACCAAGTAATCAATGACATTCAATCTTTATCAGAACAATGATGATCCAAATTATATAACAAAAAAGAACAATGGAGATCTAGAAATTAACAACATAAATAATATGATATACACACACATTGAGGATGGGAATAATCGCAGCATGCAGGAGTTGGGCAATAAAGTAGTTGCAGTAGGATTGAATAAATCGTGTTTTCTCATTTTACGTTTTTATGTTTTTAACTAGCTACCTAGCCACGTCAGCAGTTCGTTAGGAATATAAATAGGCTTATGAACAATTATCGGATCTTTCTTTCTGTTCAAGCAATGAAACAGTTTCTCTTCCGTTCTTCTTAGCTCAAATCAATATATCGTTTATGGCATCAAGAGCCCAAGTTTTTCCGCTGCGATTTTCTCCTGAGATCTAGTTGATTTTTCCTATAATTGTTCTGCGTTTGCTGTTACTTCATCATCATGGTGCGACCGAATGGAAGAGATCCACCGGCGGGAGGTTTTCGACCGGATGACCCGTCTCATCCGCTTTATCTACATCCGAGCGACAATCCAAGTTCGGTACTTGTTGCTGAGCTCCTAACTGGTTCAAATTATCTGGATTGGAGTAGATCTATGCACACCGCACTCTTAGCTAAGAATAAAATTAGATTGATAGATGGTTCTATACCTAGACCGGATGTGAATGATGTTGTGTTGAGTGCGTGGATTAGGTGCAACAGCATGGTTGTGTCGTGGCTTAGAAATTCGACGGTTCCTCAGATTAGATCAAGTTTGCTCTATTTGAACAATGCTTCGCAGATTTGGAATGACTTGAAAACTAGATTTTCTCAAGGTGATGATGCTAGGGTTTATCACCTGAAGTAGAAATTGTTCAATTTGAAGCAAGGATCTCAGGATGTTAATACCTACTACACGAATTTGAGGATAATTTGGGATGAGTATACTGATTTACAACTTAAATCTTGGTGTGATTGTGGAGGATGTAGATGTCAAAGTGTTGTTAAGTGGCGTGATTTTCAACAAAAGGATTTTGATATGCATTTTCTTATGGGGCTTAATGAATCTTACTCTGCTCTGAAGACACATCTAATGAGTTTAGATCCTTTTCCTAGTTTTGGAAAGGTTTTCTCACTAGTTTTGCAAGAGGAAAGACAAAGATCAGCCTATGTTAACAATGGTGAAAATGGACATTCTGTTCCTTTGAGTGAGCCTGTAGGTATGCTCACAAATGCCTCACAGTCTAACTTCAATAAGCCCAAAGAGAGGTTGTATTGTACTCACTGTGGTAAGACAAACCATACAGTAGATAAGTGCTTTCAACTCCATGGGTTTCCACTTGGATTTGGAAGAGGAGTTCCACCTGGTTTTGGCAGAGGTAGGGGAAGATCATCAGAGTATAATAGTCCAGCTTCTAGATCAGTTCATCATGTTTCAAGTGAAAGTGTTAATGGAGATTCTGGTGCTACACAAGTCAGTTTGACTACAGATCAGTGTTCGCAACTTATCTCATTTCTGTAGCAGCAAATGAATGTTAGCTCCATTTCTCCATTACTGCTCTATACAATGAGTATGGTACCCTTGTACAACATGCTTGTGTAGAAACTCCACAACAGAATGTTAGAGTGGAAAGGAAGCACCAACATCTGTTAAATGTGGCTAGGGGTCTCTTTTTCCAATCTTATATACCTATTGAATATTGGGGTGAGTGTGTTTTTACTGCCTCTTATCTCATAAATAGGTTGCCTACCTCAGCCCTTCTTCCATCACCAATAACCACCTTTGAAACTCTGTTAAAAAGCCTCCAACATACACACACTTGAGAGTGTTTGAATGTCTCTGTTATGTATCCACACTTAATAGGGACGGGGCCAAATTCAGCCCAATAGCACAGAGATGGGTTCTTTTGGGATATCCACCAGGGTATAAAGGTTATAAACTTCTTAACCTCACCACAAATGATATTATCATCAGTAGAAATGTGGTTTTCCATGAGTCAGAATTTCCTTTTTCCAATCACCCAGTTTCTACCTTTCCCATTTCTGATTGTAACCTTCTTCTCCTTCTTCTTCCTCTTCACATCCACCTCCTTCTTCTTCCACTCCTATTACTAGAACAACTTTAGGTAGATAAGTCAAATCACCAACTCATCTACATGATTATGTGTGTGGATCTGTTGTTTCCACTCCTTATCTAAGACATCATATTCTTTCTACTGCTCAACTGTCCTCTTCCTATTCTGCTTTCTGTAATAACATTGTTGCTACTCCTGAACCTCATTCATATAAACAAGCTTCCCAATACCCAGAGTGGCAGGTTGTAATGAAGGCTGAGTTGGATGCTCTAATTCAAAATAAAACTTGGAGCTTAGTCCCTTTACCTCCAGATAGGACAACTATAGGCTGTAAGTGGGTTTACAAAGTGAAATACTTGTCTGATGGAACTGTGGAAAGGTATAAAGCACGGTTGGTTGCTAAAGGATACACACAATAGGCAGGAGTTTATTACATTGATACCTTTTCGCCAGTGGCCAAGCTTGTTTATGTTAAACTGATGCTTACTCTTGCTGCAGCTAAGGGTTGGTTCCTCAATCATTTAGACATAAACAATGCTTTCTTGTATGGTGATCTGGCTGAGGAAATCTATATGGAAATGTCACCTAGACTATCAACTGAAGGACAACATTCTCCCTCTACTGTATGTAAGTTACATAAATCTCTGTATGGTCTTAGGCAAACATCTAGGCAGTGATTTTTAAAATTCTCTACAGCCCTCCTTGGATATGGATTGCATCAGTCTCATTCTGACCACTCCTTCTTTTACAAGCATGTTGCTGATCAATCCTTTTTAGGTGTCATCATCTATGTTGATGACATGCTTATTACTTCGAATAGCATGGCTCTTATTGCAGATTTTAAATCTTATTTGGGCTCTCATTTTAAGTAAAAGGATCTAGGAGTGCCTAAGTATTTCTTAGGACTGGAGATAGCTAGGAGCAAGTCTGGGATCTTTATTTGCCAGAGGAAGTACTGTATAGACTTACTACATGACACTGGTATGATAGGCTCTAAACCACATAGAACACCTATGGATGCTAATATTGTTCTTACATAAGAGGGTGAGGATTTAACACTAGACCTGACTTGGCTTTTGCTGTGAACAATCTAAGTCAATTTGTTGCACACCCTTGTACACATCATATGCGAGCAGTTCACAGGGTACTTAGATACATAAAGGGCACTGCAGGAAATGGTTTGTTCTTTCCTTGTTCATCTTCCTTGGAGCTTAGTGCATTTACAGATGCAGATTGGGGTACATGTAAAGACTCACAACAGCCTGTGACAGGTTTTTGTACATTTCTTGGTGATTCCTTACTTTCTTGGCGATCTAAAAAGCAGAATACATTCTCCAGATTCTCAGCTGAAGCAGAGTATCGTGCTATGGCACAAGCTTGTTGTGAGGTGGTTTGGCTCATTAATCTTCTTGCAGATTTTGTGTTGGTCCTAGAAAGAGTATAATTGGTGTATAGGGGGGATACACCAATCTCCAACAATTTTGTGAAATATAGTTTTGAACTTAACAACAGGCTCAATGAAAAGGAGCGAGCTCAGAGTTTCAGATCGATCTCCTTCAATTTCAGCAGACTTGCTGCTGATGAGAAAGGGGAGTGAGCTGGATGAGGAAGTTGGTGGTTTTGTTGAAGTACTCTTTTATATGAAAATCCTTTATGAAATCAGTAGGATGAATGTATGATACAAGATAGTTAGTAACAGTAGGATTAAATCAACTGGAAAGATAAAGAGAGGGAGAGAGCGAGACAGTCGATTTTATGGTTCGGAGAAACCCTCCTACATCCTCTCTTATTTTTACTGGCTGAGGACCAGTCCTAGAGCTCGACTCACTTGTCGAGATCTAAGCACGATTCCTGGGTCATGAGCCTTACAACTTTACAATCAGCTAGACTAAAAACTATTAGACCAGCAAGCTTCCTTATTTCCAGAGCTTTATCTTCTCTGAAAATGGCGAAGCAACAAAGTTACTTCCTTCTTCACGAATCAGCTTCTTGTCTTGAAGGAGTAGCTTCTGTAGAGCTCTTGAACAACAGTGAATGCTCAAGAACTCAGTATATGTAATAATGGTGAAATCTCGAGAGGTCTCAACACTTAGGAATTCTCTAGGTATTTCGAGTGTTGAGTTTGCTTGAATGCTTGAGATTTCTGCAGAGTTTCGGCTTGTTAAATCCGTGATAAACTTCTCTAAAGATGGGGGTATTTATAGGCTTAGAATTTGGATTCTAGCCATGAGACTCTGACTGATGGCAGAGAGCCGTTGGTGCTAAGTCACCTTCATCAGTTGGGATTGGTCCAGGTTGGCAACAGAAGTGGCACCAGTGGACTGAGAGACCAGCTGATTCTTGAGGCAGGAGGCTACCAGCTGGATAAGACTCCATTACAACAGCTGGCCTTCTGATTCTTGAGAGTTTAAAGAAAAGCTAGATTGATCATCCTATATGAGAGAGCTCGTTTAACAATCTCTTCCTTTACAAGCTTGATCGATCTGTCTAGAATTTATCTATCAAGCTTCTTAAAGAAGCTTGCTTCTAACAACTCTATTCTAAAATACTTAAATAAAATTTAAGTGTTGTTTCGAGAAAACATCATCAAAACAACTGCAGAGGGTTCCCAACAATTTCCCCATTTTTTATGATGTCGAAACCAAACACTGAACCAAGGCAGATTTAAAGAAGTTAGCAGCTTGGACAAAGAGAGATTGTCATCAAGGCTTTAGTAAGAATTTTATTCTGCAACTCAGTTTACAATACCAGATAAAAGAGCAGTTTGCGAGCAAACTGAATTACAAGAATTATAACTTCTACTGCTGAACTCTAATCTAATCTAACAGTCTTCCTCCATCTTCAACCTGCTTACTTTCTAGGAGAACATGTTAGTTCATCCTTTTAAATAAACTTCTTCATCCTTAATCATCGGCATCGGCTTCAGTATCTTGCTTCCTGCTTCATTTCTTGCAGAGATTACAGAGATAAAGTAGAAGCATTTCACAGAGCAGTAGCAAATCCAAGTGCTATCTGCTTGTTACAGGAGGCGTGGATTATCTTCCTTCCTGTAACAAGCTGTTCCATGAACCTGAAGTGCCTCTTGAGGACCTTCCCACTTGTGGCACCGATTTTGAGATTGTGTGACCAAGATCGTGCCTTCCTCGTTACGAATTTCACGGACTCTTCTGCACCTTGACCTGCTTTGAGGTTCCATCTTCCCCCTTTTCGATATCATCAAAATGGGTTCTGATGAACTCCCAAAAATTGGCGTTTTCAGCTTGGAGAGCTTGGACCTTCTGATCTATGTACTCCTCGAGATGGAGTTCGAGGGCAGAAACGTCAGCTGATCGGGCAAGCCCGTATGCTTCGATGAATGAAGGCACATTAGATTGCATTTTCTCCATAGCTGTGGTCCTGGTGAGGGAAGTTACATCATCTTGCAGCTCATCTAAGCCCTTGTCGAACTTGGCGTTAAGTTCATTGAGCTCATCAGTGAGGATTGAGTCGACCTTGTCAATCTTCTCATCGATGAACTTTTGCTTTTGTAAGTCCGCGAGTTGGATCAGATTGAGCTTCCTTTTCATCATCCTCAGTTCAGCTTTAATGGAAGTCATGAGCCAATCTTCAGCTCCAGCTTGATCACAAGCTGATGGAGGAGATGTAGGTGCAGATGGTCCGTCTTTGGTTTTGACTTGAGGAGGAAGAGGGGAAACAGATTGACCGGCTTCTAGCTTGACAGCCAGGGGAGGAGAGATAGTAGGGTTGGGAGTAGTTGGGTGCAAGAGAGAGAATTGAGAGCGAGTAACTCTCCTGGACCCCGAGGAATTGACTTCATCAGTAACCATCCTCTTCCCTTTCCCTTTGGATGATCGGGAGGAGCAGGGTTGGCTTCAAAGGTCACAGGTTGGACCTGTTTGGTTTCCTTCATTGCATGTAGCAAGATCTTGGAGGCATCAGAGGCATTGCCGATCATATAGGCAGTTACGCCAAGCTGCATCTCCAGCTGCAATTTGTTGTTCGGAACAAGCTGGACTTTGGAGAGCTCTTCTTTGTCAGACCAATCATGATCTAGCAAATAAGAATGCAGAAGGAAACTGATTTTCGTCATGTGGTGGAGGGGGCACTTCACCTTGACTTCCACCACCTTGTCGCCATCAAGGACCCGAGAGATCCTCTTTGCTTCCACGATCAGTAGGTTGATGAGCAACCTAGCCCATTTAACATCCATCTGCAACAACATAGCGGACATTAGTCTCAGCTTGGGTAGAGAGGCATTCTCGTTGGAGCCGGCGTAGGATAGAAAGACACTATGGACGAATTCAAAAAGAATTCAATATTCCGGCTTTAACAGGCTCTGGTAGAACGACTTCAAATTGTATTCCTTCTTCGGCAAAATCAGCACTTGCTGATAGACTTCATGGACAGCGGACATCGGAATGTCTTCGATACTGCAGAGGGAGCCTGCATCAGAGAGATGGTAGGCTTGAAGAACCAGCGGCAGTACTGGAATGGAGATATCCGGCTCTCTTTCTCCTTCACCTTCCAGGCAAAAAGTTGCAGAATCTGGGTCTCCGTCCATCGCCGTGAAGGAGCAGAAGAACTGGGTGACTTGCCTCGGGAGACGGTGGAGTGGCTTTGTGGTGACGACGTTGAAGAAATTGTCATAGCGCCCGATGGAGTCGAAGATGTGGTTCAGCCCTTCGTAGCCATAGTTATCGAGAACTGCTATCTTCTCGAAGAAGATAGACAAAATAACCGACTTAACTTGCTCTGTGAATGATAATCCTGCATCCATTGTCGAAGATGAGAGAAAATAATTGAGTTTATGAGAGTGAGAATTTGAATGGATGCAAAAATTCTTAAAGTGATTTTTCCCCTTCACATTGCAACTAATAAATAGAATGAAAAACAACGATCGAGATTGATTGAACAAATCTGGACGGTTGGGGGTGTGCTAGCGTGCAATCGTGGGTTCGTGTGTAAGTGGCGGTTGCGAGTGGTTAAGCGAGTGGGACACACGCTTTTCACTCGAACCGTCAGAATTTAAGTTCTGATCCCCTCGATACTTGAGAGACCTTTCAAGTGCCTAGCTATTAAAACTAGGTAAAACTGTAGATATGTTAGAGAGTAATAATGAGTGGATAAGACACATGCAGAAGGGAATTTTGAAGGATAAAACTTTAAGTCAGATAATCCCTTTATCTATAGTAACTTTCCTCATACCCTAGAATAAAGTTGTTGGAATTAACAAATAATAAATGCAGAAAGGGCAAGAGAAAGAAGGCTAAACACTGTTGGTCCCTAGAACACGCTTTAGACAAGATTTATAGTGGTTCGGAGTAACTGCTCCTACGTCCACTCTTATCACCATTCCTCGGTAACGAACTTCACTCAAATCTGTAAGTTTATGCGACAGGCACTCACGAGCCTATGAGTTTATACAATCGGCACTCATGGGCCTTACAACTTTTACAAACTAAACTCTCAAACTTGGTTTGGGTTTGGGTTTGTATAGTTTCCAACTAATGAGAAATCCTTTTACAATGAAGCATAATGTAGAAGGCTAGGATTTCTCTCTAAGGCTTATGGATATAGAAGTTGAAGCCTTATTGATAAACTAGAAGGTTGAGATCCGAAGATCTTGTGGGAGAGATATAGGATGGTTTCTACTTTTTTTGCTTGCTCTCTCCTCTCCTTATTTTTTTTTTGTAGCTTGAACCTTCTATTTATAGAGAGGGAAAACAAATCTATCCGTTGGAAAGATAGATTGCGTGCACCTCTCGCCATGTCCAATCCGAATCAGAACTTTTACTATTTAGCGTATAGTCCTAGGAGAATAGTTATTGACTTGTCAGTCCCTAGTCCTGCGCATTCGGTGATTGGACGGTTCACCGTTCTTTTGAGCAATGCGGAGCGGACACGTGGTCTGGCAGTTGGCACGTCTCACTTGCTTGTCAGACGCTCTCGCTTTGACCTGAAAGCGCGCTCTGGCCCTAGAAGGCGCTTTGTCTGCTTTGAATTTATAGCTGAAGCGGCTAAGGGTGGAGACGTTTTGCGTGATGAAAGCGAATTCCTTCACACTTAAACTAAGCACGCTCTTCGAGCTGTTCAGTCGCTCTTCTTTCATGCGGCTTTGTTGCAGATGCTTTGTTCTCAGGGCACACTCTGGTCTGGAAGCGCTTTGTACTGGAAGCGCGCTCCGGCTTTCCTTCAGACAGGCGCTCCGGCTTTCCTTCCAGCAAGCGCTCTGGCTTTCCTTCCAGACAGGCTAAGGACGCTTCACTTCTTGCCTTGTACTTTGCTGTTCTCGCTTCTGCTTCGGCATGCTTCCTAACAAATGCTCCGTCCTTGGAAGCACGCTCTGGCTTGTCTGGACATTCCGTCTTTGAAGCGTTCCGTTGTTCTTCCTTTAGCCAAGCGTTTCAGCTTCTTTTAAGCGTTCTCACATAGATACTCTAAGAGTTACATTTTAATACTTAGAGCTTCTTAACAGATGAGTTCTTCTAATACATTAAAATGTACATAGTAACTTAGAGTTGGATCATCAAAGATAATAAGGGAAATATTCTATTTAAAAACACGGGTTTTGGAATCGAATCAAAACACTTATTTTATTATCAACTTGATTCAAGTTCCCCCTTACATAAGTATCCTAACAAACACTTAGACTGGGATTGATACAAATTCCCAGGTTCCCCCTTAATAGGTCAGCAGGTTCTTGAAAGAACAGACGTGTTGTTGAAGAGCGAGCTGACTTAAAGATAGAAGTCAGCTGAAACTGTAGCGAGCTGGTGTGAGTAGCCAGCTGCTACACCACTCCCTTGATAAATGATCAAATGGTTTTGAGCATGCTGGATACTGGGTGGCCAGTTGGTTAACAGTCACGAGCTGTTGCCAATGGCGGGCTTGATAAACGGCAACAAGCTTCTCAATTTTAGTTGATAATGAGCGAGATAGAAGTTAGTGGCATAACAGTGATCGAGCTAGGAAGTCGATCTGCTAGGATATGAATAGAAGTGCCAGCTTTATTCATTTTCCCTTCTTTTTATAACTCCAAGATCTGGGCTCCCAACAATGAGCTGGGTAAGAAGGAGCTTGTTGATTTTGGAACATTCTTTTCGTAGCGAGCTGAATGGATTTGTGCTGTATTGCATTCGCATTCCCGGTGCAGCTCGATGACGATGCCCAAGTTCCCCCTTGATGTGAGATTCTAAATTGATTAGAGATTTTTCCTTTTTCTTGATCAGTCAAATTGTTACGGTTTATGCGTTTGGGGCAGCTGCTTTTTAATGATCCAGACGATCTTCCCAGTAGCGAGTTGACTCCTTTCTTCCTATCCAGCAATTAAACAAACTTAGCAATCCACTTATAAATGGGTGCCTTGTTAGTAGTTACTGGTTCTTTGGGATGAGAAGAGATCTTCTTCTTGTGGGACTTCTTCTTCCTAGGATCGACGCAGAGCGGGCTGGTATCCTTCAGCCTTCTAGTAGGGCTCCTCATAATATTTAGGATAGGCAGCATGATATTTAAAATGATGGGGCTGCTCATGGTAGCTAGATTGATACCACTGATTGGGGTACCAAGGCTGCTGATATTGGTACGTTGAACAGTTGGGCTGATAGTACTAATGATAGTGAGCCCAAGGCCCTTGATACTCAAACTGCTGTTGTTGTGGCCAATCCTCATAGCGATAATAAGCAGGCTACTTCCTTTGTGGTTTGGAAGCGGGCTGCTTCTTCTTAGTTCTAGATCGTCCTGATGAAGCAGATGGACAATCATTCTTCTTTTTAGGAACTTCAGCAGACTAACTACAAGAGCTTGGTGCCTTGTGCTCTTTGATCAGAATGGCTTGGGGTTGACGAGCTAGATTCTTGAGTGATCGCCCTACTTTTTAAGGGTAGAGAGAGAACAATAATAATTGATCTATTACAATCGAGTCGAATCCACAAGGAATGTTAGGACGTATGAATTTCAACTAGTAACCTAGTTACCTAATTACTATCCAAGCTACCAACTAACATGTTTTTATGTTTTTGATTTAACTAATGAGAAATGAAAAGTAATTAACAAACTTAGGACTTAACTAGACAAGCAACAAGTATCAAATGATATAAATTCAATAGGGAATGAAAGTGACTCCAATTATACTTCAACTAGGTCTAAGTGATAGGGATGTAACACTCTAACTAGAATTAGCCATTTTAATCCAATTTCATGTGGGAAACCTCCTAAGTATGGTTCACTCAATTCTCATTGCAATGAAGTCAAGTAGATTAATGAAAGGCTTAATTCCTACTAAGATATCAAGCAATCCATTAACTCCCAATAGCTTATGGAGTTCTTTAAACCTACTATTCTCTAGCATGCAAATCTCTTGATCCTAACATCTAATCTAAGCCTCCTAAGCATTAGATCAAACACTTGATATGCAACTATGGTGACCAAGCATAATTACATAATAAAACATAGCCCCAAGAGAAATGAACATGAAATTAGAAGGTAAATTCATAGATCGAGCCTAATCCCATCACTTATCCTTAATCTACATATAATTGGAATCACAAAGAGATCTAGCTATACATGATTAAGGAAATTAAACCATAAAAAATGCATAAACCATAATCAAAAGATAGAGAATTCAATAAGGAAGAAGAATATGGTCTTGAAATTTAAATCCACCAAGTGTAGCTCCACAAATCTTCAAAAATACAAAAGTAGAAAGAGAGAAATGTAATTAGGGTTCTAAGAATATTAAAGTATGATAAGATACCCAAATGGGGTGAATTTAGGGGTTAAATACATCAAAAACCGAGTTTGGAATGAGTGGGACGAGTTACCAAACTCGGCCATAAGTGATGGAGGGCGGACGACCGGTGACCCATTGGACCGCCGGCTGGGTCACCGAACATGCTGTAGGCAACGGCGGGCTGGAGAGGGGATACCGGCGGCCTGGTGGACCGCCGGCTGGGTCGCTGGTCTTCCTTCCCCTTTGACCGGTCCGCTTCTTTGACTTCTTCTTCCAGTTTTCTTCGTTCGACCTTCAAACCAACTTTCGAACTCGACTTTTTTCACCTTTTTAAGCTCGTTTCTTCCTTGTTTCCGGCCCTCGATCCTTAGCTACCTGAATGCTCTTCCAATTTCCTATAAAAATAGATCGAAAACCGAGAGAAAACAAGAAAAGTATGCTATAAGTTTAGAAACCCTAGCATTTCTAACATTTAATTTAAGCACATAAATTGAGACTCAAACACCTGCATAATACACTTGACATGCACATAAAATGCGTGTTAATCATTAAGTCATATAGTTTTGTCAGGTAGTGATCGATGAGTTAGCTTATCATCTTTTAACTTTTCCTTTGACTTGACAAAGGTAATACGACAATCATTTTTCTTTTGATTCTCCTTTTGACCATTAAATCCAATTCCAGTCTTGATTGCTGGACTTCTCTGTACAGAGTGGATTTCATCCAGTTTGTCTTTTCCTTTAATCATTTGGTTGAGTTTCTGTTGAAGATTTGATTCTTTCTCAACCAGAATTCCATGTCGAGCTGTCAGATCCATCAGCTTAGCAGAGAGTGAATGAATTTCTTTGTCTATGACCTCCATCATTTCTTCAAATGTTCTTCTCTCAAAGTGAACTCTTCAGCTTGCACTTTTAAAATTTTGATTTCATTCTCCATATCAGCATCATAAGGAGTAAACTGATCATTCAGTGTGAGCTTGTACTTTTCTACTTCTTTCTCCAACCTCTTCCCAACTACGACCAACTCTTTGAACATTGCTGAGAGCTTCTTGTAGTCATCCATTTGCTGGCTGAATTCCTCCTAAGATACCATCTCGGCTGGTTTCTCGCATGCACTATCAATGTCAGAAGGTAATAGAGAGGTAGGTGGAGAGACTAACTTGGAGTTCGGATTTGGGTTATCTAAGCCCATGCAACATTCTTCTTCTTCATCATCATCTACGTCTATTTCATTAACGAGGTAGCATCTTCCTATGATGGTCAGACCGTCTTCTTCTTCATCATTCAGCTCCTCATCAGCGTAGAATCCTTCATCAGATGAAGTATCTGAGAAATGGGCTTCCTTCTTGGACGCTTCTTCAGCAAGGAATGCATCGCGCTGTTCCTTCAGCTTGCGATTGGCACGAAGAATGTCATGTTCTTCATCATCCTTGTAGGAATTTCCAGCAGGATGCATGTGATTGTTATTTCGAGATTTCAAGTGTTCATTCCTTCTTGGAAGAAGGGCGAAGTATTCCATCAACTGCTCAAAGATGATGAATGGACCTTATTCAACAGCTTCCCACATTCGATAATGGTAGGCTTTAAGGCACATCTTGATGCGAAAGCTCTAGTCTTCATTTCCCTGAACTGAAAATTCGTCGCATGCACGAGAAGAAGATGCTTCCATGATGCAGAAAAATGAGTTGGATGAAAATAAATGATTTTTCCAAAAAAATAAATAAATCTAAGATCAAGTTCTATTGACCAAAAGTTTAAAGAAAGTAAAACTTTTAGTATTCAGATGCGATGGTCAAAGAACCACCGCTCTGATACCAGTTGTTGGTCCCAGAAAGAGTATAATTGGTGTATGGGGGGGGGGGAATATACCAATCTCCAATTGTTTTGCAAATTATAATTTTGAACTTAACAGCAGGCTCAATGAAAATGAGCAAGCTCAGAGTTTTAGATCGATAACCTTCAATTTTTCAGCAGACTTGTTGCTGATGAGAAAGGGAATGAGCTGGATGCGGAAGTTGGTGGTTTTGTTGATGTACTCTTTTATATGAAAATCCTTTATGAAATCAGTAGGATGAATGTATGATGCAAGATGGTTAGTAACAGTAGGATTAAATCAACTGAAAGATAAAGAGAGAGAGAGAGAGAGCAAGACGGTCAATTTTATCGTGGTACGGAGAAACCCTTCTACGTCCACGTCAAGTTCTGTCGATCTTGAGAATCCCTTTAACCTTTGGATCCTACTCCTCTCTTATTTTTACTGGCTGAGGACCACTCCTAGAGCTCGACTCACTTGTCAAGATCTAAGCACAATTCCTGGGTTGTGACCCTTACAACTTTACAATCAGCTAGACTAAAAACTATTAGACCAGCAAGCTTCCTTATTTCCAGAGCTTGATCTTCTCTGAAAATGGCGAAGCAACAGAGTTACTTCCTTCTTCACGAATCAACTTCTTGACTTGAAGGAGTAGCTTCTGTAGAGCTCTTGAACAGCAGTGAACACTCAAGAACTCAATTTGTGTAACAATGGTGAAATCTCGAGAGGTCTCAACACTTGGGAGGTATTTCAAGTGTTGAGTTTGCTTGAATCCTTGAGATTTCTGCAGAGTTTCGGCTTGTTAAATTGAAATTCCCGTGAGAAACTCCGAGGGTATTTATAGGCCTAGAATTTGGATTCTAGCCGTTAAGACTCTGACCGATGGCAGGGAGCCGTTGGTGCTGAGTCACCTTCATCAGTTGGGATTGGTCCAGGTTGGCAACCGACATGGCACTAGTGGACTGAGAGACCAGTTGATTCTTGAGGCAGGCGGCTACTAGCTGGTTAAGACTCCAATAGGACAGCTGGCCTTCTAATTCTTAAGAGTTGAAAGAAAAGCTAGATTGATCATCCTATAGAAGAGAGCTCGTTTAACGATCTATTCCTTTACAAGCTTGATCGATCTGTCTAGAATTTAACTATCAAGCTTCTTAAAGAAGCTTGCTTCTAACAACTCTACTCTAAAATACTTAAATAAAATCTAAGGGTGGTTTCGAGAAAATATCATCAAAACAACTGCAGAGGGTTCCCAACATTTTGGCATAAAACGTTCCAAACCTGTTCCTCTCTTTTGTGACATAAGTCTGCAGTCTGTCTCACTTCTAACTCTACATTTTATGAGCGCTCGAAGCATATAAAGATTGATTGCCATACTATTCGTGAGAAGTATGTAACTGGAGTGATTAAGCCGCTGCATATTAAGGGGGAGCTTCAACTTGCAGATATATTCACCAAAGCCTTGCCTTCCACTGCATTCTACCGGATTCTTGACAAGATGGGTTTTCGTACCTCATCTTGAGGGGGAGTAATATGATACACACACACATTGAGGATGAGAATAATCGCAGCATCCAGGAGTTGGGCAATAAAGCAGTTGCAGTAGGATTGAATAAATCGTGTTTTCTCATTTTACGTTTTTATGTTTTTAACTAGCTACCTAGCCACGTCAGCAGTTAGTTACGAATATAAATAGTAGCTCCTTTTTCTTTCTCCATGTATGAACAATTATCGGATCTTTCTTTCTGTTCAAGCAATGAAACAAATACTCTTCCGTTCTTCTTCGCTCTAATCAATTTATCGTTTAATAAAACATAAAAATAGAGTCATCTCTGTCAATTGGAAAAAATTCTGAAAAAAAATAAATTATTCATGTTTCCTCGGTTTGTTCATCAATTCCCCGTAGAAACGTCAACACCACCAAAAAAATATTAAGTAATCAATGTCTTGACATTTTATATACACAACATTATTAACCTTTGAAGGTTTTCCTTTAAACTTTTTTATCGTCCATGTTTTCTTGCCAACTTTTCAAATATTTTTCGTTCTTCAAAACAATTTGAACTCGTCAACATTTGTCTGATCTTAGTTGTTTTTTGAGAATCGGCGCTTTATCATTGAATTTAGGGTTTATTAAGATTTCAAGGGCTATATGGTTAAATTAGTAAACATATTAATATTTTTATTATTTAATTAGATAAGGGGTTATGAGGAGTAAAATGGAGACTATGAATAGAATTACCCCCAATTAATCTAACTAAACCCTAATTAAATAGCCCAATTAATCTCCACCTCTCTCCAATTAATCTAGATTACCTTTTCTGTCTCTTTCTTGCTAATTAAACGTTTCTGCTTTTCTTTTCAAATATGAAAGACCACAAAAATTAAAAAAATAAAACAAAAACAAATTACAAGAATAAAAATAATATGGGCCACTTCGAATTAAAAAAAAAGGATTACAAAAATAAAATAATAAGAATTACAGGAAGAAAAGAAACAATCAATTAATAACTTTAATCTACACTAATGATTCTATAGTGGGTACCCTTTAACCTCTAATTTTTGTTTCCTTAATATTTGTGCAAAAAACAAATAGGTCACTTCGAAAAAAACGGAGGGAGTACTAATTTAATTGATAAGAAGTTATTTATAATGCACTTGTCTAAGATTCCCGCTAATATGCATTTTCAGAATTTTCTCATCCCACCGATTTATAAAAATATGTAAAAATCATCTTAAACAAGTTTAACAAAATTCCAATATTAATTTAAAGGGCCAATGATGAATCTCGCTTTTCAAGGATGATTTATGCACGAAAACAAAGAATTAACAGACACGAAAGTAAAGGACATAAGGGATTTACGTGGTTCGATCTATTGTGATAGATCTACGTCCACGGAGCAAAAGTGTGTATGGATTTTATTGAGAGTATGCGTGTAGCTTGTACAAAGATTGTTCTCCCCCCTTCAACCTATTCTAAACCCCTATTTATAAGTGCTTACATATGGAATTCGACTAGGATTATAAGTCTTTTCCTATTAGACTCTTTGGCTTGATCTTCTCCTTTATTGGATAAGCACCGAGCTTCTATCTCTCTCTTGGAGCTTGAGTTGCCTTAGTGAAGAAGTCTCTCTTAGTTGGGCCGAGCTGCGTAGGCCGAGCTTAACTGTCGGGGCCCAATTATATTGGGCTTGATGCTTGGGCCTAGGAGCTAGGTCATATCCTATCACATCCCCCCCCAAAAAGATGTAGAAGCGAGAGTGTGACGTAGGGGAAATAGTGGAGGTAGGAGTAGTCTAAATGACATTAGCCCGTCAAGACTAGAATGGACGAAATCAATCGTGTACCGCCTCGTTGAAACGAGGTGGGTAATAAAGTTGCATTTGCATTGCCCCTTCGGAAATTGGATTTTGACGAAGTCGGAATGCTTGGCACCTCGTTAAGACGAGGTGGGTAAAAAATTTGCATTGCCCCTTCGGAATTGGATTTCGACGAAGTCGGAATGCTTGGCACCTCGTTAAGATGAGGTGGGTAAAAAATGTGCATTGCCCCTTCGGAAATTGGATTTCGACGAAGTCGGAATGCTTGTCACCTCGTTAAAACGAGGTGGGTAAAAATTTTGCATTGCCCCTTCGGAAATTGGATTTCGACGAAGTCGGAATGCTTGGCACCTCGTTAAGACGAGGTGGGAAGGAAGGGAAACTGAGAATGGAACGACAGTTGGAGTCCCGAGTGAGTGGGACACGTGTCGCGTTGCGATAGTGGGAGTTGAAAAGGGCGGAAGTTTTTTGAATAAAACTTCCACTGTACGCCACTCTCCCTCACTTTACCCTAATTTCTGAAATTGAGAGTGAGAAAACCTTGCCGCCGCTCGTCTGCATTATCATCGGTCTTCCGTTCGATTTCGCACAGTTTCAACCGGACGTTCCTTTATTGGCCACTGCAGTCGATATCGACAAGTAAGTAATTCGACTATGTCTGCTAATTCATCTCCTAGCGCTAGTGAAGATAGGTCCTTAGGGTTTTCCGATTCGCCGCCGGCGACTTCCAATCGGGGTGGGGAGGCGGAAGTAGATATATATTCTGTGAAATCTCCTGGTCCGGTTAAGCATAGGGTAGTTTTTCCACCGCCATTAAAGTCGAAGGATAGGGCATTTAGCTTTTCGTCGGTCCTTAAGGGCCCAGAAATTCTTAGTCTAGCCCAAAATTATTTATTTCCCGATTATGTGGAATGGATGGTTCCTCGGGCTGAGGATAGGGCTTCGGAGCCCCCTCATGGATTTTTTACTGTTTATGAGGACTGTTTGCACCACGGTCTTCGTCTTCCCTTACCTTCAGTATTTGCCGGACTTTTGAGAAAGTGCGAGCTTCCTTTGGGTCAACTTTTTCCGAATTCTTTTTGTCAGTTATGTGCTCTCGGTGTGATGGCCAAGCGACACGGGTACGACCTTAGTGTAGATATGATTCTTAGGTTTTTTTAGCTTAGGGCGTCCGGTGGTTGGTTTTATCTTTCACCTCATCTCAGCTTCAAAGTTGAGACGAAGTCGAAGGTGACGAACTGGCAATCAAAATTTTTCTTCTGCCGGTTCGGTGAAGTCCCTGAGTTTATATAGAAGGTGGGAAAGTTAGGGAAACAGAAGACAGAGTTGTGTTTTAGTAAGCTGGAAGAAAGACTCCATGGCCACGTTGGAGAAGTGTTTTCCGAAACCGATCTGGCTCTTGCTGGGCTGAGCCCTTATGATCCCGCTTCGATGGAAGAGCTGGTGAAGGGTGAGGCTACACTTCTCTTTTATTGTATTTTGTAATATGAATATCATTTGATGAGCTTTGTCTCTTTTACAGTGAAACTAGTAAAAGATAGGAAAAGGCCGAGGTCTGAGGATCCCGCAGTATTGGAGAAGGGGGGTTTCGAGGCGTCCTCGGAACGAACTACAAGTGTACCGGGATCCTCTCCACTGAGGTCGCCCTTTCCCGTATCCCTAGTTCGTCAGGTGAAGGTGCCGAAACCGAACAAGAAAACTTCAGACAGCTGGCGACAAGAGTCTTACCATAGGGCAGTCCTCTATGAGTGCAGTCGGCCCGGTGATTGAGTTGGAAGAGCAGTGTCGGGCCTATCCTGAGGTAAGGAATTCATTCTTATATGTTAGGACTTATCGTATGCCGGTACTGATCTTGTGTGGCATTTGACAGGATGCCGATCTGGTTGCGGCAAGCTTTCAAAATTGGGTGGACGGGTTGGTGAAAAGTGCATCCACCCTTACCAGCTTTGTAAACGACGGGTCTCGAAGTTCAACGAGACAAATCGGATCCGTTGTCAACTGGAAGAAGAGAAGGCTAGCCTAACTGGCGAGCTTGCTGCTGCTACGCGGAAGGCCATGAAGGCCAAAAGGAGAGAAGATGCCGCTATTGCCGAAGCTGAGGCGGCTCGGAAGGAAGTTGCCTCGCTGAAAGCAAAATTGGATGCGGCCGAGGTTGACTCTGTGGCTCGCCAAGGGCCAATTCTCCGAGCTTATACTGAGAGGCTCTTGCTATCCGAGTTCTTCTCGGGATTGTGCGGCGACGTGGCAGAATTGATGACAGCCCGAAGCGTCGCCGAGACCGTAGAGGCCGTCGAGGACATTTGTTGGGAACCCTGTTTAGTTTAGTTTTGATGATGTTATTAGAAACCACACTTAGTTATAGGACTTAGTTATAGGATTGATAGGAACAGGCTAGTCTCCGTGTTTGGATCAGTCAAGCTTACTCGGACAGGTTGCTCATGTAAAGGTCAAGGTTGGAAGTGCAACCCGTACCTAATCTACTCAAACCCGTCATACTGTTCCATTATGTAATCTGTCTATGTAACCTGCTCTTACTATGCCAGAAGATCTCACACGAAGGTTACAGAGAGATTGAAGATAGTTCGAGGTCTAGGAAGCTCAACATGCTGAGGCCAACCTCCTGTGAGGAACCTGCATGCTGAGGAACCTGCATACTGAGGCCAACCTGCATGTTGAGGCAACATGCTGAGGCCAACCTCCTGTGAGGAACCTGCATGTTGAGGCCAACCTGCATGCTGTGCAACCTGTATGCTGAGGCCAACCTGCATGCTGTGGAACCTGCATGCTGAGGAACCTGTATGCTGAGGAACCTGCATGCTGAGGCCAACCTCCTAAGAGGAACCTGCATGCTAAGGAACCTGTATGCTGAGGAACCTGCTTGACCAATCTGCATAGGCCAACCTGCTGAAGCTAATATGCTTAGTCAAGCTGCTGTGAGTCAAGCTGCTATTAGTCAACAGCTTCTCAAGGTGAAGATTCTAATACAAAGATCAAGCTTGAAGACCACAGAAAACAAAGACAGCTTGAGGTACAAAAGGTCGACCTTCCCAGTCCGACCTAAGCTGTGCCTTGCCAACCTCGATGGTTCAAGCTGTACAGCAAACCTCAACGGCTACAAGTTCAGTCAGCAGTACGGTTCTGACACCTCTGCAACTCCAACGACTCTAATTCAAATTGGAGTCATATAAATACTTCAAGTCATCCCAAAATCGAAGTGTGGAGAAAAAAAGGGAAAAATAGACGGGGAAGAGAGAAAAATAGAGAGAGGAAACCAGAGCTTCAAAACCAAATCTATCCAGAAATCTTTACGCTTCAAAGCCAAACTCAACACTCGAATCCAAGCCATTTCCCAAGTGTTGAGACCTTCAAGATTTCAGATTCTGGAACCTCACAGAATACTCTCCACAAGCTTACTACATATTCGTCCAAGTAAAGAAGAATCTGTTAGTTTAGCTGCAAGGTTGTATGTAAGAATGTATGAAAGGTTGTAAGGGTCACGACCCAGAACTCGTGCTCGGCTCAAGTCTAAAGATTGACGAAGGTTGAGGCTGGTACTCAGCCAGTATAAATAAGAGAGAAGTAAGGAATTTCAGATACGACGGTATCTGACGTGGATGTAGGGACGTTTCCCAAACCACGCTAAATCGACTGTCTCGATCTCTCTCTCTCTATTTTTTATTAACAGTCGACCTTACAATGTTCAACTAACCTTCATTACATTGCACTTCATTGATATAATCAACATGCACACTGTTCACCAAAGAAAGAATTTTCTAAGAGGTAGTCAACCTGTCCACCAAACTTCCGCACACTGTT
Organism: Mentha longifolia; assembly: GCA_001642375.2. Taxonomy (NCBI): domain Eukaryota; kingdom Viridiplantae; phylum Streptophyta; class Magnoliopsida; order Lamiales; family Lamiaceae; genus Mentha; species Mentha longifolia. The sequence goes on from CM038121.1 coordinate 16,462,653, forward strand.
CGGTTTAGCAAGCTCACCAGTTTACTGACTGAGCTGGATAAACCGAGCTGCACTGAAAAGCTGAGCTGACAACTCAGTAAGATCGATTTTGTTTTTAAAGTCAAAACTGTTGGCGAATTGGTGTATTCCCCCCCCCCCATACACCATCTATTTATCGAGACCTACAACATTCCAGACCTCGATAAGGCGAAGTACGGGTACAAAGAGGTATCCGAGGAAGAGGTGAACCGCGCCTTCGCAGAAATCGTCCTAAAGAATTTGAAGGCGGTTCCTCTGCTTGAGAGCCTGGCGGCCTCTACCGACCTGCTTACTGCCGAAGTTATTCGAGACAGTTCGGTTGATCGCGATCCAGAAATGGATGCGATTGTTGCCGATCTGAATGCTGCCCCGAAGGAAACTGAGATGGAGGCAGAGGCTGATGGCGATGCCGGGTTTGAGGTCGAAGTCCCAGGGAATGTATCTCAAAACGAGGAGGAGGTCAGTTGATCGCATCCTCTTTTTTTTTTTTTTTTTTTTTTTTTTTTTTAGCATGTACTTCGCCATCAGTAGGATGACACATTTTGCTGAAGTAATGAAAACTTTATTTCTTATTAGAAATTCGTTCCCCTTTTTGTAGTCTTCTCCGTCTCCTGAAACTTTTCGATGCTTCTCCGTATATAGCATAAATCAATAACTTACTGCGAGCTCTTGAAGCCAAGAATGGTGAAGTTCTTCATTGGAAAGACCAAGTCGGCCATATTCAGAATGAGGCTGACGTGAAACTTAGAGCCGCTCAAATAAAAAATGACGAGCTTCGAGCTCGGCTTTTGGAGCTTGGAGATAAGTATGAGACTGTGAAAGAAGAAGCCGATAAGATTGTCGAGGAGCATGCTGAGTACGAGGCAATTGTCCGCCGAAACAGGCGGGAAAACCATTGCTGAAGTGGATGCACAGGTAACAGAGATCGCAGCCCGGTGCAAGGAGTATCAAGAGAGATACGGGGCGGACTCCTGGCAGCTCCAAGATCAGATGGCCGAGCTAAAGCGAGTGGCTGGTATGTACGATGTGATCTTAGCTCGGCGCCCGAGGTTGGCTGCCCGATTGGGAAAGGAAGCTTGTCCTTCAAGTTCGTCCACTAGCACCGGTCCCTCAAGGTCATCGATTCCCGCGGGTCGATCGGATATGAGATTCATGCGCCACTCTAAGGAGTTCTATAAACAAGAACGACAATCATTGTCTCGACGAGGTCGAGGTCAGAATCTTCAATCAGGTAGGGGTAGGAGTCGAGGACGAGGTCGAGGCACCTTCAATATAGATGAAGTTTTAAAGTTTAACCCCGACGGTGATTTTCCGACAAGATAGCTTAGTTTTAGCAAACCTAAGCCTTCAAATTCGTCTTGATTACCATGTAATTGTACTCTTCCATTTTTGAAATAAAACAGAATTTTATATGTATGTATAAGCCTTTTAAAGGCCATAATTATAACTACCTCGCCACGAGGTGAGATTAATGCTTCAGTTGGCTCACCTCGTCATAAGACGGAGTGTGTGGCCTGTGTTGGCTCGCTTCGTCATAAGACGAAGTTAGGCCTGGGTTGGCTCACTTACGAAGTTTGGCCTGAGTCGGCTCACTTTGTCATAAGACGAAGTTTGGCCTGGGTCGGCTCACTTCGTCATAAGACGAAGTTTTGGCTCACTTCATCATAAGATGAAGTTTGGCCTAGTACAACCCGTCCTCGTTAAAAGACGAGGTTAAGGTTTAATAGTTCCTTATTTGTCGAATTTATCGATAGGGGTGGTCCCCGTTTAGGTGTTACTCCATAGTTGGAGTTTATTTTTATCCTCAAAAGGGATATTAAATAACCCTCGTCAGGGTTTTTAAGAATAAAGAAACGAGATAATTTGCACGAGTGGAAAGAAGACATGCAATATGAAATATGCAAGACTGAAGTTAAGGAAAAAGAAAACTTTATTGATAAAAAGGAAACGAAGTTAAAAATAACAGGACGACCTGACCCAAGACCTATATGAACTAAACAACTCTAAATTCAATTCTTTCCACTATGCGAAGTATCTTTTTAAATGGGAAATATGCCATGTTCGGGGTATTGGCTCACCAGATAAATGGGCGAGCTTATATGATCCTTTGCCGAGGACTTCTTCAACTCGGTAAGGTCCTTCCCATGTGGCTTCCAACTTGCCGAACCTTTCTGCTTTACTAACCTCGTTATTCCGAAGTATGAGGTCGCCTACTTGGAACTACTGATACTTCACTCTTTGATTATAATACCGAGCTACTTGCTGCTTGTACTTAGCTTCCCTTATGTAGGCTAGCTCTCGCTTCTCTTCCAGCAGATCCAGATCGGTTCAAAGCCTTTCGTCGTTGGCTTCGGATGAGAAGTTGAGTGTGCGATGGCTCGGCAAGCCGATCTCTACCGAGATCACTGCCTCGGTTCCATACACCAGACTGTATGGTGTTACTCCGTTCGAGGTCCTGGGAGTTGTTCGGTATGACCATAGGACTTGGGGTAAATTTGCTGCCCAATCTCCCTTGGCTTTGTCGAGGCAAGTTTTAAGCCCCTTGACGATTGTTCGGTTCGTAACTTCGGTCTGGCCATTCGCTTGAGGGTGAGCGACCGAAGTGAACTTTTGTTGAATATGAAGCCCTTCACACCATTCTCTGAATGCTCGGTCCGTGAACTGCGTTCCGTTGTCCGAGACAAGGATGTGAGGTACGCTAAAGCGACAAACTACGTTCTTCCAGACGAAGTTTAGGGCATTCTTGCTTGTAATCTTTGCCAAGGGTTCAGCCTCGACCCACTTAGTAAAGTAGTCGATGGCTACTATGAAGAACTGGAGTTGTCTAGGAGCTTTGTCGAATGGTCCGACGATGTCTACCCCCCATTGCACGAACGGCTAGGGGCTTTGCATGCCCACGAGGTCTGCTTGTGGTAACCTGGGCACCGTGGCATGGATTTGGCACTTTTGGCATTTTTTGACAATGTCAATTGCATCTTGGAACATTGTAGGCCAGTAGTATCCCCATCTCATAACCTTTTTTGCCAGTGCTCGAGCTCCGATGTGACTCCCACATGCTTCTTCATGCACTTCTCTCAGTGCATAATTTGCTTCATTCGGCCCGGCGCATCTTAAAAGAGGTTGGAGATATGACCTTCGATACAGCACTCCTTGGTCCAAAGTATACTTCGGAACTTTGCTTAGGAGTTTCCTAGCTTCGAGCTTATCGTGGGGCAATTCTCCCTTCTCTAAGTAAGCTTGGTAGGGAGACATCCAGTTCGGTTCGTCCTCCTGCACGAGGTTTAGTTCGGCTTCTTCAATGCTTCGAAGCTTGACTTCTTCTACAGGCGAGTTTGTTGAGGATGAGGCCAGTTTGCTTAAAGCATCAGCTCGATTATTTTCTCCTCTAGGAATCCGCTTGCAGCTCGAAGTATTCGAAGCCTTCCTGCAAACTTTTTGCCTTTTGCAAATATTTCTTCATTCTTTCCCCCTTTGCCTCGTATCTGCCTAGCATGTGGCTCACTATGACTTGGGAGTCACTATGAACTTGAATGGCTTGGATATGCAAAGAATGAGCTAGGCGGAGTCCAGCAATTAACGCTTCGTACTTGACTTCATTATTCGTCGTTGGGAAGCTAAACCGAAGCGCATACGCTGTTTCCATTCCATCCGGACTTAGTAATATCGCTCCGGCCCCGCTGCCTGTACGACCTGAAGCACCATCTACGTAGACTTTCCAACAGTCAATTGGAGGTTCCTTAGGCTGTTCGGCTTCGACTTTGCTTGGGGAGAGGTCGTCTTGTTTTGGCGCTTCAGAGAACTTGGCCTCTACAAGGAAATCTGCTAGGGCTTGTCCCTTTACTGCTTGCCGAGGGTAGAAATTTATGTCATGCTCGCCGAGCTCGACCGCCCACTTTGCGATTCTGCCTGATGCTTCAGGTTTAGTCAGTACTTGGCGAAGTGGCAGGTCGGTTAGAACGTGAATGGTGTGTGCCTGGAAATACGGTCTCAGCCTTCTAGCGGCATTCACTAGTGCAAGGGCGACTTTTTCCAGTGGCTGGTACCTTGTCTCCGGTCCTTTCAGAGCTCGGCTAATGAAATAGATAGGAAGCTGCCGACGTCCTTCATCCTGAACCAGCACCGCACTTATAGCTTCATCCGAGGCTGCAAGGTATAGGGAGAGGACTTCTCCATCTTTTGGAACTGACAAGGTTGGGAGCTTGGCTAGGTACTTCTTCAGCTCTTCGAACGCCGATTTATGTTTGTCTTTCCATTCGAAGTTGGGTGCCTTCTTGAGGATTTTGAAAAATGGGAGCTGCTTTTCGGCGGCCTTAGACAAGAAACGACTTAGCGCTGCCAAACAGCCCGTCAATTGGTGCACATCATGAATGGTTTTCGGCACCTTCATTTCCTGGACAGCTCGGACTTTTGAGGGGTTGGCCTTCAAACCTTCTTGCGACACCCAACACCCCAAGAATTTTCCTGATCGGACCATAAAGGTACATTTCTCGGGGTTGAGCTTCAGATTCACTTTCCGAAGTAAGCCGAAAATGATTTTGAGGTCGTCGACGCAGGTTACTGGTTCTCTGCTTTTGACGACAATGTCATCGACGTAGACTTCAACAATCTTCCCAATGTGATGTTCGAATATTTTATCGACCATCCTTTGATAAGTTGCTCCCGCGTTTTTAAGCCCAAATGGCATTTTCTTGTAGGCAAAGACGCCGAAGTCTGTGATAAAAGCTGTCTTTGGCGCATCCTCATCACTCATTAGGACTTGATGATACCCTTTGTATAGATCTAGAAAGCTGAAAACCTTATGACCGACCAGGGCTTCTACTTTCTTGTCAATGTTGGGTAAGGGGTAACAGTCCTTGGGGCAGTGTTTGTTGAGGTCGGTATAGTCAATGCACATACGCCACCCTCCTTGTTATTTTTTGACCATGACCGGGTTAGCTATCCACGTCGGATATTTGACCTCGAACAAAATGTCAGCTTTCCGAAACTGTTGCTACCTCGTCATAAATGACTTGACTTCGTTCTGCAGCGAAGACTCGTTGTTTCTGCTTGACTGGCTTTATTCCGGGGTCAATATTCAGCCGATGAGTGATGATGCTAGGTGCTACTCCGGTCATATCAAGGGGTGTCCAGGCAAAGACATCTCTGTAATCCCGAAAAAGTTAGACGATCTGCCTGTGGAGCTCGGCTCCTCCTGCGAAGCCTACTTTGACGACCTTGAATGGGTCATCTTCGTAGAGTACTATGTTTTTCACCAGCTCGTCTGAGGCAGATTCTTGTTTATGTTCCAACTCTTCGGGCAACTGTAATTGCTATGCTTGGGAGTGTTGAGGTGTACCGGCACCTCGTAATGCGATCTGCATGCACTCCTTTGCTCGCTTTTGATCATCTCGAACTACGATCACCCCATTTTTTGATGGGATTTTAATCGTTAAGTGATATGGCGAACAGATCGCCCTAACCGCCACCAGCCAATCCCTTCCGAGTATAACATTGTACGGAGAATCCGCTTTAACTGACGAAGAGGTTGATGACCTTAGTGGTCGATAATGGATGAATTCCCACTGTGACGGGTAGTTGTACAACCCCCTCCGTTTGCGTCTCCTGTTGGACAAAACTCTTTAAAGGGACTGGTGCTGGTGCGAGCTGCGCCTTCTCCACTCCTAGCTGGTCGAAGCAATTTTTGAAAAGGATACTGACCGAGGCTCCAGTATCAACGAAAACCCATCGTACGAGTTTATTAGCCACTCCTGCTTCAATCAAAATCGCATCCTGGTGAGGCATGATAGGTGGCACTGGGTCTTGGTCCAAGAAAGTAATTGCCTCGTCCCTTTTGAACCTTTTTTGAGAAGGTTCTTCATGTTGCGGGCTTCGAGCTTCGGCCTTCAATGACGACTTCGTAGCTCCCTGTGGGAGCCCGGTAATAGCCTGTACGACTCCATCATACTGAGGCTAATCCTCATCCTCGTCATCTTCTCGCTTCGGCCTCTTGTCAGCCTGAGGGCCGCACTTGTTTCCTCCTCTGTTCTGCTTTCTTTTTCTATTTCCTTGAGGTCGGGCTTCATTTTGGCTACGACTTTGGTACCTTTTAAGCGTACCGTCGCTCACCAAATTCTCAATATTTTCAGCTAAGTTCCAGCAACCTTCTGTATCATGGCCATAATCCTCATGGAATCGGCAATACTTATCCCTGGATCGACGTTTCGACCCTGATTTTGACATTGGCTGAGGCTTTTCGAACAGATTGGTATGAAGCTCGTAAATTTCCGTCTCGGCTTTATCAGTGGAGTGAATTGGCCCTTTTCTTGGTTCTGCCGAGGTCCAAGTCTAGATTCAATTGGGCCGCGCTGAAGTCTGTCGAGGGCGCTTCGCCGACCTTGACCTCGGTCACTGCGATCTTCTTTCTTTCGATCTGACGGTTCGGCCCTATCGGTTTCGCGCTTGCGCCTGTCGGCTTCGTCAGCTTTAGCGAACTGATCAGCTATGCTCCATAGTTGCCTCGCAGTACGGGGCTCGTTTCTTACGAGCTCCCTAAATAGGGCGCCAGATTGGATAACATTTTGGAAAGCGGAGATAAGGACCTCGTCCGTCAGTCGATCGACCTTTAGACTTTCTTCATTGAATCTGGTCATGAAGTCACTAATAGACTCGCCTCGTCTTTGTTTGATTGTGAGAAGATGTGCTGTGGTAGTTTTTGCTTCGGCTTTCTGGAAAAACCTCCTTTTGAAAGCCTCCATCAGCTCGTCATAGGACCCGATACTACGAGATGGCAGGCTGTCGAACCACGTTCGCGCGTTGTCTACCAACAATTCAGGGAAGACTTTGCACATGTAAATATCATCGCCAAGTCCCTGGTTAACCATATTGTACTGGAATTGAAACAAGAAATTCCTTGGATCACACGACCCATTGTAAGGCTTCACCGGCAGAACTTTATACGAAGTGGGGAGAGGCGTGTAGAGGATTCGGTTGGTGAAGGGCGTAGAGATTCTCCCATATACGCCAAACCTTCCACAGTAATAATTGGTCTCCTCTCTATGAGGCGAGAGTACGTCGCGCCGAGGTGAGTCAGCCTGGCGACGAGGTGAGTCTACACGGTGACGAGATGAGTCGCGATCCTGGTTCCTTTGGCGATCATCTGCAAATCGCCTGGGAGGGAATCTGGCGTCTCGTGCGCCTAGGATTCTGATATTTGGAGACTTTTCCCAGTGTTTCAACCCAGACGTCACCTCGCGCTCTTGATGATCGCCATGTGGAGGTTGGCCTCTTTCACCATTGCGATCTCTTTGCTGCTTAGCAAAATCTAGGAAATCCTGCCAATTCTTTGCCAAATACGCTTTTACTGCATCATCAAATTCTTGTTGGAAGTTGGAAAGGTCCTCCTCTCTGCTGCTGTCACGACCTTCCTTTTCACGGCCGAACTTATCCACCGGGTTATGAGCGACATGACCCTCTGGGGTTTTGTCTTGCACGGGCTCTTTCCCGGTCGCCTGTTCTCTGGTGGATTCGGTGGATTTTGCATCTGGCTTGTTTCAGCTGCTGGAATGTCTTGGCTGTTGTGCCGAGTCTCCTTTTATTTGTTGGCAGCAGCAGTCGCTCGTGTCTGTCTCGTCATCGTGACTTGTTTGCCTTGAAAACCTTTAATCGGAATTCACAAATTCAAGATGAATTCCCACAGACGGCGCCAATGATGAATCTCGCTTTTCAAGGATGATTTATGCACGAAAACAAAGAATTAACAGACACGAAAGTAAAGGACACAAGGGATTTACGTGGTTCGATCTATTGTGATAGATCTACGTCCACGGAGCAAAAGTGTGTATGGATTTTATTGAGAGTATGCGTGTAGCTTGTACAAAGATTGTTCTCCCCCCTTCAACCTATTCTAAACCTCTATTTATAAGTGTTTACATATGGAATTCGACTAGGATTATAAGTCTTTTCCTACTAGGGCTCTTTGGCTTGATCTTCTCCTTTATTGGATAAGCACCGAGCTTCTATCTCTCTCTTGAAGCTTGAGTTGCCTTAGTGAAGAAGTCTCTCTTAGTTGGGCCGAGCTACGTAGGCCGAGCTTAACTGTCGGGGCCCAATTGTATTGGGTTTGATGCTTGGGCCTAGGAGCTAGGCCATATCCTATCAGTCAACATCTATTTTAAATTACTGCTACAAAATAATAATTATGGGCTCCAACAATGAAGATTAAAGATACGAGCGGTGCTCAAGGAATAATCATTTAAGTACAACCACATTCATATATATTACAGTATATGCTATGGACATTCAAATTAGTTTATCGTGTTCACTAATCCACTAATTAATGCGGTTGTAATTGAATTAAACTCGATGAATTTAACATGATTAGTCACTAATCAAGTGAAATTGATTATTAATCCCAATAATACTCTACTGAGATATCTCTATTAATAGTTCACTTATTTTACTAATTATCCGAGTTTCTCTAACGAATCAACTCGATTAGTCACTAATCTAGTGATATCCTATTCTTGATCACTTATTGTTTCACTAATCATCCTTGTTTCTCTAATGAATGTACTTGGTTTTTCACTAATCTTCTGAAATTCCACTATTGATAGCACTAATTCTCTAATTCGGAGGGCATTAGGCATTAGAATACTAGTTCACTTATTGATTCATTAATCTTATCAATTAAATTATGTTATTCATACCAAGTTTAAATGACAATAAGGCCAATGAAGCTATAATACTAGATTATAGTAGTAATAATATTCAATTTTATATGGAATATTCAATTTTAAATGACATAGGACTCAATATAATCACTAATTATCCGAGGATGTAGAGCAATTCAACTAGATTAGTGACTAATTACGCTAAATCCATTTTTTCACTAATTCACTAATCTGATCGATCCTTCGATTAGAGGACTCCATGTTCACTTATTATCCGAGGATATAGAGCAATTTGACTAATCTAGTGACTACTTAAGCTAAATCAACGTTGTTGCTAATTCACTTATCTAGGATTGACCCTTCGATTAGAGGACTCGATCTAATCACTAATTATCTGAGGATGTAGAGCAATTCAACTAAATTAGTTACTAATTAAGCTAAATTCAATGGGTTTATTTATTATTATTATTTTATTTTTATTTTACGAATTATCTATTCTAGGATTGACTCTTCGATTGGCGGACTTGATCACTAATTATCTGAGCATGTAGAGCAATTCGACTAGATTAGTGACTAAAACGATATTGTATTTCTTAAAAACGATGATATCTTAGGGCTGCGCCAAAATTCGATATTAGGATAGAGTTTCTTTTTGTATGGCGGGAAAATGAAAAGGCAAAAAAAAAAAAAATCAATATTAAAGTCTCATATTTCTGTTGCCTATGCCGATAAAAAAATAATGTTTATTTATTCTAACTGATTTTTTTTTAAGAGTGGAGTCCAGTTAAATTATAGTAGCTCAAACTGTCTTTTTATTTATTTCGTTAATGTAATATAATTAGACGTATCCATTAAATCTATGTTAATCTCCTATCAAATCATTTGTACTAATATTTATGAAAAAATAATATTTTTTTAATATTTTCTTTCTTGAAGGCATGAATTTTTTTTTTTTAAAATATTTTTCAGCAGAAAATTAAAATTCTTTAAAATATTTATTGGGCAAACATTTACTAAACAAATTTGCCGCCACTTGTTGAAAATGCCTTCGTTTTTTTAATAGATGAAAAAAAATCATTGAAGGGAATTATATATATATATATATATATATATATATATATATAGACGCTTATGACCTCCCCCTCTATGCCTTGCGGTAATGATTCCTCTGGCATTACGACCTTTACCACAATGATGCTGTCCATAGATCAAATTATTTCGTGGATTGGATTTCACTTGACTGTCTACGGTTCCATTGCGTGTGCTCGGGGTAGAAGTTTTGTATAAATGTATCGCAATGCTATTAAGTATTTTGATTTAAGTTCTTTTCTTTCTAAGAGGTGGAATAGAATAACCCGGTTGAAGCGTAATGATCATACGTCTGTAATGCATTGTATGTCCCATAATGGGTCCCATTCTTCTACCCTTTCCCGGAAGTCGATGACTATTCATAGCTATTACCTTGACACCAAATTTTATATATACAATTTTGATATGCTGAGCTTCTTGGGTGAGCTTTTCCGTGAGCGACATTGCTACGTCAGAAAATTTCCATGTTATTTTTTTCCTTTTCTCGGTCAACTCTACTGTAGTCAGCAACCTTTTATTATTTTCCTTTTTCTTTCTAATTTCTGTCTCACGTCATGTCAATAGGTGATTGACATTTAATTCGTAAGCACCAATAATTATTTTATTATTAATACCACCTTCATCCCATTATATTAGTCCTCATTTGACTTTTGACTTTTCAGTACGCATTTCCACCGAAACCTAGTACGAGTTTTAAAATATAATTTTAAAGTATTTTTCTTTTATGGGATACTATGAGTGTCGTTGTGTCCCGTAAAAAAAAATACTTCAAAATTATATTTTAAAACCCGTATTAGGTTTCGGTAGAAAAGCGTGGCGAAAAGTTAAAAGTCAAATGTAGACTAATATAATGGGACAGAGGTAGTATTTGATTTGATTATATTTAATTAGGATTTATGATAGATTTTTTTTTAATTGAAGTTTAGTAATCACAATTAAAAATTAATAATCCTTAATTAGGGTTTAGTATTTTCAACTAGGGGTTTAATAATTCCCAGTTAGGGTTTATTATTTTTCAACTAGGGTTTAATAAATCCCAATTAAAATTTAATAATCCTTAATTAGGGTTTAGTATTTTCAACTAGAGTTTAATAATTTCCAATTAGGGTTTATTATTTTTTAACTAGGGTTTAATAAATCCCAATTTAAATTTATTATTTTTCAACTAGATCTAATATATTGTCTCTAGCCTGACATTGAAATATTAAACCATAAAGAATATATAATAAATTGTCCAAAAAAAATTACTAAAAGATAATATACAATATTAGAGAGAGAAAGAGAAAGAAAAGGATAAAATAAAATATGTATCAAAAGACGAATGGTTTATGGTGCTTCTAAGGAAAATGGAAGATCGAGAATGAAAAAGGAAACAAATAAATAAAAGGAAAACTGATGACACGTTATACAGTTGCCTATGAGGCGCTCAGCATTTGTAGCTCAGCATATCACTATATCATGACTATATATATATATATATATATATGAGAAATTATATGCTACTCACCTCCCGGTGGGCACCTTCGTGGGCACCTCGTCGTTTTATCATATTTGCATTGCTTTTTTTAATTTTTATTTTTATTCTATATTCTAGTATCTTAGAAATTAATTTACAAATCATAAAATCTAAAAAATACATAAAAATCGAAGCTCGATTATTTTATTACTCATTTTTTGAAGTTAAAAATAAAAAAAATAAACTGAACATTGATTTTTTAGATTTTATAATTTGTAAATTAATTTCTAAGATACTAGAATATAGAGTAAAAATAAAATTAAAAAAAAGCAATGCAAACGTGATAAAACGACGAGGTGCCCACGAAGGTGCCCACCGGGAGGTGAGTAGCATATCATTTCTCATATATATATATATATATATAAATCTGTATATATGTAAATTAAACTCTACAAATATTAATTTAAGATCGATCAATCAATTAGTGCACATCTTGTATCACTATTAGAGTTGTCAAACTGTCGTCCGTCCCTAGCCGATATCTAAAACGATATGTAGTGATTAGTTGATGTCCACTAATGAAAAAGGCGATCCTTGATTAGTGAAATGTTGAAGTAGAAAAAGAATTTAATCAAGTCGAATTGCTCTATATCCTCGGATATTTAGTGATTGGTTGATGTACACTAATCGAAGAGTCGATCCTTCATTAGTGAATTGGTGAAATAAAAAAAAATTAGCTTAATTACTCAATAATCATGTCGAATTGCTCTATATCCTCGGATATTTAATGATTAGTTGATGTACACTAATCAAAGAGTCAATCCTTGATTATTTGATTGGTGAAATATAAAAGAGATTTAGCTTAATTACTTACTAATCAAGTCGAATTGCTCCATATCATCGGATATTTAGTGATAGTTGATGTACACTACTAGAAAAGTCGATCCTTGATTAGTGAATTGGTGAAATAGAAAATGGATTTAGTTTGATTACTCACTTATCAAGTCAAATTGCTCTATGTCCTTGAATATTTAGTGTTTAGTTGATGACACCAATCGAAGAGTCGATCCTTGATTAATGAATTGGTAAAATAAAAAACAGATTTAGTTTAATTATTCACTAATTTAGTCCAATTGCTCTATATCCCCGAATATTTAGTGATAACTTGATGTCCACTAACCAAGTCGAATTACTCCCGCGCAGCGGCAAAGTATTACGTGGTTGTGTGTAGTTGTTTATTTTCTGATAGCTCATACGGCATGTTATGGTATTTTTTTTACTCCTTTTTTCCACGAGTTCCAATTTGCTAGAATATGAAACAACGATAAAAAAATCGCACAGTTTAATTCATACCAATTTAAAAGCGATTTTAACTCTATAAAAATCCTATGAAAAGTAGGTGGTCAAATGTCGTCGTTCTATTTAGGTCACATCCACGTATTTAGGCCACGTCGTTTTTTTTTGTTTTTTTCTTATTACAATTATAATAAAATTCATAATTTTTTTTTTTGAATTTTATTATTACAACATCAATAGTCTTTTGATGATTGAATCTCAACATAATATAAGTATTATTAGTTGTGAGTATCATAATCGAGACTTAACAAAATTTCATCATTACAAATTCACGGATCACATTGTAGTTAAATTAGTATAAGTTTCAGCATTATAATTTCACCATTCTTATTTTTATTGAAACTTATAAATTTTACTATCATATATTATTATTATAAACGAACTTTGGTATTAATTTTACTATTACTCTATATCAATTTAAGAATCTAGACACACACATATATATTTTGAAACTGACATATCATATTATTCTCTCCGTCCCACCTAAATAGTTCATATTGCTTTTGACACATAAACCAATATAAGTTGAGATAAAAAAATTTAAAATAGTATTAGTTGTGAGATATACTTTTACCATTTTAGAAAAATAGACTATTATATAAGATAAATCAAATGTTGACTATTTAAGTGGGACATAGGGAGTATTTAATATGAATATAAGACGAGAAGAATAAATCAATGAATTTTTTTTAGACAAAATTAGGAAATGAATTGTTAATACCAACAATGAATTAAATAGAGGGGCACCTACTGCTATCTAATGGCCCACATATAATTTGACGGAGTTACATTACTTAACAGCGGATTTTAGGAACCGAAAGTAAACCGGCCCAATTTGGTTCAACTTGAGAAGAGCATCTTTTCATTGGCACCGATGTAAATCGACACGTGTCACACTAATGTGGATGGTAAAATTATGGGACTGTCCCCATATAAGCTTACCCAGACTACTAGATATGCCACGTGTCACCTTTTAATAATATTAAATGAAGCTGCTGATTTGTGCTGTGCGCAACACAGCCATGTATTATTGTTCAACTACTACTACTACTTATATATATAATATATATATATATATATAGAGAGAGAGTAATATTTTATATGCCTAATTGTGCTGCCAAGTATTGCTTTGCTGGCTGCAGCATACATTGTACAACAGTGTAGCTTATCTCTGCCGCTCTCTCTCTCTCTCTACCTCTTTCTCTCTCTTGATGTACAAATTAAGCAATTGCAAAAGAAATATAAAAAAAATTGAACCTTGAATTAATGAAAATAATCAAATGAATCGGTAAAGAAAAAAACCAGTTAGGGTTTTCTCCAAAACGGCTGCTCTCGTAGACCCGTATGATGAAAAGAAAAGAAAAGAAAAGAGCCCCATTTTCTGTAAGTGGATTAAGTGCTATATATGCAAATCCATCCTTGTTTCATTTATGATTTCTGTGTTTTTCTTAACTACTCTTTCTAATTTTCCTTTCTTTTCTTTTCTTTTCTTTTCGCTTGTGATTTTTATTGCTGTGTTTGTGTACGGTTGCGTCCCAAAATAGACTGGTACAATTAACGGAAAGAATTAAGAATCGCGATGCAAAAACTGAATCTTCCAAAAGAAAGTCTAATCCAAGAAACAAATAAGAGCGCTAATGTGTAAACTATTTTACAAAGAATTGGAGTTTATCTCACTTGAGCTGTGTCTTCTTTTTTTTTCTTTTTTTTTTATATCAAGTAGCAAGAAATAAAATTATATTTGATGACGTAGTAATATTATTATTAGGAAAATGGAGAGGCTTTCCGCATAATTGAGTTACGCATACATATCAACGGATTTTTTTTTTATTAAAAAAAAAAAAAAAACCTAAGTTCCTACTTTATTTTCAATAATCATACTTATTGATTATCTTTAATTAAAGAATAAAAAAAGGGGAGGGTGGGTATTCCAATGGAAAGTTGAATTGAGGTTGCGACTGAAAGTGGTATTCCAAGTGGAAAGCTTAATTATTTGTTCTGTTTTGTGTGCATGGGTCTCCAGATGCCATATTCTTCTTCATTTTGTGCGACAAGTGGAATAGCTATGATGTTTTTAATATTTTACATTTCACATGTAATAACGTTCCAACTCCAATTTAAGCGACCCTTTTATTATTTATTTATATTTAAAATACTATCATTTAATTTAAATATACTTGAAGGTCGACCCACCTCCTCAATTGCAAAATCGAAATCAGACACATTTGCTAATCATATGTTAACTTTATAATATTACTAGGATAAGAGAATTATGATTTTTTTTTAAATTATATTTTTAGCAAAGAAAAAAGAATCTAGAATATTTCTATTTCTTTATGTTTTGGGAGTTATTTATATTTATTTGTTGGGTTTGGGGCCTTGGGGTGTGAGTGAGGTGTATCCTCATACGAGTTTTGATGTCTTGTGGAAAATTAAATTCAAAATCAAACAGTAAATTACAGATTCATCAACTTTCCTATCTTTCTTTCTCCACATTATTTCAACCAAATATATGAAATTATTTTACTCCGTATTATAAAATAACCAGCATTTTTTTAAAATTAGGTTTTCGTTCGTTTTGATTGCCGCAAGCTCTCCTTCGATCTCCCATTAGTGAAGGATGAATGCATGATTTATGGAGGAAGGCTTCACCTAAAAACAGCCATGGATTCTCTGTAAGTTTAACACTAAATTTATTTCCTATTATTTATTGCGCCATTCACATGCAAAATGTTTTTTTTTTTGCTTCCTTTCCTTGATAGAATTGGTTTTTCGTTTTTTTTTTTTTTTTTTTCTCCCTTTGTGTTTATTATCTGATCTCCCCAACAATTATTCCAATATATGTGTAGATTTGTTGAGTTACTATTATTTTTTTACCTTTGTATTTATTATCTTTTGAGTCTCCATCAATTATTTCAATATTGACATATATATCTGATTTGATCTATGGAAAATATATGAAATCATAATTTTTTTGTTTGTTTGAGTAACTAGCAATGGTACTTCCCAAATTCATGCTAAGAATAGCCAAAATTTCCAGAATAAGATGCCATTCAGTTTGATTAGAAATTTAAAGGAATACCGAAAATTCTAGTGGTCTGGTTGCTTTGCATATTAGTTTGTATGTGCTTTAAAATTGGATGAAGAATGTGAATGTTTTGGTTTTTAATTCTTTATCTCTTCCAAATTATATATCCTTCAAGAAAGTCTATTGTAGAAACGGTCCAAATATCAATATTCACGATGAGGATTGTATCCATACAGTTTTTTTTTAATTTAAAAAATGTAGAGTTGACAGAGTTTAGGTTGTAACGAACATGGCCTTTTTTGGTGGTAGCTGATTCTGATGCTTTAAGCACTGCAAGAAAATATGTTTCTAAGATGGAGTATCTCAATCGAACGAACATAGATAGTATTGTGCTTGCTTTGTTGTTCATTTGCTGATGATCCAAGAGGAAGAAATTTCCTCTCAAATTTGATCATTTCGGCTTTCTTGTTTCCTTCTCCCACTCATTGTTCTAGCTTCTTCGATTCCTTGGTGCCCTTTAATGCAAATCTCACCTAACTTGTGGGATTGTTCTCTCACTCATTGTTTCTTTTGTGCTCTTCTAATTGTTTGGCATCTTTGTTTCTTTGGTACCTTACATGATCTTCTTTAACTCGTGGGCATGAATGAAAGTGTGTATGTTTGAGTTTAAAAACAAGATGATGGAATATTCAGGTCATATAACTGTAAGAAGTTGTTGTAAGGAGTTGATGTGTTAAATTCATTGAACATTTAAGCATTTCTAGGTCACTTACGAGTACCAGCAGGAAAAGAAAAGTGTAAATCTTTTTTTTAGGGCTATGGAATGACATCCATTTCAAATAGACCGATTCTTCCTAAAAAAGAGAACTATACCTGCTTAAAGTGAACATCTTTATACGTTTAGAACTATACCATGCATTGTAGCTACTGGCTTCCATTTCTTATAAGCATATATAGTTCTGATGGCATTTTCATCCTGAACTTTTTTCGAAGAGTTAGGTCTGTCCGTTTGAGTTGTAAATAGAGACGACACATAGTAATACTTTGCTTAAAAAGTTTCTTATATAAATTTACATTATCTACAGGTATACTAGCCACTTTGAGCCTTGAAAACTCTAGTCTGCCCAAGTAGGCCTTCTATTCTGTATTGAGCTCATTGTAACACTAGTTCTCGAGATAACTGTCTCGAGTTCTATGCATGCTTGTCGAGTATTCTAATGTCAAGATACGTGACTCTCTCTATGCAAATGCATTCTCGCTTAGTTGGATGACAAGTGTCCTATAGTGTCATGCATATGTGGCACATTCGTTTTTTCACATTCTAGTTTATGCTTTGGCCAATAAAGTTCCCATCAACTACTTTATGCAGACAAATTCTTTTGATGAGAAATTTTGGAGAATTTCAGAACATTACATGCGAAGATTTTACTGTTGGCTGCTGGTAAAAAGAGGAACTAGCACGAAATGGCCCATCTATACTCCTTTTTGCAGGTCTGAAGTAGGTATAAAAACTCATTTTGGCTCACTAGCCTTCTCAAACTTTTGAACATGGTGCATCATGACTCTTGTTTTTAGCCATAAAACTGATTCGCAAAACTTCGTGTTGCTTACTATCGGTCACAAGGAATGAATTCTTGAACAGATTGTGTTCTAAGGCAAAGTCTTTTGGGTCTCATCTAAGCCCTATGCACCAACGAAAATGATCTGATCATAACTTATTTGTATAGAATCTTCGGTATTTTCTAACACATCCCCTCGCACACACTTAGTCTTTTTAAGTTACTAATATTCACTTTTTTCGTGCATCCTAAATATCTTCTGGAAAATGATATGCTTAGGTACTAGGGACCCAAAGAGAGAACTTAACTCCGCCTACAAGGATCAAGCCCTCTACCCAATTATTTCCTCAAACAACTCGCAAATATGATGCTCATTCCTTGTTGATCTTTACGTATATATGTGTTATATGTAACATTTACATCTATTGGATCGAGAATGCCACCATCTCCTGTCATGTAGATGACAGAAAAAGAGAAGGGGGGAGCAACTCGACAGTTTTATGACTTGTGGAGCGTGAGGGGAAAGAAATCTAGGTCTATTAGGGCTGGTTTGCTACAGGTGGAAAAAGATAAAAGTTTTTGTAAGATTTGGCCAAGTTACTTTTAAACATCTTATAGCATTAACATCTTCTAAGATGACAATATAAGATGTAATGTCGCAAGAGCTTTATAAGTTCTCAAAAAAAAAAAAAAAAAAAAAAAAAAAAGACCAAAAAAATTGGATCTGAAATCATAGAAGCATTAATTAATTAAAAAAAATCTAAAAATCTAAAACTAAAAAAATATGCAATTGTAATTCAAAATCTGATATAAAAAGAAATTGAAATTAAAAATTATGAAAAAGATCCAAGTTCAAATTTGCTGAATTGTTTATTTAACTTTAAAGATTACTTTTTCTAGATTTTCTCATTATTTTCAATTTCTGATTTACACACATGTATGTGTATATATATGTATATATATATATATATATATATATATATATGTGTGTGTGTGTGTGTGTGTATATATATATATATATATATATTTAAAAATTGAGTACAAATTTTATTTTATTTTATTTTTCTATTTTCTAATTTTAATTTCAAAATTTTCAAAAAAATGGATTTGTTTATTAAATAAAAATAGTTTGGATTTTTTAATTTTTGGATATATATTTTTATTTTTTCAACTTCGTATACTGATTTTCTAAGATTTTTTCATTTCATAAAGTTTTTTTTTCTTCATATTTTTAAATTTTTTTAATTTCAATTCCCCCACCTCCGGTATGGATTTAATGAAAAAAGGAAGAAAAAAAAATTAAATGGATATACTAGAAATATCAGAAGATTATAAGTTTTAAGTTGAAAAAATTAATAAATTAAGATCCTGATAAAATAAGAAGATGGATAATGTGTTTGACTAACTTATTTTAAAGAGCTTAGAGTATCTCTAAGAGTTGACACCATTTTACACACGATTCAGCACAAAATTAGTGCTGAAACAGAAATTCATTCCAACCATTTGCATAAAAATACATCAGAAAAAGAATATACCATAATATCCTCTTTTAAATATCTATTCTAAGTAATACATAAAAATGACTTGGCTCAACTTATACAAAATATAGAAGTTTGAGAGTACAAAAAAGAGTACTCATTCCACACTTATTTTCTTTGTATGTTTATTTTATGTAACTGTTTATTATGCTTTATTATAGTTTTTTTTAGTATGTTTATATTATGTAAATGTGTTTGATTTATGTTTAAATGTTTTAATCCTGATAAGTTAATGTGTTTGACTTATGTTTCAATGTTACACTTCTAGGAAGCGGGGATTTTGAAATACTAGGCTTCGGGATTAAATCCTCACAATACTAACTGAAAATCCAATAATTCAAAATCTTTGGAGTTGAAAGTCACTAATTTGGATTTTTCTTTTGAAGTTTGGGCATTGATTTCAAATTCTCTGATCCAAACACAGCCAGATAGATTCAAATTAGTTAGTTAGTTAGTTAGTTAGTTCGTTAGAATAACATACAAGCTGTGACTGTGAGTGATGTTTAGTGCAACTAAAGTGCCATGTTGAGTATACATAAGATCTTGTAATTGAAACTGTCTTGCTTACCAGTATCCACCATAGGAAGAGTTATATAATTGCCATTTCTTGATCAGCAGTACCCCAACGTATGAATTTCACCAAAGTTAGAAGGTAGGAACAAACTGAGATTGCTTCAATAGTCCTTCATCAACAGGGAAGCTTTTCTGCATTCAACAAAAGATTATATTTTCAGTTTTGTAATCGAGTTTGCTCTTAAAGTTCTTTAGTTGTGTGATACCAAAATAATTGAGAATGTTGAGAAATATTGGAAGCAAACTTCTGACTGCCTCTATAAATCATTAGGAGAATCCTCATTTTTGGACTTATCTCTTGCTTCAGAATTTCATATATTTGTGAAATCTGGACATAATCAGAAGCAGCACCAGAATTAGTAGTTCTCGTAGCGCTTTTTAATTCTGGTAGTTAGTTTCTGCCAGCATAAGTTGAGTAGATACTTGAAGCCATGGATGTGAGGAGTGATACATTAAAGGTAGTTCATTACACCCTTTTTCTGAAGGAGTCATAATATCCTCAATTCGGTGTAAGAAATTATGTTGTTCAATCTGGAACCTGTAAAGTGGCATGTGTAAGACACAAAGGGGTTATGAACTGATGAATTTAAGATAGTGCAATGTTGCATATAGTCACTCTTACACAAAAAAAAAAGCATTCTTTTGCTTCCTTACTATCTTTTTGGTCACTTTGAATTTTCACACACACATTGTTTGTACTTGTGCGCCCATCTCGTATTTCTTAGTAAATGATTGTGCATTATGAGGTACAATCATAATTTCTTGGAGAATTCTTATGCTCTTCCGAGAGGGAGAAATGACCGTGCATTATGACTTTGGTTTGAGATGAATGATGTATTTGTAGATGAACCCTAGGGGGCTTTTACTAACGAGGATATCTTAATATGGGATATGATAATAATTATCCCATGAGTTTGGGTACGATTCATATCCTAGGATATGTTCGAAATCTACTGAATAAAGCCTAGCCTCGTATACCTCATCTTGAATCAATGTAGTAAACATGAGGCGGTGCTGGATATAATCATAACCTTTGATAGTAAATGATCTTTAAGTTCCTAAGCATTACTATTTTTCTCACAAAACACAAGATTATGTTCTTAATGGCATTGCAATGAAATTTATTTTGCAAGGACACCGTTTGGGCAGTGGAAGGCGGATTATAAGAAAAGCGATGAGTTAGATCCAAGCAATATTTTGTACTCCCTCCGGCTCAAGATTTGTGACACCTTTCTTTTTGGCATTTTCGGCACGCATTTTCACGCTTCTCGTTGATGAGTTTTAAAATGAATTTTTGAGGTATTTTTCTTTTTGCCTTTTTACGGGATACTACCACTCGTAGTTTCCCGTAAAAAGAAAAATACCTCAAAAATTCATTTTAAAACTCATCAACGAGAAGCGTGGAAATGCGTGCCGAAAATGCCAAAAAGAAAGGTGTCACGAATCTTGAGCCGGAGGGAGTATTAAAGGATGCCTTTGAAATTTCTTTAGTACTACATGATTATTGTGTGACTGAATTTGCTTTGTGGCTCAGTATTAGGCTACTAAAGAAAAATTAGTCATAAGATGTGAATAACATACATTTGTATGTTAAAGTTAACTAGGAAATAACATATTATGTTAACGTTTGACCTTTTATTCAATAATATCATACTCCTTCCTTCCCCTATATTCATGTCAAATTTTTTGGGCATGGTAACTAAGAAAAATCTATTAAAGTTAGTTGGTGTTGGATGATAAAATTGTTAAGAAATGATAAAGGGTAAAGTTGTTGGTAGAAGAGATAAAGTGGTAAAATAAGAGAGCTTAAGAAAATCTTTGCTATTTCGGGTCTTCACACGAATTTGGGGGACGTCTTGAAAATTTGCACACGAATATAGGAGACGGATGGTGTACTTTTTAACTTTTGTCAAATTGGTAATAATATCTCAACATTTTTCAATAATGTCACGAGGACCAATCTCCAATGCTGAAAAATCCTCATGGCACGCCAGATTTAATTTGGAAATACACGTGTAATAGCCATACTGTTGGACGTATTATATGTGTTTATCCACACCAGATTTGGGATTTGTAATGCCAAAATTAGGGAATTTTAAAAAATTGTTGAAATGTTAGAGTAAAAATTTGCCAAATTTTTTGAAGTTTGGATATTATTGAAAAAAAGGTCAAACAAAATATGGTATTATTTTCCTACATTAATTTTGGTGACAATACACCATAGGAGTAAAATATGGGTGTGTTATCTTTGTTTTAAAAAGATAATAATAGAGAGAGAATAAATGATGGCAAATTTGTATCGCATAACGTGGTCGCCACTTCTTTTATCCTATGTTCTCTAAGGTGAATAATAGGCTTAACATGTAAGAAAATATTCTCACTCCAAACCCATAGGAAAATACTCCATCCGGGACCGGCTGTTTAAGCCTCAATTGTTTGGGCATGAGTTTTAATAAATGTTAGGTGATTGTAATATTAGTGGAGAAAGATGCCACTTTAGTTGTAAAAAAAACAAGGTAAAAGTGGGGTTAAGTGATATTTTTGTAAATAAAATGTGAAAGTGGGTTAAATAATGGAAGTGGTGGTGGAGTAGTGTTCATAAAAGTAATAGGCATATTCAATTGGGACAACCCAAAATAGAAAATTAGGTATAAACAAACGCGACAGATGGAGTATTATCATGAATTGGAGTAAACATGTTGTAAAATGGCTGCCCATGGAAAAATTTTGTCAAGGGAAAATTATTGAAAATAGAGAACAAGTAAAAATGGGGAAAAATGATGAAAAATATTTATTTTTCCTCATTTTCCATCAAAGAGAAAGCCCCGAAAGAGGATACTATCTTCGTGAAGTATGAAACATGATTAGTTGTAATATTGCAAGGCAAAATGTGGCACCCAGGTAGGTTAATAGAGAGCATACGGGGAGGGAAGATAACTAAAACAATGGATGAAAATGATTGAGAAATACTTTTATATCTCTAATTATAAGGGGTAGGGCATGTAGGGACTGCAAAATTTGGAGAACAAGAATTGATGTAGCCAGTCCTCTCCAAGAATCGGAAAATGGGATTTGCTTGTTGAGGATGATGGATAACATTTGCAACTCTATATGCTTTGTTATATTAGTATGCACATTAATAAAAGGTTAACTGACTGAGATTTGATTAAGAAAAGTAAATCACATCCCAAAAATTATTAAGACTCATTTTTATTACTAGTTTGACAAATGACACACCCAAATTGACACAATAGAAAGCATTTCAAGCACTACTTAGGCATACAGGCAGCGCAGATCTAGAACACTGCTTATTATAAGAAGATAACCATGCAGTGAAGACTTGTACAGAAGCTAAAACATAGAACAAGGCCTACAGCAAACAGCAACGGTGTTGGTGTCATATTATTGACATAGGTACTGTGATAGCAATAAGCTGTAGGTTTTCTAAGTTTGAGTTGTTTATAGTGCCATTGTTGTCAGGCTTGAGAAGCCTACCAGAGTCGAGCTGTATATGCTGCTATTCCATGGTATGACATTCTGCTAGGAAGTTGAGGTCCAATATCATATTATTTGCCCTCTTATTGGTGTTGCTTTGAGCAACCTGCAAAAGCCAAAAAGTTTTAAAGGTAAAAAAAAAATGTGCAAGTTTGTTTGTGCTTTATGTAGAAGAGGCGAATTTGATAATACTATATAGATTTTCTATAAATTGGATTACCTTTTCCTCCAGACTTCTTTTCTCTTCTGCCAGCATCTTTTCCTATTCACAAACAGCATGACATAAGTAGGTCTAGCTATAATAGAAGCCAATCTCATTCAACATACATGAATTTGTCAAAATATGATGCCTTCAGTATGCTTTATTTAATTACCTCTTATTACTTGAAAACAAGCAAAACAGAGATGTATTCATGGTTCTCGGAACCTAAATCTTGCATCTTACCCATTCTATTCTGTTTCTTTGTTAGATTACAGTGATGGTGTTCATTTTGTCCTCGTTAGAGGAGGCGCGTCATATTTGTTGTGTTATACAAAGAGAAGAATGAGGGAGTCAGATTATAGTTTCAGGTACTGTGGTTAGTCTCACCTTTTTACTAATATTTCAGGATATACATGACTACCATTTTAAGTAAATAGAGTACTGTAATCACGGAAACAAGTTTTTAACAAGACAGCAAATTATGATAACCTTTAAATAGGAATCACATATCATCCTCTCGTCCATAAAAAGGCCAGATTGTACATTTAAGGCCATACCTGGAAGCCTGGTCAGCAGATTGCAATAAAATAGTGCAGAATTCACCTTACATTAGAAAATAATATTTTGAATGTTCTTTTTTGCCTGTTCAATTTATAGCATATGTATGACTTATTTGAATATATATATTAAGTTAATTTTGTTGGCATTTAGAAATGTCAAGTTTGTTGTTGGGGCAGGGCTATTTGTATTTCAATATTTTATCACATGGTTTTGTGATCTTTATAATTTAATGAGTAGTATTTTAGATTTTATAGCTTTAGTATAAAATTTTACTTTGTATAAATCTGTTCTTTTTTAATTCTTATTGAGCATAATTGACTAAGGTACAACAGGATCTTTAAAACAAAATATAACAGAAGGAAGGAAAGTGAGGATTTGGTGCAATGAAAACTGTTGTCCTTGCTGTTCATCTCACTAAAATAGCCCAGCTTTTTGGCGCAGTGCCCAGCACTAAAATAGCTTCTAGGTAGGTAGTTTCCTAGATAGCATGCTCTAGCAAAATGTTATAAGGGTATTGGTGATGAAAGTTACCCGTCTAATAGCAGGAAATTACTCGGCTATCTATGGCATTCGGTTCAGGCATATCGTCAACAGTAAGTGAATTACTCGGCTATCTATGGCATTCGGTTCAGGCATATCATCAACAGTAAGGTCTATCATGCAACTATGCAGTTGATGTTCAAATATTGCTGCTCATAGTCATTTCCAGTCTACATTATATGAATTATGCTAAAAGCATGCAGAAACCCAAACTAAGTCCTATGAGAACATTGGATTCAGCTAAACACATGCTTTCAGAAATTAAAAAAAAAAGGCCCTAATGACTTCTTAGTTTGCCTTGCAATCTCTTATCTATTGCTATACAATTTACTCATGCAGGCATGTAATGTAAAGACAGCAGTATTATAGTTCAACTACCATCTTAGAAAACTGTAGTAATTTAATGCAAACTAAAGTTCAAGCAGAGGCAGAAAGTACAGATCTGCTTACCTTTTCATGGAGGCTTGATAT
Organism: Mentha longifolia; assembly: GCA_001642375.2. Lineage (NCBI taxonomy): Eukaryota > Viridiplantae > Streptophyta > Magnoliopsida > Lamiales > Lamiaceae > Mentha > Mentha longifolia. The sequence goes on from CM038121.1 coordinate 16,487,187, forward strand.
AGAATCAAGTAGTAAATGCGTCTGCATAAGTCCAAGTAATCAGTTTCCAGATACAGAGCAAAAGCATGAAGAAATTAGTCAAGTCGTATGTGATATGAAGATAGCCACTATTCATGGCTATAGAATAAGAAAATAATGCAAGTTATGAAGCTTACTGTGCGTGTTCACGAACAAGAACACATGAAGAGAGGGTCTAAAGTTTTGTGCATGAACAAATTAGTGGCAGGTAAATTAAAACTCCTTTGGACCATAGGTGAAAATAGCACAATAAATATGGTGAGCAAGAATTTAACTTGAGTAAACATCATATAGTTTGATACAGGACTCTGTCTATGACTGGAATAGTTATTAATAAATAGCTATTTGTAAAGTACAAATATAGCTTTCAAAAACCTCCATGCCAAAAGCTTCTGCAATATTGGATGCGAAAATTTTCTCCACTCCCCATTTTCTCTTCCTAGGTAAATTCTCCTTTTGCCCACATGTTATTTTAAGTTGGCATTTCTACATGTATGACTTTTATCATATAATAACCTGTGATGCTACTATAATGTGATAGAACTCTATAGGAGCCAATACATGGTATCATAAAATATATCGTAGTTTCTTTAAAACTTAGAATGTCTTAGCAGTGCCTCATATTTTCCTCAGACACGGCTGTAGTCTACATACTTAGCAGGTTCTGTTTCAGTACAAAATTTCTGGTGCTGGAATCGGACAAAAAAAAGACCTTTGTCCTAGACAAACATGATATGTTCGAAAGCAATAAAAGTAAAACATAGTTAAAAGAAAGATAGAATGGAAGTATTGAATAAATCAAGGAAACATGAAACCTTAGTTGATCTGGCTTGAATAAGTGCGTCCTGAAATTGTTTCTCCAGATTTACGAGGTCATTCACACTGAGCTGGTCACCTTGTTGGTCCCCTCCAAGTTCCCTGAGAAAAGGTAAACCAATCAATTGATGAGAGTCTTTGGAGCTACTGAGGAAGTCAATAAAGTTTTATAGGAGACACAGTTATACCTGTCCACAATTTTGAGGAGCTCTGTGTTTGAGAGTACATCTGAATATTTAGGGTACTGTTCCTGCCCAGAAAACAGACCAAAGTTTGCTGCGTGGAAGATTGTACTTCATGTACTAAAGCTCGACAACAAGACGAAGAAGGGATTAATGAGATTTAAGTATTCACTATTTATTGAAAATGTAGGGAGATCTCTTTTGTACAGGCATCAATTAGGGAACCAGTTGATGAGTCAACAGCAAAATGTCTCAAGTTTTAACAGCAATTTTAAACGGAAAATCAGTGATAAATGAAGAAGACTTGCTACCAGTAGCTTTCCTGTTTCTAATATCATAACTTGCCGGACTCGATTGCGGGAAAATATTAACGATTGTTAAGGTCTGCTTGATCATACTGAAGAACTTAGGACAGATAAATGAGCTCCCTATATTCCGAAACAGAGGACATTGCCGTATAGATGGGCCTCCTATATTTCATTTCAATCTTAGCATAGACATAGGGAGATACTTCTTTCTTCAGGAGATTGTCCTCAACGAACCATGGAAAGAAAAGAAATGAGCAGACATACTATGAATGGTGATATAATTGCCAAAGAACAGTCTATACAGTAGGAATGAATTCTGCCATCCACAACTTTTATTATGAATAATATGCTATCGATATATATTCCAACTAGAATATGATCTTAGACTTATGGAAATGTTTCAGTCTTCAGGAGATTATCATCAAAATGCTATGACAACTAATTAATTAGCAGATTTACTCGTCCATACATGGTGAGATATCACACATGCCCAAAAGCATATAGTAGGAAGAGTCCACTTAAGTATCCATAACTGAATATACCTGAGTCCCGGAAACTCCCTTTGAGGAACCTTCTCCTACTTCAGCATGGCTTTGATAACGGTTCAGAGTCTTGGTCAAGCTGGATAAAAACAGAAAATCAAATGAGTGAAGCTCGTATAACAACAAAGACAAGTAAATTTTCATTGTGGTATTCAGCTCATGTTAAAAGAACCTAGATTAATAACTACATATATAACAGGTCACAAAAAATAACAGAACCACAACTGCATAAGGATCTACAAGGAATATGCTGAATGACATTACAGGATAGCATCATGTAGACTAGCTGCTGCAGAGGATGCTGTTAAAGAATAGTTGGTTCAGGTTATATTGCAATGTTAACTATAATCATATTACTCACAAGAACTATCCAAGATAATGAAACCAACTCTACACGGAGCAGGATATTCAGCCTCAGTTATCCGTACACACAAACAAACTATGACATCCAGAACCTAAATAAAGGAGACAAAGAGCCTTAGATTTGCCAGCACATGAAGTTTCGAATTGCTTGAGGTGGGAGAGGAGCTAAACAATTAAAATGAAACCCTTTCATAGGGAACGATCAAGAGTGAAGTAGATCTCATCAAACGCATAAATGAGCAATATTAGATATCAACAATTAAAAAATAACTGGATTTTCTCATGTTTGGTCATTGTGCAACACCTATTGCAAAATGCCGACGGATCGAGTATGGAGTAGAAACTGACATCGAGATTTGTGCAGCCATCTAGTGAAATGCTCTAGCTGCAAGGGCAGCACGCTTTCCCTCATGAATCGAAACAATTAAGGAAAAGTTTGTGACCCAAAACACAATCTTGTTGATTTCGCTTGAAGGCATTCTAGCATACTATAGAACTGATCCTACATTGCTACGCACTCATGATGGTGTAAGCCCCAATTTAAGCCCCAATTTCACCCAAAAACTAGCTCAAAGGTGAAGGATTGGTTTCCAAATTGAATATCCAACTATTACTAGTGGATTTGTAACAAATGAATTTGGTCATAGACCGGCCGGTCAAACTGGACTGCTAGGTTCTCAAAGTTGAAGGTCATAACTCCCAAAAACTAGGTGAAAGGTTAGGGATCCACTCAAGTATACACCTAAATTGATTGTGAGTTCAACATGGGATCATAAAGACAACCAATAAAATTAACGGTTTAAACAAAGTTCATGTCTTATAAGCTTAGGAGATGACCGAGCTCATGCTCCTAGAGTTGCACTCAAACAAACTATGACCAAGATTTAATTTTGTAAGTACAAGATCTTGTTGCACTTAGAGATGAACAATTTTGTTTAATTACTATTCGAGTGAAAAAACTAGGTTGCGAAACAATACCTTCCATAGTCGTAGAAAGTGAAAGATAATGTCATTAATTCACGAGGATACAATCTTTCCATATTGAAGCTAATTTTGTTAATTGAATTCAATTTCATCCACCGGTTTCTTGACTTAATTTCAAAGCTAGCAATTTTGAAGCCTAAAGATGTCCTTGATGGCCTTGGAAAATAACAACACTTGGGAAGTTCCTATGCTAAGCAAGAAGATGCTTATTGATTATTAATTGGCGTAGGGTACTTATTGGTAAAAACGAGTTAGATGGCGGTTGGTACTAGAATTGGTAAGGCCTTATAAGAATATGGCTATTTAACCTATATGTCAAGTTTAGAACTTTTACCGGGTTGATGTGGACTCGGGGTGTCTTCAACATGGGCCAAATAATCAGTTCTACACACTGACACAAATTCATCATTGAAGTTGGACATGATATTATATTAGAATTACATCATTCATCTCCTAAAAAAGCCTTCTTATGTGGGGAAGGTCATCTAACTCTTAGGCAAGACTAGTTGCCAAAGATTATACTCGAATGTACAACATTTACTATTCATGACAATTGATTATACCAGTTGCCAAAGACTAGTTGCCAAAGATTATACTCCAATATATTAGTAAGTAGCTTTGAGAAGCGAAGAAAGATGAATTCTAGGCTAATAATGTTGTGCAAGATGCTTGAAGTAAATGTGTAAAAGTGGATCGGAATAGCTCAAAAGTGTAGCATGCATGTCATTTTCACGGGATCAAAAAATTGTTGACATCTTCACAAATTGAATACTATTTTGAAGCTAATTGAATACCGTACGAGATCAACAATGAGCCGAGAAAAATTAATGAAATCATAATCAATCATCAATGTGAATCAATTATATAACTCCAAAATTTCAAATTCACACATCATAGACAAGGCTTTGCTTTACTAAGAATTAGCAAGTTTTTCTAAAAGTTGTACATGTAAGTTTGAATATAAAAGAACTAATGAACTTATAAAGGTTACATGCATGGATTTACACAAATATAAAGGGATGGAGAGATGGGTTGATGACTCTAATTAAAATCACATAAAGTTATCTTTACTATCAATTTCTTTAGTATTAGGGGTTAACTCTTGAAATTCATTTTTATTTTTCTAAGTAGGATAAAAAATGGTAATAATGGATATACATGCTACAAGATTTTCAAGAACTGTTACGTTCGCCTAGTGTATGCAACAATGAGAGCTGAAGATATGGAAGGAGGCTCAAAAGATTAGATATTTATATTTGATATTAAGTTTAAGATTTAGATTTTTTTCATTCAAATTTAATCTTATCAATCTATAATTCTATTAAGTACTATGATATTGAAGTTTTTGGGCTATTATTAGGTTTCTTCATATAATGATAGATGGCCTGCAGCATTTTTATGAATCACTTTAATTTACAAAAAAAGTATCTTCTCGGTTCTAATTTATGGTATTCGTTTGTGAATCATCATCATAACTTGATGTCCGATTTCTAGCAATTTGAGGAAATTATACTTTGTTGGTCACAAGATTTAATGGTTATGAAATTTATTTGTATCCTTGAGAAGGTTTTGGTTTGGCTATACAACGGTCGACTACTCTCATGCGTTGTCTAACATTCTTTGAGAACGAAACACAATTTAGATGGTAAATTGGGGTTTAAGCATCTCAGAATATTCAAAGTGTGTGAAACTTATAAAAAGAACTTTATATCACTAAGATGTAAAACAAGGTACATAGATGAACAGATCTAATTAAGGCAACAATGATTTCTCTTACTATTCCATCTCACTAAGTATCAAGTTAATTTGTTTGAGAAACCAAATTGCTACATAACTCACAAGTTTGAAGTGAATGATGCAACTAAACCAATGAGGTGAGTATCACCATTTTCAATCACACATAGATGTTATTTACCCTATCAAGATAAGCAGAGAGGATCTATTTGTTTCATCAATCTCAGTCTAAAACTTCTAAAAAGATATAACTTGTTTTGATACAATTAACATTACTTTATTTTATTATCACTTGTTTTTAATAAACTACCATATGAATATGACAATCAATGCCTTTTACCATTCGATTTTCATTTTTTGAGAAATTTCTTACCTAATAAGAGATAAGTCCGACTGTTTGGACTACACATTCTTCCTATCTGATTGAGAGATATTGTTTATGCTGTTAAATATTTATGCTTATTTTCCTTAAAAAAAGGGAAGACTTTATGATTATGACTTTGGTATTTATTGTTTTCAAGTAAAGGTTTTATATCTAAAACATGTACAAATGTAACATATTTTAAACAATTCACCATCACATAACACACAATAATTGGTTAGAACTAAATTTTGGCCTAGATTATGAACTTGTTCGAGAGCAAAAGGCTTTCATTGAAACAAGTGTTTGGTACATGCATAACCATTTTGGTAGAAATTCATTCAAGTTCTTTATTACTCATTTCTAGATAATTACTAGAAAAGGCAAAACTATGGGAAGTCCCTCATAATTACTAGATAATGAATAAAACCTTAATCTTTATAATTTTCCTATTAGAATGATAGATGACTATTAAGAAATTTTGTAATTCTGGTGCCCTAATTGGTCAGGATTAATTCAAGTAAAAATTAAAGGACTATGGAAGTCCATTATTATAATCAACTCATAGGAAATGTTAATCACAAAAGGTCATTGTTATCTTCTTATACTCGAGTTTTTGCTCTTTGGATGCCAAATTTGCTGATTTCTCGATTTGGAGATGAGCAAACTTATTTTTGACACAATACTATAGGCTATGCAAACTTTCAATGGATTTAACTTTGTTAGACAGTAAATTATCTACTCACATTTTTTATTATTTAAAATACATGCTTGCAACATTGTATTATATGACGGCTTCAAATAAGACATGATCTTAAACTTTTATTGAAATGAAATAAAATGTTGAGGTACCAAATTCACAGATTTCTACAAAATGCTAAAAGTTGCTCGTCAACTTTATAAAATCAATAGCATTTGTACAAGACTCGAGAACAAATTTTGGCTAATGCCAAACGAATATAACAGTCCACATTACTTTTGTGAGTCTCCATCAATGGATCAATGTATAGAATCTACATCTATTCATATATATTCTGAATTGCCAAAACAGGATTTTCAGTTTCCCCCTCAAAAGGTTTCTCCCAATATTTAAAGGTATTGATAACATATGATAAAAATACGTATAATTTTATATTCCTTTTTATCTACTTTTTTATAGTATTTGCACTAAATGGAAAATTTTAGTAGATACTCCCTCCATTTCGTGAAATTTGACTTATTTGCTTTTGGCAATTGCTGGCATGTTTTTTCACGCTTCTTGATAATGGGTTTTAAAATGGATTTTTGAAGATTTCTTTTTTTTACGAGATACTACGACTGTTGTAGTATCCCGTAAAAGAAAGAAATCTTCAAAAATCCATTTTAAAACCCATTATCAAGAAGCGTGAAAAAACGTGCCAGCAATTGCCAAAAGCAAATGGGTCAAATTCCATGAAATGGAGGTAGTACATTTAAAAAAAAAATCTAATTTACTATTATTATATTAAACTTATTGTGCATATTAGATGTATTGGACAAGTAATATCGTAATATTAAACATATTAATTACAGTTCACCATGTATCTCTGAGTGTTAAATCCTTTCATGAAACAAACTGAGTGGAATTTGGAACACAATTAAAATTAAATTTAAAAATCGAGCGATGGAGAACTCGAACTCGGGACCGGGACCTTGTAACATCATATGCTATCATTTGCTTTTACAAAATTATTAATTTAATGTTGAAAAGTAAAACTGACATAAGCATCCTTTTCTATTATGCATTTTATTTATTTGTAAATCAACTAATCCACTCTTTTGGCTCTTAGTTACATGCAATGAAAAAAACAAATAAGAACCGGCAGAATATATAACTAGTAAATTTGTGAAAATGCATCCTTCAAAATTCAGTCCTTTTTTAGGACAATTGACATAAACGTGGAAACACAAAACCCAAAGAAATGTGCAAGATTTGCCCAAATTTAAGCATAATATCCCTTGCAAGAACCTCAGATTGGAAACAGAACAATGATGCTATTCTCTCTATATATATATCATGCAGATTTTCAGCCAAGTGCATGAAGATTATCATGAGAAGTGAACCTCCTTGAATTGAAGCTCAGCATACAAGGACACCTTTAGTTTTGCTCTGCAGCATATAATCAAATATAGTGCAGGAGAAGGTGGATTTCATCGTAATATATATTATTGGGGTATTTCATGAGAATAATATGAAAATTGAAGGGGGGGGGGGAATGCAAGGAAAAACCCAAGAAAGGAAATTTAGCCCGAAATCACCGAAATCGAGGTTCAAGAACAGAATCCAACTAAGTATACTACATGGAATAAGCATAGAGATATGAGCAAGGAATAGAATTCATGAGTTTCTATCAGAGTGTTGATCACTATGATGATATAGACAGAATAGTAAAACACAAATTTTACTGCTGTACAAGCAGTATTATTATCTATAGATTTAAAGAGGATCATCAAGTGTTGCAGTTTTCTAATATCAATAAAAACATTTACAGTATATTACATTTACTTAAAGTTTAGTGCATATATGCTACACAAAGTTCCAATAAGAAAGAGCAAAAGATTTTAAACAAATGATAAGTCAATCTCTTGTTGAGCACACAAACATCAAATCATCTTATACTTCCCATAGAATATAGATTAATATTTTTAATACTGTGTATGGCATATTTAAGTAGCATACAATATTTTCAGAAATTCCAAATACATAGAAATATATTTGAATTAGTGTATTTACTTAAGTAAAAACTAAAATTTAAAACTTAACTATCACCATTGAAATGGCATAATATATTTTTTTCAAATATATTTTACATTATTAAGTTTTAATTTACATATATGCCTGAATATACACCTTTTTTGGAATGAATATACATATGCTATGATGAATAACGTACATATGTTTTAGAATAACATATTTTAAAATATACATTAGTTAATATAAATTCAATATTCAAAAGTAATGAAGGAAAAAAAAAACATTAATCAATTAATACGATGTAAATAATTATACAGTATCTCTAAGTGATAAGTCTAAGTCTATTTTTGAACTCGTAAATATACTTATATAGAAAGGTTAAAAGCGAATTAAAAAAAAAGGTTAAAAGCGTCTTTATCCCTTCAATTCAATGAATAGTAAGTGCTATAGTTATATCACTATGATATAAATGAATAGAAAAGGACAGTGTTTGTACTATATTAGGCATTCTCAATTTCCTATTTTGGGTTATCACACATAATTTCTATTCTTAGATAAAAAAAAAAAAAATTTAAAACCTAGGGTTCTACATAAAAACGAATAGAATAAACACAGTTCATATTCCCCGAATACGATCGACTTTAATGGATAAGATTTGAACTCTGTTTCGGTAGAAATCAATGATATTTAAATTGAATCAGATAAGAATCTAATTCCATACTATAATAATGCATCCGTAACAAAATAGACATCAAACTCGATTTGATTGAATTCATTTTGCGATGGAGATCAGATCAAATCAAATCAAAATCTCTCTGTTTTTTCAAAATCCGAATACAAATCATAGAATTTAGAAAGCAGCGCAGCAAAATTCACCCCTAAAAAACGAGAAAGAGCGATGAACAGAAGCGAAATTACTGACTTGTTGTTGCTACAATATTGGTATAGCTTCCCTCTACTGGAGACAACAATGGCGGCGACATCGACATCGCAGAGGACGCTCAATTCCTTCGCCTTCTTCAGCAATCCATTCCTCCGCTTCGTGAACGACATCTGCCGCGCGTTATGGTCCTCGATTCGCTTAATCTCCAGCTTCCTTCTCCCCATTTTCCCCACACTTTTTTGCTCAGAAACAGCGATACCCCCTCCACCCCCTTTATAAGATGTCTGCTCCCGAATTGGACTGAGTGAGTGTATGTGTGTGTGTGTGTGTGTGAGAGAGAGAGAGAAAGAGAGAATAATTATGAAGGGGGAAAGAAAGATATTTAGTGAAGTGGGGCAGGGGCAGGGGCAGCGCGAGAGATATTTTGAAGTTTACCCTTTGCGAACCGAGGCGCGGGGTGACGTGGCGGAACTCGTGGCTACATTCAACCACATCATATCCTTTTATTTCCCGTGACCGCAGAAGCCTGACACGTGGCGGTGAGGTGGTGGTGCCTTGCTGATCTGCCCACCGCAAGTTTGCCCATCAACGGCGGGACTAATGCTTGTAACCTGAACCTAGATATTTCAACGGTCCGCATCTCTCCTCCTACTGCTCTCCATACGTCATCTTTATAACGATACTTTTTTACTTATCGAGATTCCTCATTTATTAAATAATACCCCGAATAAGATCATCTGTCCCCATTATCTGCCAACTGTTAACCGTGTGCCAAAATCAATTTTTGTATTTATTTATTTTTCTCAATTTCGATGTAATATTATTTGATCTAATATCATACTTACTAGTAATTAATAATGGTTCATTGATTCAATTAGAGTATATAATTATTTTTTAGCATTTTTCTTCATTTTTAATGAAGAAAATTCAATACTAAAAAATAAATAATAATTCTTAATTAGATTGGTGAACCATATTCAATTAATGTAAAATTAGATTGAATCATAATATCAAGAAATTGACCAAAAATAAATAAATAAAAATCAAGAAAAATTGATTTTGGTACACGGTTGGTACAATCTAATGGGGATAGAGGAACCCATGTGTAATTTACCAACTTTTCATCTACCAACCTCACTACTACATGTATCATAATATAATTTAAATTGTAAAATTTTTATTTACCATAACATTTTCGTTTGTTCTCCGACTTTTACGATTTTTATTTCAAATTGAATGTCTTGATGCGATATTTCATTTAAGATTAATCATCAATATATTTTTACGGATCTATGTGGCTCTAATTTTAAAAAAAATATATATGCATTAAAATATTAAACACTACATTTAATATTTAATTAAAACTCTTCTATTAGTATGTGCCTAAAAAAAACTCGTTCTAAACGGGATGGAGAGAGTATCTTTTTATACTATTTTCTCCCATAAATTTAAACTCGGACAACGGACACAAATATGGAAAAAAAAATGTTTTATACTAAAAATATAAAAGTAAAGTAGTATTTTGATGGTACTTTTGTCAAATGTAAAATATGAAAGAAAAATTGTAGGGAGCATAAAGATGTTTTTAGTCGGCCATAATGACATATTATTCCTAATTGTCCTTAAATACATAAGTTTTCGCTAAATTGTGATTTTGTACACGAACGTTTTTCATCCTCTTTCTTATTCAGTTTTTATTTGCTGTTTGTGTATTTATATTTATAGTAATTGTAATTTTCACTCACCACCGTTATAAAAATATTTGGGAAAAAAATGTAAAAAATTTAATTAGAATAAATAAAAATAATCGAAAAGGTAAAGAATAAAAAAAAGTTAAAAAGAATTCAGACAATAAAAAATTATTAGTTAATTAAAATATAAATTATCAAAATGATACTAATCACATACACGTATCTTCCTTATCACTTTAATTCACGTACTAAAATAATACGCGTTAACTGTGTTAGAACGGACGGGGAATATGTATTAATTATTAAATTTCAGTATTAAAGACGCAATAATGCCCATGTGATATTAACTTGTACTCCCTCTATGTCTCATTTCATTAGTTAGCTACATAGCAGATTGACACAAATATTAAGGAAGAAGAGAATATGTGGTTACAATCATTTCTAATAAGATATTATTAATTGTAATCATATATTTTTTGCCAAAAAAAATTATATAACTAATAAATAAAACGGATTAAAATGACAAACATAGTTAATTAAATAGGACGGAAGGAGTATAAGTTATAATGTTTATATTAATTATATTAAATTTGCAGTTCTCTCCCAAGTCCCAACTAAAGCTGCATGCAACAACAAAAGAAGTATACTAATAGTAATATAAAATTTGAAAAATATGCAAGGAAATAAAGCATATAGTTGAATTTCGTAACTGCTATCATTTCATTTTCTGCTGCTGTGCAGCCTTTACAGCCTAGGCCTAAAACCTAAGCCGACTATAGATGTACAGCAAGGCAGTTCACAGATTTGAATTGACTCTGCATCATCTTTTCTAAAATATCTCCGTTCGTCGCTTCTAACTCCTTGTATCTTGTTGCTACTGTCTCTATCCTATTATATTAGTTACATTTATTTTTTGTACGTGTTTCTAACGAACCTAATATAAATTTTAAAATATAATTTTATAGTATTATTTTTTTTACGGGTTACTATGACACTTATAGTATCCCGTAAAAAAATCGATACTACAAAATTACTCGTACTAGGTTTCGGTGAAAAAACGTGTCAAATAGTGAACGTGACTAATGTAATGGGATGAAGGTAGTACTTAATTAAATAGAATTTTTATACGATAATTGCTCTTAAATATTCCCTTCGGCTAGAGTGGTCAAATAAAGGTTTGGGTACAGAACTGTATCCGTACTCGACGGGTACGGTTCTAGCAAATTGGACTCATACCTTACCCGCGTTATAGGAGGGTACGGGTAGAATTTCGAGTACGACAAGTGCGGGTATGAGTACGAGTACAACTCGGCGGTTCCGGCGAGTTTTATAATTATTATTTTTTATGTTAAAAAGTCATTTTAAATTCGATTAGTTGCAACTCGAATTATTTGCAAAAAAAAAATATTATTTTATTGTAAAGATTCCAACAATTTAAATATAAACTAGACCTTTAAATACTAAATCATTGAAGATCAAGGTATTTAAAACTTTAATCTTCAAGGGCCAAGCACCGTTAAAACATATTTGGTAAAAATTTAATGAAAAAAACATTAAATAGGAAAAAGAGTGCATATATAATTAAAACTAAGAAATAAAAAATATATTTTAAATGAAATATATCAAAATTACGGGTCAGCGGGTCATGGAACCGGCGGGTTACGGTTCTAACTTTTAGCACCCGTACCCGAACTGCCGCCTTCGGTGGGTACGGTTCCGAACCCAAACCGGCAAGTACGGGTACGAGTACAAACCCTCCAAGTACGTGTACGACTACGTGTACGGGTCGGCAGATACGATTATTTTGGCCACCTCTACCTCCGGCCTCTCAAAAGATACAAATTTTCTTTCGATACAAAATTTAAGGAGAGGGTGTTTAGAATTTAAAGTATATTTGTCAATTGAACTAAAGAGTAATTTATAAAATTATAATTAATGTGAAGTTTATATATAGTTAATGAAAATGATTTTCTACTTTCTTTTTCTATAATTATTTAAATAAAAAATTAACCGTTAATTAATTTAATGATTTAAAAAAAAAACTCGGATTGTATAAGAAAATTATCTATGATAGAATTAATTAATTTTCAGCATTTCATATGGATGTGTTCTCTATGATAGAAAATTATCATGGGAAAATGAGAGAAAAAAGAACAATCACCTTTTAAATTTCTCACTTTTTCCCACCTTTTCCCACCTCCTTATCTATGATGAAGAATTTTATTCCTTCTTCAATGGAAAATATTATCTCACCAACATGGAGTGAAAATATTTTCCTTCCATTAGAGTGAAAAAGAAGGGGAAAAAGGAGTAGAAGGTGGAAAAATATGAGAAATTTAAAGGGTGATTGTTCTCTTTTCCCATGATAATTTTTCATCATAGACAGAGACGGAGCTACGGGGATGGCAGGTGGTGGCCATCGCCCCCCTCAATTTTTATTATATACACATACACACACACACACACACATATATATATATAGGTAAGAGATCATATACAAAAGACATATTTTGTAAAAAATAAGAAACAATCTTAGGCGTCCATTTTAATTGATCAATGGTTGATTCTTATTGATATATTTTAATTAAAATCTTACCGTTTAAAAGTAATGGAGGGTTAATCTTGTACTTTGCATTTTGTTGTGGGCGGTTAGCCGGTTATCCTTAATTCCAGCTTTATAATTGCCTTTTTTTTTGTATGATAGAATCTTATTATTCTTTTCATTTATTTCGTTTTCTTTTTGTATTAAAAATTTAAAAAAATAGTTCTTTTTTTTTATTAAAAAAGAAACATAGTTATCTTCATACTTCATTAAAAAAAAGCTACAATTTTTTTATTTCCAAATAATTCATTATCGCATACTCTATTTCGCATCCAAACCCAATTAACTTTGTTTTTATGACAGATCTTTCATGTAATGGTCCACACCCTTTATTTTTATTTTTATTTTTATTTTGAAATGCATTATTACAGTTAAATCAATGCACTATTATCAGATCCCCAAAAATAATAATAAATAAAATGCACTATTCATATCACCTTTCTATAGTATATAATTTTTTGAAACAGTTAAACATGTAATTTAAATACAGCATTACGGAATATTCAAACCGAGACCTTTGGTCTTAGCTATTAATCTTTATGCTAAACCAACACACCCACATAAATTTTTATAACATTATGCATTAAATAAAATTACAATAGGCAATAGATCAAATAAAATAATATATTTTCCTTAAGAAATAAGAAATAATTTCTCTTGTTAGTCAATGTGTGATATATCGTCCAAAGATTAATTGATGCATTATGATTGTACTGAAAATGCATTATGATGACCGATGCATTATAATAGCATCGGCAATGCATTATCTTGCGTGATGCATTATAGTTCTACATAATAACTTGCATTATTTTTTTTTAATTTTTTACGAAAAACTTATTTTGGTGCAAGATCTCACTCATGATGCAATAAATCACATATCATAATGCACTTAATAATTTATCAAAGATAACAATCTATAAATTACATTATCTATCTTTTGGTAATGCATTACAAATAATCTACTGGTCATGCATTATAAATGCATCACTAAAGGAAAAATATTTATAAGAAAAATCAAACAATAATCTAACAGGAATGATGCATTATATTCCATATTATAATGCATTTAATAATTTCTTCAAGATAACAATTTATATAATTATTTGAAAAAAGTAATTTATAAGATTGCATTTTCTTTCACTAATGCATTACAAATAATGTGCGGATGCATTATAACATAAAATTAAATGCATTATTAATGGGAAAAGAAATTTCGAAAAAAGAAATCAAATGATGATAAACCATGAATTTTTAAAAATAAACTCAAATATATTTGCAGAAGATTTGAAATATTTAATTGATAAAGACGGGAGTGTCTTACCATGATGTCCGCTTAATTAATTGCAGCATTAGATTTGGTAAATTTTATTTTTACTAATTTGTCCTTACATTATGGAGAAGTCAGCGGATTCAAATAAATGTCAATCCATATACAAATCTGAAGAATTATTTTTGACCGTAGATGTTGTGTAAATCAAGGGATTAGAATACTTCTCATTTCTTACATTAAGAGAGTTTTTCACCAAAACTCAACCCTACCCACTGTGGGCATACTTAATATGCCAATCGCTTATGTGGCAGTGCCACGTCATTAATATTTTCCATTTAGGGTTCGATTTGTTTTAATAGGGTTTAGTTTTTTTTTGGTAGGGTTTAGTTTTTATGGTGTATATTTAAATTAATTTCCTTATATATAATATTGCCACATCATCCGTGGGCACGTTAAGTATGCCCACGGTGGGCATTGGAGCATTCCTCTCTATATATATATAGGGGATATATCATATGAAAACTAATTAGAATGTGAAAACTAGAAACCTTTGTAATCCCTTGATTTTCCTAATATAACGGTCACGGATGATTAAGATGGTTAATTTTTAATGAGTTTTTAATTACGTTTAAAATTTAGTATATTGATTAGTTGGGTCATTTATGTCTTTTCCCATATATTGTAACCGATTCTTTCCGTTTCTAATGGTAAATTACGTGCTAAGTTTGGTAACTGATATACCAAATCTTATCAATTGTGTTTCATATTCTCTTTCGCATGTTGTAGAAAGTCAAGATTGTATTTCTTTATTTATTTTCTTTTTTATAGTGGGGTTTTAGATTTTAATATTTGAATACCTAATGACATTTGATTTAATATATTTACTTTAAATTTCTTTTATTACATAAATGATACGTGCTGTGAACTTTTCATTTTCAATACATATATTCTTATTTATGGTGATTATTCATACCAGCGAATGCATTGCTAGTTTGCTACTTAGTAAGAGGCATTATTTATTAATACAATGCTGATATAAGATGCAACACAAATTTGCTAAAATGCAACATTACTGATATAGGATGCAATATATTTTTTTTTAAAATGCAACAATATTGATATAGGATGCAACATAAATTTGCTAAATGCAACAATATTATTGATATACGATGCAACAAAAATTTGCTAAAACGCAATTGTACTAAATGCAACAGTATTATTGAACATGATTTTTCCAAATCCACAGTATTATAATTTGATACTATAAAAATTGCAGAAGCGCTTCATTAACGTTCTTCTCCTTCAAAGTGTCGCAAACTGTTGCAACAAAGTATTCCATGCCTTTCAACAATATATTTACTCTATAGTTGTGACCTCTCAATTTTGTGCGGTTTATAACGGCGACAATTATTACAAAAAATGCATTAAAAATAGTTATTATGTAATAGTAGTGAAATAAGATGCAATAGAAAAAATGCAATAGTACTGATATAGGATGCAACATAAATTTGATAAAATGCAACAATAATGTATAAGATGCAACATAAATTTGCTAAAATGCAACATACATAAATTTGCTAAAATGCAACAATACTAATATAATATGCAACATAAATATGCTAAAATGCAACAATACTGATTTATTAAGATGCAATGTAAATTTGCTAGAATGCAACAATACTGATATACTATGCAACATAAATTTGCTAAAATGCAACAATACTGATATAATATGCAAAAGAAATTTGCTAAAATGCAACAATATAATACTGATATACTAAGATGCAACAAAAATTGATAAGATGTTTTGGCTACTACGGAAAAACATAACTCTTACAATACTACACTTTTTCTCCAGTTATCAATTAATTGCAACACTGAATCGACAAAATGCATCAAACGTTTTGATACCCATTACAAAACTTTAGGCAAAAATATGTCATCGAATTATATTATGCAGGAATTTGAACTTAAATTCCACAATAGTGTATTTGCGTTATTTTTCGAAACCCTAAAGCTCTAAACAATAACATGAAATTAAGACACAAATTTAAATTTATGCAACAGTTTACTAGCCTCCATCAAAGTCGCTCAGAACCTCTTTACATCGCTTTGACATTCTTGCTTCAAAATTCGCTAATTTCTGGAGATCTGGTTATCTACTTTCTCTTGAGTGTGTCGTATATGGAGAAGAAGGTGTAATAGCAGTAAAAAATTAGGAAGATTTTGAAGAATCCCAACTAATTTGGGTGACGTGATTACCCCCCTATATAAAGCTTGATTTGGACGCATATACCCTCAATTTCACATTTAATGCACAATAATTTAATTAATTAAATCAGTTTAAGTTTTAATCCAAGCCATTAATCCCCCAAATATGAATGGTGTTAGATTGGTTTCTAGTTTTCACACTAGAAATAGTTTTCCTTAGAGTGCAACCATATATATATACTCTAATTGATATAATAATAATTATTAGTAGTAATTTTAAATCCCATTATCTTAGGCTCATTAGTCTAGCCCAAAAATTTGGTTGTCTCATTACTTATGTACTTTGAAAAATAAATTGTTAATTTTTTGATGTAGAATTAATAATTGAAGTTTGATGATAAGAAGAACTGAGAAGTACAATTTAAAAGATCTACAATTAATAGAGTTAGTGTTTTTTTTTATATTTATTTAGTTATCTTACATTTTTAATTATTTATGATACGAGACAATAATATGTTCTCATTTATTTTTGCAAAGTTGATAGAAATGGTATTTTACTATGTTTTGGATACTTCACTAATATATTTCTCGTATTAGTTATTAAGGTCATTTGTCTTTATATTTTGTTTTAAATGTTATGTAGAGAATCGGTCTATATTGTGCAAATTTTTCTTAACGACTTTTTAATAATTTTGATTTTTGAGAAGTTCGCCCCCCTAAGTAAAATTTCTGGCTCCGTCCCTGATCATAGAGAACACACCCATAGAGTATAAAATTAAAATTTCGACTACTAGCAAGAAAATAGAGGAAAATGAGTCTCAAATTATTTCCTAATTATTTCCATATAACAAAATGAGTTTCTTTCGGCGGGATAGAGGGAGTACATAACATTTTAATTATGTCTGATTTGCACATGTTATTGATTTTTCTCCAATTTCGTCAAATTTTTGTGCTGATATGAAAGTCGGATATGTCGAATGATTAAAATGTATTATTTCCTCACATATATGAATGACATGTTTTTCAACATCTAGAGCATCATGAAATCTGACAAAATTGAGGAAAAATCGACCTCGTCTGCAAAATCAGACATAATTGAAAGGGAAAAAAAAAAACATAATTTGACAAAAGATTATTTATTTAGGGAAATTTTCCTTTTTCATTGTCTAAAACGAAATATTTTGAATTTAATTCACCGTATTTCCTTTTCAAATTTCAACTACTGTAAAACAAAGCAAACAAAATTATTTCCGATCAATAAATTGCGGAACCGACAGTGATTTTATGTCGACCATTACATTATCTTGGGACTTGGGAGTTATGTCGGTGATTGTCTAAATTTTCTTCTTAGGATTTAGCGTTTAGTTATTTACTTATGTTGTCGACTCTTCATTCCACGTAACATTGAAATATCACAGTTCGAGGCTGCAAATCCTTCTCCAATTCATTTATCCATATGGATCCCCCGTCTCGACCATTGTATTCTAGTTGTGTATCAAATTTTAATTTTTATATTTTTCTTCAATAATTTAAATTTATAATAATTTAGTTTAACACTTTAACTTTATGATTATTTTCTAGGGTTTACCCATCTAATTAGGGTTTATAATTAAATAAAAAATAGGTTTATAATTATTTTTTAGTATTTAATTTAACCTTTATTAGTTATATTATGATTGATAAATTCAAAATTAGGATATATTATTATAAAAAAATGATTTTAATTTATAAATATTTCTTATGATTTACTATATTATAGTATTTTTATTTTTATAAAAAAATATAAAACTATAAAAAAAATAAAAATTTAGGACACAGTTAATTGAAACAGAAGATCTATGAAGAAATAGAAATGCTCACTGTTGATGTGGCAACGTTATGTCATTAAATATTTTCATATAGGGTTGAGTTTTTTTAGTAGGGTTTAGTTTTTATGATATACATTTAAATTAATTTCCTTATTTATAACGTTGTCACGTTATCTGTAGGCACATTAAGTATTCCCACGATGGACATTGAAGAATTCCTCCTATGAAGAAATACTAATGTTATGTACGGTGTGTCAAGACTCAAGATTGGGCTTGACCCAAAATGGGGGACACTGACCAAATTTGGAGGCTGAAAATTAAACTGAAAAAGGAAAAAATAAAATAAAATATGCCCAGCAATTAAAGCAGATAACAAGTTGATATTCCTGGTCCCAAAAATTGCCTGTCAAAGTTGGCTAATAGAATCTGGTCCCAAATTTAATTTGTACCTAAATATATCAATGGTTATTAACTTACAATCATATCTTGGCTTGGCTCTAGGTGAAACCATTAATATAGACAATTTGCTTACTGAATTAGGATAAGTTAGGTGTTAATATAAAGATCAATTTAATTGGACGTGGAGGAACTTGATGCAGTTTGCGAAGAGGTTTGGGACTTCAGATGGATCGAAGAAAAAAATTAAACGTCGGTTTTGGAGCTGGTACGTGGCAAGTGGAGAGATCAACGATAAGTTGAGTTATACAGGCTGGGCAAATCATATTCTAGCAGTTGCTTGGAATATTGATTAAACGTCTTGTATCATTGAACGGTACCGCTTGTACCACTTTTACGTGATTTCAATAAATTGTTTCTTTTCCGATAAAAAATATATATACTTACCAATCTTAATAAATGAGGAATGTTGCTACTATTGGGAGGAATAGTGAACCTAGGCAAAATAAGGCGCGATTCTTTGTATTTTTTGCTCTAAAATCACTGTAGAATGAATAGTGGCAGTGGTATTTTCGTAATTATATGCAATTTGTGGGGTGATCTATTGTCAATTTTGAAGATATTCGGTGGATTAGGTAGGCGCAGCAACGTGTTGATTCCCTATCCTCACATCTTGACTCACTCTCTCTTCTCTCTCATTCTGAACTCTCCGATCCTCCCTCTCTCCCGTCTTCTTCCTTCTCAGCAGGAACGCCGGCAACCGACATCTCTCCGGCGTTGCATCTTCAGTGTCGTCCTCTTCCCCCTCGGCTTTCACTCTCTTTTCCCTCTCACTTTCTCCGTTCTCTCTCCCTAATCCCTTCCCTAAAAATCCCTAGCTAATTCGAATTTCAACTCAAGACCTCCCTCTTCTCCTCTAGATTTCCGGCGCCACCTCCGTGCTCTCAGCGGTTCCCGCCGCCGCCGTCTCTCCCTCGGAGGACCACTGCCGCCCTCGCGCACGTTTCTGCTGCATAGGCTCCCCACTCCAGCTCCAGCTCCGACTCATGCTCCGCCAGTCACCCTTGACAGCAGCCTTGTTCGCCGTCGGTTCTACCACCACACCAGCACTGTCGCCCGTTGACGGGCTCTGCACCGGCTCCGGCACTGTCTTCACCAACTGCTCGTGCTGCGCTCGCAGGACTTCCGCCGTGCACGGTGATCTCCTGTCTCGGCTCTCCCGTTGCCGGAAACCCAACGGGACCGCCGCTTCTTCCGACTACCTCCGTCGACGGTGCCACACAACAACAGCAAGGGGAGTTTCCCTCAACCCTAACCTCTCTTCTCTCTTTCTTTCAATACAGTTCAAGTTATAGGATTTAAGTTCCAGAATTTAGGCTTGGTGTGTTCCTTGCTCTTTATTTAGCATTTCAGTCCAAGTATGAGTTGCAGTAGCCTTGGTTGATCATGCTCATGGGGAATAATAGGTTATAGATTCAGTTGTTTATGAATTAATGTTCATCATTTCGCTTTTAGCTATACTATAAAATGAAGCATGTATAGATATATTTAGTTTGATTATGAAGTCTTCTATGCATTTTATTAGAGATTCGAGCAGTACATACAAATTGCAATTAATTAGTTTTTGGATTCGCTACTCTGTTAGGTATAACGGGGTTCTATTTTGTTAGCTCTGCTCTTACATGGCCACTACAATTAGTACCTAAATTTATTTCAAAAAGAAAGAAAGGAATAAAGTATATCTGGTTGATGACTCCATATATTTGTATGCAAACGTTGGTCTTTATAAAAAAAATGTAATATCATTCTCCGGTCTGAAGAATATGTTAAAACAAGAAAACATCAAGAAACTTGACCAGAATACGTGGAAATCATTTTTGGTATTTGTATGCTTGTGACTAGGCTTATTTTTAAATAAGTGCTCTCTGATATGTAACTGTAAATCAAGCCACTGGTATATTGACAGCGTGAATTTTGGTAGCGATCTGAATACGTTCCATTGCTTTTCAAAATGTAGCTTTCTTGGAACTACTTCGTCTCTCCAAATTCATTTTCGTATTGTAGAGGTACATTTACTTTTCTTTTGCTTTATGTTTGTGCTACCATTTATAAAATACTACTATTTATTCTTCGATTATAATTCGGTTTGAGGTTTAGGATTGTAGTTTGTTACTTACGGATTACGAGGAGATAGGTTTTATGCATTTTGACTTCAGGTTTTCAAGTCAACCAATGGGAGTAGATAAATATACATATCTTGTTTGTGCTCTCATCAACATCTATAGACTCTCATTTAGAAGTCTTATTTATATATCAGTTTGTCTGCTCATATAATAAGTATTAGTATTATTTTGGAGGCGGACATGGAGTCTCCGGACATGGTGCTTCAGGTCCATTTCGTCAGTAGGTTTCTTCGCTTTGAATGTAGTGTGTCAGTTCATGTTAAGCATCTTTGTTTCCTATTCAGGAAAAGAGTGTGATGGTATTATTGAAAGGTTTTGTGATAAGGTAGAGATCATGTTTATTTAGAAATTGTCCTTTAAACCTTGGATACTTTTATGGATCAAACACTTTTGAGCTCGTTCTGTTGTCATTCTTATCCTCATACATTTGTTCATTCTCCACACTTCATTTCAGTCTGTTCATGTTATGAAACCGAGTTGTGTTCCTTGCTCTATTTCCAATTTAGGGAAAGGGGTGTTGAATTTGTTAAAATAAAAACAATAGATAGATTTTTAAATAAATTTTGAATTCTAAAACTATTGATAGTAACTGTCTGCTATTAATATAATGAAGGACACTACTTAAAGGCGTCTGCATGAATGTAGGCAAGTACTCAAAATGAAAGCCTGAACCAGAAAATGAATGTTGTAGTTTCTTCCTATCTATTGATAGATATTGGCAGTGCTTGTGGATCAGTATACTCTAGCTGGAAATGAACAAGTTCTGAAGATGACGATTTGGATGGCCGGGTACTCCTACAATCACGTGTAGTACGTGATTGCTAAGTACACGGTCGAGAGGCATTGGACCTCGTTTAATGAGGAAACTGGCGGGATGAAGTATGATGTCCTATACTAACCGTACATAATAAGTGTATGATGCTGTTGGAATCGATCTTTTTGAATTGGTTTTTTAGATAGTATTAAGTTTGAGGAAATTATATTTCATTTGCCTATGATGTTTTTGCAGGTGATCACAAGAAGCACTTGACATTAGGCCATCTGTCAGATAAGCCTTGCTTCCTAGGATTGCTAGCTGTTAAGGTATTCCTTATGTTCTTTTTTCTTCTTTTTTTATCGGTCTCAGATTAAATATAATTTTGTTATTTATGTAGGCTCGCGCCTTATATGGTTTTCATGCCAACACTCATACTCCCGTGGTTGTTGGATCTTAAATGCGGTATGAAATCACAGGAGATCCATTACATAATGTATTTGTTTCCTCATCAAAATCAAAAGGTTAATTCCTAAGATATGCGATGGACAAAATTAAAGAGAAATTTGTTATGATAATCACATTTTTACCGTTCTTCACTATCATCACGCGTCAGAAATCAAGGAGTGTGAATTTAATTCTGCAAATTTTCATGTCTTATAATAATATTCAACAAAAGGCTACTGCACCTTTAAAACTTGAGATTTTTCTACAACTTATGGCTCTCAGGAAATTAGAACATTATTCATGGTACTTTGTTTTAGTGTTTTAATAATTTCTTTCTTTAATTTATATTTTCTTATATTTTGATAAAAATAGCTTGTGATCTTTCTTTGATTATTTGGGATGCTAATTATATTAGCTCTTAGTTTTGTAGGCTGCTCAAGGAGTCAAAATATTGTACAAATTAAATAAGGCTTTCAAGTATTCTGGTTATGTGATTTTTTAATGCTTCTTGCTTTAATTTATGTTCTCATATGTACATTTTGGTAGAGAGTTCTTGCTTTGATTGTTAGGATTAGTTCTTGGTTTTGTGCATATATAGCCAGAAATATATTGTTAGCCAATACAATTTTCCACATTTGTGTGCTCTGTAGGCAATCAAACCTTTTTTTAGAGTGGTAACATTTTCTTTATCAAGACTAATGTCATCTGATTGTAATGATTTTATATGTAATGGTCTTAACATCATAGTATCTAATGAAATATGGCTATTGTTGATTTATAAACTACTCCCTCCGTCTCACTTCAAACGTCCCATATTTTGAATATATGTGAGGTATAGAATAATAAAATGGGACATTTGAAATGAGACAGAGGGAGTAACATTTAACAGACACTTACCATCAAAGTTCTTACATTTTCTCGACTCCATCCTGCACACTTCAATTTTATAGTTTAGTTTAGTTACATTTTTTTTTCTTATAATAATATTTTAAACAAACCTATAAATCACTAATTCGAGCCTAATACCATACCACAAAAATAAATAACCATGAATCACATAGGGAAGGATGATTTATAACTACTTAGTTCATGTTTGGTTCAAGTTTTTTTGAGTATGGAAAGAGAATCAAGTAATTGATTCCATTACATTTTGTTTGGTTTGAGTAATAAGTTATCTATTTCCCTTACTTGAGAGTAACCCAATCCATTACATTGTTATCCCTCAAGAAAGGAAGGGAAACAAGGAGAAAAGAACCTCCCTCACAAGTGACTCTTTTTCTACTATTGAACCAGACACTTAATAAAAGTAACCTATTATTATTACCATTCCCTTACTTGACTTGATTCCATTCCCTTTCATTATCTAACTTGAACCAAACGAGCACTTAATATGGGTTTGAGGCTGAATTCATCTTAATTTCAGCATTTCATTGTTTCAGGTTTATTGTTCAATTTGTAAGCAATTTCTTATAATAATTAGCTGTAAAGAAAGAAGATCAAAGCACCCCCGATTCAAGCGGAGGAGATTATATTACACGTAGTTTTTTGTTACGATGCGGTTTTAGGATATGCTCATGGCAGTAACTCTAGCCATCAACCCTTCTGTGTTGCTATGCTAAATTTCTTGCTACACCGGTGAACAAAATATTTAAAGTTTATTGATTTTCTATGATTAGGCCTCTCAATAGTTTATGTTTTTCATAACTTTTTGTGCTTCAATATTTTCTAATGTCGTCTATTTAGTAAATTGTAAGCGACGTGTTTTATTGCTTTCTCGTTTATATATAATTGGTTGTCTTCCCTATTTTGCTATTTAATATCTTCTGATATTATTTTTTTATAGCAACTATGCATGTATACTATGAATTGACCATCTTGCTTATATACAATTAGTTTTAAGTCTTTCCTTTTTTGTTCTTTAATATCTTTGTCTAACATTGTTTTGTTACAGCAACAATTCCTATATACTATGCATTGAAGAAGTGGAAAGACATATATGATGACTGGATATATTGAGTATGCAGTAGCATATCACTATTATAACTCTATGTTGAAGGTGATTCTTTTTTTTTTTTTTGATAATAATCTATCTTCATTTATATGATCCAAGTGAAAAAGTTTGCTTATTAGTTCTTAGAGGTATGGTGGTTATTTTTTAGATTCATTTTTAGTATACAAATAAATGATTTTTTTTACAGAGCGAAAACATGGAAAATAATCAGTCCATAGTTGTAGCGCCCCGAATATTTTTAGCTACATTTTCCTATTTATTATTTATTTTAATTTATTATTTATATGTGATTAAATTGTTGAGCTCCGTAAATCGCGCCTCTAAAAAAGAATAAATTATGCATGATTACATGTTTATTAAGTTTTTGCTATGCATTATTTATTTGATTATTTCTTTGAAGTTTTTACATATATTATTTTAATCCTTCAGCCTATTTTCTTAATGAAGCCCAATAATTTTAGTCCAAGAGTTATCTGCTTTCCCTCCTTTCTTCTCCTACATTTGACGGCAGAATTCAAATTCCTTAACCTAATTTTCCTTACAAAGCTAAGCAAATTTTGGAATGATAGTTCCTTAATTTCAGCATTTGCTTAAACTTAGACCCCAACTCAACTATAAATAGAGCTCATTTTCCTCCCATTCATTATTCATCATCAAACAGCAAGAGCTTTGTAGCATTCGTGAGGTAATCAGTCACATTCTATAGCCTAGTGCGTGCTAATACAGAAGATGGGTCAGGAGGAGGAGTGCAAAGGTGCGATGTCGCGCGTCGGCTCTGGGGAAATCTCCGGTAGCTATGGCGTTGCCGACATTCACCACTCCAACATTCCTTCTCTGATTTATCTCTGTTGTTTACAATAGCTTCTTTCCTTACTTCGTTTGGGTCTCAGTTTGCTTCTCTGATCTTCCGTGTTTATAGTCAAAGGTGGGGATATATTCAATTGATGATTATTTCTCTCTACCATCGACTCTAATTCTTTTCTGCAAACTAGTTGCCGACAAATTTTCATTCTCAAAAGTCTTTCCATTTCCCTAAGTTACTGTATGTATGTATTTATATAAATATGTAAGTAATATGTATAAGGTTTATATATATATATATAATGATGACTTCTCTGCATGTTTTCTTTATATATATACACGTATATACCTACTGCATAGGTGTTAGTAATTGTTGTCATCATTTTAAGTCATTTTATATGTATATTTATATGTAAGAATTTATGTATAGTTTTTGTGAAATCGCATGCATAAATTTAAACTGTTTTTTTTGTATGTGGTGTTTTAGAATTTCCGTAAAAGTGAGTAATTAAAATCATATTTCTTTCCTTAGGCGAGGCGCGTAGGACTTAACGATTTAATTGCAGTTTCTCGAGGAGTCAAGTCAAGAAAAAGTTAAGGTGGGGGAAAAAGTTGCATTTTCGTGTTTATCTTTATTATACGCTTTGCTCAATTGATATGTGTGATATGCAACTTTAGCTTACGAGCTAATGAGAAAGAAGTTCGTCTTCCGACGTAAAATAGAAAAGTTTCGTCTTCGGACGTAAAATAGAAAAGTTTCGTCTTCGGACGTAAAATAAAGGAAGGAAGTGTCGTCTTCGGACGTAAAATAAAAGAAGTGTCGTCTTCGGACGTAAAATAAAGGAAGTGTCGTCTTCGGACGTAAAATAAAGGAAGTTTCGTCTACGGATATAAAATAAAGAAAGTTCGTCTACGGACGTAAAAAAAAAAAATGAGAATAAGAAGAAGAACATGTTTACATATATTCTTTTGTAGTAATTCTTATAATATGGATAAATGCAACCCACTGAGTTTATAGTACTCACCCCAAAACTATTTATCTTTTCAGGAGCAGACTCAGGCGATGAGCGGCGTGGTGAATGATGGTGGAGTCGGAATTAATTGTTAATAAGCTAGATTAATTCTTGAATAATGTTATTTTTCGTAGTCAAGACTTCCGCTTTGCTAGTTCTATTATTTTTATTGGGTTTTCCAAAACTTATGTTGGTTTTTAGCAATTAATAAATGGAGTTTTCTTTTTAACAAACCAATTTATTTATTTATGAAAATTGGGGCGTTACAATAGTATTTTAGAAAGACTGAGATCATGTAATAAAACTAATTTTTCCCTATTTTTTTTAAATCTTTGAAGGAACCTATTTTCTCACTGAATTTGCATCAATGGATTCACTTGTACGAAGGGATTGATAGAATCAGTTGAAATGCATTAGTTCAGTTGACTGTTGTCAGGTATGGCATACATCTTTATGATATGAATCACTAATCACAATCACAAATCATAACCCAATGTGCTATGAATATGTGAATTGATGTCATAATCTTTGGAGTTCACCTTTTGATAAAAATAAATTTTAAATTTCTTATAATGACCAAAATAGTTTTCAACATACATCAGTTTCCACACTTAGATTTTTTTTTTTTTTGATTCGATGGGGTTGTTTTCCATTGAGTGATGTTGATAGATACTAATTTATGCACTAGACTCTGTAATTTTCAGATAAGGCTCCTAACAAAGAAAGAGTCATGATGTTGTTGTTGAGCTTTTGGCTTGTTCTCCAACTTTGCAATCAGTATGTCACGATTTCACTTGTATTTATTTTAAATTTCTTTAGTGCTTCTACAGATTCAGTATGTAATTTCTTTAATACTTTTTATATAGATTAACATTGTTTTTGTTTTTATTTGCTAGATGTTTCCTCTTGAAGATGGCCAAGTGAATGGTTGCGATTGTTCTATATTTGCAGCACGTCAATAATTGTTATGAATAATTCAATCAAATGTAATTCTTTTGTGCATATCTCGACTTTTCTTCGAGCTATACAATGGCATCTCGTTACTTACAGGCTAACAACATCAGAACATTCCAATGAGTTTAGTTGATACTCCGTATATATTTGTAACCAATTAATATTTCCTCGAGTGATTAGTTGTGATTTCTTTTAATTTGTGTCATACCATGAGTCCAGCTTTGACATAAGTTTATGCATCTTATATGGTAGCTAATAACTTTAAGCTTGTTTGTTTACTTACTTCAGGTTAGATCATGTTATCCTCACTGTAATTCATGTCAAAAAAGTGACATCTTTGGTGTTACCATGCCGTACCTTACCATGCCGTACCATGCCGTACCTTGACATCTTTTGGCAGCTCTAAAGGAAGTACTATTGTTTAGCAGAATTTTGGAATTCTCTATTTTAGAATTGAATACCAAACTTTTGAAACAATACAAAAAATTAAAATTAACCGATTTATTTTCGTATGATTCGCAGGGCAATTATGGTAACACCGCGTCTTACGCGGTGTGAAAGATCTAGTATATATATATGATCAATCCATAGTTGGCCATTTAATACTGAATTTTATGATTGGGCATTTGTAATTCCGAATTTTAAGAGTTTGTATGTATTACTCTCTCCGTCTGTGATACTCGCGTACAATTTTCCTTTTTTGGTCATCCGTGATATTTGTGGACAATTTATTTTTGGATGTGGATGTGGATTCCGTACTCATAATTTTCTTTGAGACCTATGACAAAGTACCCACTTTTCATAACACAACTTGCAAAATACTCACCTTCATAATTCTACTATCAAACTACCCACTTTTATAGTGATCTTCCTATTTCCCCTTTAATGAAGACAAAAATTCTTGATTTCTCATGTGATGTTGACTGACCTCTTACACAATTGTACTTATGTCGTTTTTCGTCGATCGAAATTTATCATACAACGACAGGAATTTACGTCAATTGATCGGAATTTATCATACATCGACATGAATTCTCTTGTGAGGAAGACATTTTGGGAGAAATTCCTGTCGCTGTATGATAAATTCCGATTGACGAAATAAATTCCTATCGCTATATGATAAATTCCAATCGATAAAAAGCGACATAAGTACAATTGTGTAAGATCAACATCATATGAGAAACCAAGAATTTTTATCTTCATTAAAGGGCAAACTTGATAGATTACTAAAAAAGTGAGTAGTTTGATAGACAAATTATAAATGTGGGTATTTTACAAGTTTCCTTATGAAAGGTGGGTAGTTTATCCCATTCCCATATTTCCTTTCTACTTTTAAAAAGTCAACTAAAATATATTGTTCATTATATTATGTACGATCTAAAAATAACTTTAATATCCACTCATCCATTGCAGATCTTAAAACTCATAACGAGAGATTGATATTATCACGAAACTGTAGAAGGATAAAGAGTTGAATGATTTAAAAACATTTCTTATTCGAGAAGCTTCTTGACAAAAGGAATTAAAGCGACATTAACTTAGAATAGAATAGACTTGACCGGATAGAAATGTTCTACTCTGTCCACAGCTATTGTTCTAGTGACACATAGGATTCTATTTATTGTGAATTTTTCAATACGCGATGGTGAAGAATTTTTCTTTTCGTTGACAATGTACTCGAGGAATGAGTAGCGCCGGCGCTAGTGGAGGCGGAGCTACCGATACTCGGCGTTGGTAGCGCACTACAATTTTCAGATTTTTTTTGTTTTTTTTCAGTTGTTGCAAGTGTAAAAAAAAATCAGTAAATTTTTAATTTTATGTATTTTTTGCTGCAGTCGAATGTATTGTAATATTGTCCTAAATTCTTAATTATATATCGTAATATTTAATTTCAGTACTTTTTTTTATCTTATGTAATTTTCGTTTTTAATAATGAAATAAATTTTTTATCTAGATATTTTTTTTTTCTTTCAAAAAAATAAATAAAGGACAATATAATAAAATCGGAGAGCTCCCCTCCACCACTAAGGCTATTTTATAGATGAGTTGCTCTCCCCATAGAACCCACCAAAAAAGGAAAGAGAACAACATTGAGGATGCTCTAATGCAAATAACTCTCCATTCACTTGATTAAATAATATAAAAAGAAATTTTATTTTCTTGAGTTTACAAGTAGTACTAAAATTGATAAAATTCAATAGTGCCTTCGAAATTCTCCCTAAGTAATAAATTTATTTTAGCCAGATATACTACTCGATCCATCACCATTCACCAATAATTAATCTTAATATTTGAAACCGCAGAAGTTGGTAGCTCATTTAAGTAACAAACGTCAAATTCTTGGGATGATTTGAGATTTCTTAGCCAAAAACACATGTACATACTTTAGATGGGATTTGTAAACCACATTAAAGTTTAAACATTTAATTAATGATTTTATTTTTTTATACATCATTGAGCATTCATTTAGGGAACAATATTAATCTAAATTTTTTAATTTTATCAGGCACATTTTGTGAATGCTTATATATATAATAACTACATTTTAAACATCATAATAAGAAATAATCTTTTTTTTTTATTTTTTATTTTATTTTAATTTTATCAGAAAGTAATGGTTAATATGATGAACCAAGATGAGGTGAATCATCTTGGTTCATCTAACTGTTTGATACCGAAATGAAATAAACTGGATGGCCCGAGATGAAGCCCAAGCCCGCTGCTATTTTACTGTTTTCGCTTGTTAACTCATCCGACGTTTTTGGTCGGATGACTTCAACTCATTCGAACAGTAACACAACACTTTCTCTTTTTTACCATTTTACCCTTATATATTTATACGATTTCAAATAATAATAATAATAATAATAATAATAATAATAATAATAATAATAATATAATAATAATAATAATAATAATAATAAATAATAACAATAATAGTAATAATTATAATAATAACAAGAATAATAATAATAATAATAATAATAAAATATAATAATAATAAATAATAAATAATAATAATGTAATAAAATAATAATAATAAATAATAACAATAATAGTAATAATTATAATAATAACAAGAATAATAATAATAATAATATAATATAATAAAATAATAATAATAATAATAGTAAATAATAATAATAATAATACAAAGTAATAAATAATAAATAATAAATGGTACTATTTAATCCCAACGATATAAAGTGAAATCGGTAGGGGTATTTAATAAGGGTAATTTGGTCAATCTAAATTATAATCTAGAGTTTTACAATTTGTACCAAACACAATATGATATTATCCGAGTTTGAATTTTTTGCTACCAAATGGAGAGATGAATGATTCATCTTGACACTATTCATATGAGTCATCTTGAGATGAATCATCATTCCTCATCTTGAGATGATTACCAAACGCATCCTAAGTGTATTACTAGCATCTACTTTAGATTTTTACAGATTAGTGGTCTAGATTCATGGATCAGAATATATATAGCTCTAAAGGCACATGCATGTTATCCTTTTCTGTAATTAAATAATTTATTACAATTTACATGTCAAATCATATATTTAAGAAAAAATATAGAATTATTGGCAAAAGGTACATAATCCTAAAGGCAATGGTTGTTACATGCAAGGGTGCCACTGCTAGTGCAACAAAGGCAAAATCACAAGATAAATAAAAAACAAATTAAAGTGCTTCTCTTTTTGGTAAATAAAACGGTTGTAAAGATAATAAGAATATTTTCTTAATCAGTGATCCAGTTCCTTTTTTGTAAATATTCTAAGTAAAGCTGTAACACAAAAATTAATGTTCAAGAACCACACATGCACAAAGTGATGATAATCTGAAGAGAAACAACTATTAAGATTTTTCTTTACACATTAATTGGCAAAGGAAGTAGTAATTAAGAGGCAAATTAATTGAAGAGCACCACAAATAGAGTGAGTTACAATAGTAGTTCAAATTCCATCATATTGGAAGATCATAGTACCAAAGTCTTGTCAAATTCCACAGTACTGTTAAACATGTTTGTTTTTATGATGGAAAAGAAAGAAAAGAAAAAACACACAGAAATAAAGAAAGACTGAAATTCCCTGGGTTTTATGATCAAAGTTTGAACCAAGGTTTTGCATTTTGGTAGACAACTCTGAAATCATGGTAGCCACCCTGACATGTAGTTATTCACACTAGGCCCTGCCCCAGCAGCTGTTATTGGATCAGTATGGTACCTGCATTGCATTATATATTATTCCACAATTACTTTCTCATTTCACTATATAATCAAATTAATATTTCAATTAATTAGAGATACTACATTCAACTTCATCACTCTCTCTCCCCACCTCTACGCTTGCAACTTTTTGCAGGTGGCTAACCAAATACTAGTCCAAGAAATCAAAGGAAACAACGGTGATTTGGGAATTGATGCATCTCTCTCTCTCTCTCTCTCTCTCTCTCATGTTTTAGTGTTGATGCAGGGTAGATGCATGGATTGATTGTAGAGAAGAAGAAGAAGAAGAATGAAGAAATAATGAAAAAAATTACCCAATTTGAAGAGTGGGTTCACACTCCAAAGGATGAAAGAAATCAGCCTGCTGCTGGTGTGCTGCTTGTCTTCCATAGCCCACATCTTGTGCATTATGGTTCCATTGCAAGTTCATTTGATTTCCCTCCATCAACTAATTTATAAACAAAATTAATCACTTCAATTCTTTACTCCCACACTTCCACTTTCAAACATACTAAAAAAAATAAAAATTAATTCTTCTATATGCTCTCTTGCAAAAAAATGGAACACATCAATGCTTATCACAGATCTTCATCAAGATTAACTCATCCACCTTTTCCTTTTCTTTTTATGTTTAAAACAAAAAAGATGCAGCCTTTGAAGCTAATTAGTTATCTAATTTTAAGTTAGTGATTCCATGATAAACAAATATGCATACCCGTTGTTTCAAACTCTTGTTAGCTTCATTGAGGGCATGCTCCTAACCATGCAAACAACCAAAATAAGATCACAAACACAGTGAAATTTAAATTAGATTTAATGGTATAACAGTTTAAAAACCTTGTTCTGAAGATCTTGGAGGGTGTCCAGCATTGCTTGAGTCTGCATGCATGCAATACCCACTAATTAATCAAAATAAATCCAACAATAAAAGCCTTATTCATGTTTGTACATTTGCATAAAAACGGTGGAGATGAGATGATGATGAGGAATAAAAGGAAGAATGATATCGATTTTTCGTACCCGAGTTGATCTGATCTGCTTCAGTGACATATCAAGTTGTCTTTCAAGAGATTCAAGTTCCTTGCTGTTCAAAGGTGCAAGATCCTCACCAAGAAGGTTCCTAACCATGATCACAGAATAAATATTTATTACATCTTCCATTTTATATATTTTTATTAATATAAAACCCTAATAATGTATCTAATTCCAAACCTCTGAGTACGCTGTAGGGCTTCATAGCGTGCTTTGAGCTTCAAGTACTCCTGCTGGCTGCTCAGTTCCTATAATCATCATATCACAATTTCTCAAAAACATTAATAATATTAAAACCATAACATATTTGAAAATCTGTCACATTTTTGGAAATAGAAATCCATGTTTAATGGGGTACTTTTTTTTGGGAGTTGTATGTCTAAAATATTCTGATTATTAGTCAACTACTATACATGATCATCAACATGCAACTGAATAGATTACTAATTAGCTAAATCAATCACTTCTACATAAAAAAAAAATACCCTAAACTTATACTGTGAATAATAAAATTAATCAAAATATATGCAATTTTTAAGAAACGTGTAGTCATATATAATATTCTTGCTTTATAGAACAAATGTGAAGTAATTAATAATTCTGGCAATTTGTCTATTTAATCATGAGAAAATAAAATATAACAAAATAATAAGTAGCATCCTCAAAATGCGGATAATGATAATAATAATGTGGAATGGGATGAAGTTAACTAAGGCCAGATTCGGATAAAACCTAAAGAATCTCAAGAATGGAAATAAATTCAAATTATTACCATAAGTCTGCCTTGTTTAAGACAATTGAGAGGATTGTAGGAATAACAAGCATGGTTATAAAAATTTATTCAACTAACTTTCCATGAGTATCAAACATTCCTTATGTAAAAGGAAGCCAAAATCTTTGATCGGCATATTCCACTCCAAGAATCTCTCTTGCAAGAAAATTCTTCCATTCCATATCTGTAGAATTTTATTCCCTTACATGATTACACAACTCAACATAGTTTTCTACCTCAAGTTTATGAGAGAAGCCATCATCCGGTATGTTTCTATTATGCACACAAGATATATTTTAATTTGTTCTTTCAGATTAAATTCATGTTAGAATCCGCCATTAAAACTCCCTTCAAGTCTTTACCTTAATTTGCCCGTGTTGTTTAATCTTGAATCTTGAATCTCAATGCTTATTTGTTTCAACTGTTAATACAAAAGGTTTGTGGCTATATGCACTTCTCATATCTTCTTCAACAATTACTAGTTCATGAACTGATCTGAATCTATGTTTCATTATTCTCACACAATTACCTACTTTTTCTCAAGATTATTTTAACTTACTTGTTTCAACTGTTGATTCTTGGTTCATTGATTCTTGATTCTGGTTTCATTATTATAACTGCTGTATCATCTTTTCATAATGAATCTTGATCAACAACTACTACTTCATGAATTAATCTAAATCTTTCTATTCATTAAATCTCACATAATTACTTTACTTCCACCCTAAATTAGAGTTCTTTTCCTTTTTTTCAGATAATGGAGGAAGAGATGATGAGCATGATCTCACATGCAAAACCTAACACAAAGGAAGAATCCTCAGATTCCAACAACAACAGCACATACACATTTCCCTCCTACAAACGTCCAAGAATCGAGAGATTCAAGGGCGTCGTCCCACAACCAAACGGGAACTGGGGAGCACAAATATACGCGAATCATCAGCGTATATGGCTAGGAACATTCAAGTCAGAGAACTGTGCTGCCATGGCCTATGACAGCGCAGCCATCAAGCTTCGCAACGGAGATTCCCACAGAAACTTGCCCTTAACTAACCTCAGCATCCTAGAACCTAAATTCCAAAGCCATCTAACCACAGATGCAGTTCTCAACATGATCAGAGATGGATCCTACTCCTCAAAATTCGCTGATTTCCTAAGGAGCCAACAAGGGGAGATAGAGATAGGCCTAAACCTCTCATCCATCCATGGTGATGGAGATTTCTCATGCACTCTTCTCTTCCAGAAGGAGCTCACACCAAGTGATGTAGGCAAACTAAATAGGCTAGTCATCCCTAAAAGGTATGCTGTGAAGCATTTTCCTAATGTACCTGATCCTGATTCTAATAGATTAGATCAAGTGCAGCTGGAGTTCTATGATAGAGAGATGAGTTTGTGGACATTCCGCTACTGTTATTGGAAGAGCAGCCAAAGCTTTGTCTTTACAAGAGGGTGGAACCGGTTTGTGAAGGAGAAGGGGTTGAGAGCTAATGACATTGTTGCTTTCTACTTGTATGAGAGTCGAAGGGGACGAAATTCGTTTCTAGTAATTGATGTGACTGGAAAAGAGGATGATAATGTTGTGGATTTGGAGATGGGGAAAAGAGGGTGATCAGTTTGAGGCACCTAAAGAAGATGATAAGTTGTTGTTAGCTTCATCTTCCATTAGTGGAGCAAAGGGTTTCAAGCTTTTTGGAGTCCAAATATTAGACTGAAGAGTTGAGGGCTTTTCTTGATTTGTGTATTTGAAAAAAACGTGCAGTTTTTCCAAGATTTACTACATTAATGTGAATTTCCAAAGCTCAGCTAACAAATTTGCTTGATTTAAGCCTTATTTCGGACTAGAAAAAGCTCGATTATGTGGAAGGAAACACAAAATTATCAAAAGGGTGCAAGAGGTATGATATACCAATGCCTCTCTTGTTGATACACTTGTATCTGGAGCTCCATAGTTGCACTTCTGATACCTTTCCAGTGTTTTGAGCATGCTGCTACAGTGAGACAAAATTTCAGTAG
Source organism: Mentha longifolia (assembly GCA_001642375.2). Taxonomy (NCBI): domain Eukaryota; kingdom Viridiplantae; phylum Streptophyta; class Magnoliopsida; order Lamiales; family Lamiaceae; genus Mentha; species Mentha longifolia. The sequence continues at coordinate 16,522,283 of CM038121.1, forward strand.
AATTAGTCTTTGAATAAATAAATAAAAAGAAATATAATCTATGAATACGTGTGATTGCTTTTGCTTGTTGAAGGATGTTGATTAGTCTAATCAGATTTCTTTACAAGAACGTACAAGACATGCTATATCCTTTTATTCTCTCAGTAATCGATGAATTTTGCTCCTATAGCAAGTACAAATGAGAGAGAGATGGAGTTTTAAATCAAAATATTTGGTGTATGATCTATTGTCCATAGGGAATTATGGAGCAACTCTTTGATTGTCAGGAATATATAATAATGCTCTTTCATCTCTGCAAAATTAGCCAAGTGAAAAGTGACTCATCCAGAAAAATAATAATAATACTAATAATAATATGCAATAATTCTTAATCATGAGATAAAACCTCCATATAACTGGATATAAGACTGTATTGATCCAAACAACAGTCCAAAACCAAAAAAGATGAGTTCTTTTAGAATTTTCTTCTTGGAGCTTTCTTGAAATAAAAAAAAATGCGGAAGATCTGAGGAGGGAGAAGGAGATAGAATAATGGGTAATTAATTAAGATAGAAGAAATTGAAGAAGATACAGTTATATAGTTTTGAGGGTATAAATTGTGATCTTCAATTTTTCAAAATAAAAACCTAATTGATGGGGAAAAAAGAAAATAAAAGGGGGAAATCGCAAATACATACACAGAGGAAATTAAAAGATTTAAGGCTTGATGATCTTGTGCACAGCAGCTTCAGAAGGAAATTCTCTCACCTTAATCATGTTCATATACTTCCTTATTTGGTAATTTTTTTTGCAATCTAAGAGCTCCATCCTTTCTTTTGTTAAAAAGATAATTGAACGAAGCATTCAAGTGAAAATAATTGGTGAAACTGGAGATTTTCTCCATGGAGAGAAACAAAAACAAGGGTAAACTCTTGAAATACAAAAACCCTAAAAAGATGAAAATTCGAAAAAAAAAAAATACCACAATTATGTTTAGCATGAGGTATGGTAACAAAACTCACTTGTAAAGGAGTTTTCTCAAAAAGAAAATTGAATCCAAGAAAAGATGAAAACAAACTTTCTTGAATAAAGATAATAACATGAAAATAGAAGTTAAACCATTCCTCACGCCTACTCAAGAGAAGTAAACAAAACCAGATGTAAGAAAAGAAAAAGGGAGGAAGATGATTGATTTGCATCATTAAATCATCTATGAAGGTCTCGTGAAAACTAGATCGGACTATTTATTTCTCTCTCTCAAAACCAAAACACAAAAACACTGAATTTCTAGAGAGAGAGAGAGAGAGAGAGAGAGGGAGAGAGAAGAGAGAGAGGAAGGAGCTAGCACATCACACACACACAAGCTGCAGAAACTCAACATAAATATAGAAATGATCTTCTTTTCATGGTTTCCTCTTGCAGATCTAACAAAACCCACAAGCACAGAGCCCTATAGACCTCAAAAACATTCACAGAAACGGCAAAGCAAGAAAAAAATTTTTAAAAAAAAAAAGATAGCTCCCTTTTCTCCCCCTCTCCACCAAAACCATAAAAAGATTGAATTTTTCGGCAAGCCCTCATCTCCAAAAATCAAAAGAAAAAGGAAAAAAAGAAAAGAAAAAGGGTAGTATAGTATACATGAATATAGGTGTTACAAGTGCAGAGAAATGAAAGGGTGGTGTCTGGGTTAAGTAATTGTTTTATATACCTAGAGCTACTGCAAAACTCGTACAGCTTTCCTCTATTGGAGAAGATAATCAGAGCAACCTCAGCATCACATAGAACGGAAAGTTCATACGCTTTCTTCAAAAGCCCATTCCTTCGTTTTGCAAAAGTCACCTGCCTGTTGATCTTGTTCTCTATCCTCTTCAGCTCAACTCTCCCTCTTCCCATCTCTCCCCTTCTCTCTCTACTTCTCTCTCTCTCTCTCTCTATCTGGATCACTCGCCTTCACAAAAACACAAAACCACCGTCCCTCTTTCTTTCTTTCTTTCTTTCTCTAGTACATATATACACACACCCTTCTTTATAACTACTCGAAACTTTACCTACATACATACGAATACACTCATACGTGATGCATACACATGGTGAAAAAGTCAAAAACTGAATTTTGTAATTTTTTAGTTTTTACTCATCTCACTTTAATTCTTGGCTAGTTAAGCTTGATTTCTTGTTTTTCTTTAAAAAAAAATAGAAAAATTGGATCTTTTTTTTTTATATATATATTTGTTTTGGTGAATTGGAGTGAATTATTGGAGGATTTTTTGTTTTTGTTTTTGTTTTTTTTTTTGTCAGAACAATATTTTGGTGGTCCAAAGTGCATGGAGGGAGGAATTTACAGCTAATTTAGGTTTTAATCCGACGGTGAAAAGGGGAATGGGAATGATGAATAGTGGAGACGATGGATGAGGTGGGGACAAGGGCCCTTTTATATGGAGTTACAACTTACAAGGAGAGGGAAACCTTAAAACTGAAGAGTAATAAGTAATAACGATGCTAAGTGCCACGTGTCGCCTCTAGGAAGGAAAGGGAACATTCACGAACACGAACCCCCTTTTTTTTTTTCTTCTTTTTCTTCAATCAATTGTAGTACTAGTAGTAATTGATCTCCTTTCGCTAATTTAATGTTTTATTTTGACCTTTTAATTTTACCGAAATGTTTCCATTGTTGATTTTTAGTTTTTTTCGATGCACCCCACGAAGCGTATTCGTCTTCGTAAAAATTGTACTTTTGGAGATGATTGATTTGATATTTTAGAATTTTAGGGTTTGTAAAAAAAATATATTTTGTATCAATTTGAATTTATGGTTGATATGAGTAGATGAGCATTGGAGCATTCATCTATTAATGGTATGTGATATTTAAAAATTATCTAGGATTTTTTATAAAAAAAAAATAATAATTGAAAATTAATAAAACAAACATGTTTTCGGGACTGGGGAAATCAAGTAGAGGATCAGGAATTTGCCATTATTCTTCGGCAAAGAAATGTCATTATTCTTGAACGCGGTACTACCTTGACTCTTTTTCCTAGTAAATACTATTAAGATCCGACTTTGAATTCACCCCAAATAATATTTTAGGTGAATGTGAGGGGTAATTTTTATTGACATATGTAAAATTATTTTGAGGGTCATAGAACTCACAATTACAAAAAGTTTTCCAAGTTTTCCACTCTAGAATGAGGGCTTACTAATTTGTCTCTATATCTTGATTCTTTTATTTATTTATTTTGGTTGAAATAAGTGTACATGCTTGAAACACCGATACCATATGTCTTTATTTCTCTCTTCGCACATGCTTGAAACACCATATGAATAACTATTGGCTTCAAAAATTGTAAAAAGAACACAAAGTGATTATCAAAGAAAAGAAATTCAACAATGAATCCATAACGCTTCATCAAAGTACTACATCTCTATCTAGAATCGAAAATCTTTCTCTACTCATTGTAAACTCTAAAAATATGGCGTTGAATTAAATTAACGGAGGAATGCTCCAATGCCCATCGTGACACGCTTAATGTGCCCACAGATAACGTAACAGTAATATAAAAAAAAACTGATATAAATCCTAAAAAAATAAAAATAAAAAAACTAAACTTACTTAGAAAAATTAAACTCTAATTGAAAAATTGCTGACATTAAACTGTCACATCAGCGGTGAACATATTAAATGTGCCAACGGTGAGCATTGGAGAACTGTAAGCTAATGATGCTTTTACAAGTGTAGTTTAATTAGACGACGCAAAAGGTAAAATAGCTTCCATATTTATGAAATTGGTCTCCGTAGTAAACATTCTCAAACTTAATTAAAACGGAAGAAGAAATAGAAAACATGATTTTTTTTTTTAAGGAAATAAAAAAACATAATTAAGACGACAGTACATTAAAGCAAGCTCAAGTTAGCTTTTCTTGGAGAATTTTTGCAAGTTGTTATATAGGCGAAATCGGAAATCAACAAATAATTTTTTTAATGAAAATACTACGGAGTACTAAATAATTATAATCGTTGAACTTTTTTTTTTTTTTTTTTTTCGTTTTTTGAAAAAAGGAAAAGAAGAAACATACCTTATTTCACAAATTCAAATCGAATTATGAAAAAGCTATTTGTAACTTGATTAGTTTATTTTAATTTTAATTCTTACTTGCCAATACATTTTTCTATTATTATGTCTTAGGTAGTTCCCTTTGCACGTGACATTTCATGTATGCAGTTTAAGAAGAAACATTATTGTATTTGATCAAACAAATGATATACAAAAGAATTATCAATCAATGCTCTGTTGCTACATCACTGAACAATAATACCTTAATTTCCTCCTTTTATTTTTCTTTAGTAGATATAACTAACTATCTTATCAAAATAAATAAGAAAATTGTTTAGACAAGGTTTAACTTGAAAAATGACTATGCTTTTATCTTATTTGGTAACAAAATTAGCTGGATGGTTAAGGAAGGAAACATGTCTTAATTAGAGTGCTGAAAATCCAATATTGCTATAATTAGTATAGAATTATTGAAATTGCTGTTTTTATGTAGTAATTATTGTATATTTTTAGAGGTACAATTCTTACATCATAGTCTACTAGTTTCAAGAAATAAAGAGGAACATCGAATGAGGATAATTTTCTTTTCTCCTACTTTTTTTTTTTTTTTTTCTACAACTAGTTATTATAGTATAAAAATAAGCTAAAGCTCATAGGTTTTAACTTTAATTATGTAAATAAAACCCTTTTTTTTTCAAAAAATAAAACTTTTAAAACTAGTTCGAAGTAGCATATAGATTTAAACTTTTAGTTATTAAAATTAAAATGTAGTTTTTTTTTCTTATTTTGTATCAAGATTGATACTTAAGGAAAAAGTATTAATTCTGATCAAATTAGCGCGACATACGTGGCGTTAGTGACTTTGAAATGTGATAATTATCTTATTATTACATGTATACCAATATGAAATAAGTACATAGAGTACAAGTTGCCAATTGTTTTGATATAGATATAATTGTATCCTTTTGAAATAATAAGAGAAGTATTACTATATTACTAGATCATGAGCATTGTGGTCATACTTAATGTGTCTACGACTGACGTGACAATGATATATATAATAATGCTTATTGTACCTTATAACTATGCTTAAATCAATGACAGTCATAGATCTAACTAAGATCAATTGTCTAGATTTTCCTATTTTTCATGCCATAAATTATTATATATATATATATATATATATATATATATATTAGTTTCATCTGCAGGAAAAAAAAAAAGTATGCATATAATTAGTCTAAAAAATATCAATAGTTAAGTGGTCCATTGTTCTTTGTATACAATCAGTCAAGATCTTCATAAAAAGAAAAGTAGCAGAAAAAATAAGCAACTAAGCACCGATTAAGATCTCTTGATGTGAACTGAATTTTTTCTTTCTTTTTTTAGGCTGTGATTTGAATTTAGTTTGATACATTTAACAAATTTTTATTCTTTTTCAAGAAAACAAAGTAGTTGGTTCTCGGTAGGTGAAATTTATAGGAAAGTGGGAGGAAGGTCTTTTTTGGTTAACTAGTATGAGTAACGTGCATTCGTACGTGAAAAGAATAATTTTAATATTTAAATTTGATGAATAGTTTTATATTTATTACTATCATATGTTTTATTAAAAAATATATTTTTTTAAAGTTTTGTTAAAAGAATAATTTTAATATCTAAATTTGATGAATAATTTTATATTTACTACTCCATCCGTCCTATTCAAAGTGTCCATGATTCTTTTTTGAGCTGTCGTTTCACTCAAAGTTCTACTTTCTCTTTTATGAAATAATCAACTTTTTAAAAAGTGTGAACCCTAATACTTTTCAACACTATACGCCTTCTTCTTAATAAGCATGCCAAAAAGAAAAAATACACTATTTATTTTTCAAAAATTATAAAACCGATATATACTATCTAAAATCATAGATTTCCAAATTTGGTAATTAAAGTAAACATTTTACTTGAGCTTTTTTGTGTGTATGATTATAAAAGTGTAGTCCATCTTTTCATTTTAATTTGGTTGTCCCACTAAAGTAGTCTTATTTTCTGAAATGAAAATGTTTATTCACTCGTCATTTAACCATAACTCTACATGTACTTTAGTATAATTTAAATTGTCTAGACTTGCTCTTTTATTCTTTGACTTGTACTATTTTTATGTCAAATTAAAAGTCTTGATATGTTCAAGATCAATCACCAGTATACTCCATATTCATAATGTTCATATTCATTAACCATTTTTTTAAAAATTTTATGCAACAATTATGTCATTATAAAAGTTGTATATAATATAATAAATCAATACAATTTTATTCCTTATAATTGAAATAAGATTTCAAATATCAATAAGTCGAATTGAATTCTTGTATAAATACTTGTTATGCAAATGATTGAGAAATCTATACCTATATAAAAAAGAGCCTTGTGGCAGTTATTCCTTCATTTATGTGAAAATGGAATTCAATGTTATTATTAGTGCTGAGCAATTAGGATTCAAGAAACAAATAAACGATAAAATTTTATAGTATTTTTTTATGCAATCATTTCCTTGTCCATAAAAGAAAACAGATCCATAATCTTATATTTACAATAAAATATCCATATATAAATCCATTGGGACGTGTAAGTTTCGGTTTTCGGTGGATATTGACTATGAAGAAAGTAGACTTATGATGTAGCAGCATTTTATGAAATTGACTTTGTACTTCACTTTTTTTTTTCTCTTGTTTTCAAATAGGTTTTCTTTTTAGATTTCAAAATCAAAAACATAAAAACAAATCTTCATCATTTTGAATATGTGACCAGAGGAGTATACACAACCGTGTAGTGAAGTAAACCATAGTAGGGGCACACTTAATGAAACCATATAGTACGAACGGATTCTAATTAAATTCAGATTTGCACCGACTCGATCTGTATCAAGTGATATTAATTTGAAAAAACTAACACTTTTGTGATCATGACAATTGACATTTTTACAAATAATATGAGCCTTTAATTAAGGTAAAAAATAAATAAAAGAAAGGTAAAATTAGCACACAATTCAAAATTCATATGAGCAAATATCAAATGTAGCTTAATTCCCTATGAAACAAAAAAGCAAATCCCCGGACATCTTAATCTCAAGAAGAGAGAAGGAAAAAAGAAGACTTAAATCAGATTACTTAAATCTACTACCAGTGAGACGTATGCTAAAATTTCGCATTACTTTTCTTGTTTGATCTTCTCTACAGAACGCTTCATCTTTGTTTTGCTTGTAGTTGCAGAGATAAAGTTGGCCAACGACTAATCATCATCATCATTTGGAATCTGAAGGTAGTCATTGTTCTTCTCCATTGTGGTTTTTCTTTTTCTTTTTTTTCCTTATCTTGCACTTCAGCTTAGTTGTCTTTTTCTTTCTTTCCCGTTTTGACTTTTCAATCAGTTTTTCCTCTTCTTCCTTTGTGTCTTGAACTAAAGAAGCATCCGACAACTCTATAGTTGTTTTTTCCTTTCTTCCCCATGTAGGCTTTGCAATAGGTTTTTCCTCGTGTTTCTTTGAATTTTGATTCGAGTCTTCAACCGATCCAGCCACCGATTCATTTATTGCATCTATCTGCATCTTTTGGAATCCGGTGACTGTAATATTTACAATCCCTTGACCATCAGTTGTCACAATTTTTTTTGCAGTTGTGAAACGCATGAGGGTCGTCGATGCGTCTGAGCTCAAACCTCTATAGTAAGTAGAATTATTTCTCCTCTGAAAAATAATAATATGTGAAACTACGAGAACAATTCGAGAGGTAAAGTGCAGATGAAGGTATGACGAAAGCGAATATCTTCGCAAGAAAAAAAATAATAGTATTAAACAATTTATTCAAAATTGTAAGTATTTAGGGCATGGCGAAATTAGCACATCTAATTCTAATAAAATAAAGTTGTAGAATATTGTGTGGTGTGGTAGGTAGTTCTATCAGAATGGCCTATATCTATATTAATATACAAAAGTAAGATAGTTTCCCTCGAATTTTTTTGATATGTGAGCGTTATTATTTGGCAAAAACTTGGGTGAGGCCGGCCACATAGTGTGGTCTGGTCCAAGTGTCAATCTTTATGCAGAAAAATGTTAATCTATATGAATAAAAATGTCAATCTTTAACATAATTATTTAACGAATAAAAGTGCCAATTTTAAAAGTGTCAATCTTTATGCTGAAAAGTGCTAATGTACACAAATAAAAATGCTAATCTTTTGAACGGCCACATAGTACACCCGGGCTCACCCAAGTGTGTCTCTTATTATTTATTTCATTAAGTTATTCATATTTTATTAAGTTATCATGTTCTATGCAATTATTTAATGCATTTAATACTTTGAAAAATCTTATTTTTTGTTCATTGAAATATAATACATTAATTAAATTTTAAGTAACCCAAGGTCACTACCTAGGAAGATAACTTTGACTAATAATTTTTCTCATTGTTTTATTTTTTTTGTAAATAATAGTACTGTTTTGTAGTAATATATTATTATTATTAATTATGGCAATTTTTCCCGCGGATCCTGATACCCGCGGGGACCCGCCCCTACTAGGGCGGTAACGGGTTTATATATCCCGCCCCGCCGGCCCCTCCCCGCCCCGCCCCGCCCCGCCCCGCCCCGCCCCGATAAATAAATTGTATATATATATATTTAAATTTTCAATAAGTTTATTATTTAATTTTTTTTTTGATAAATATATAAATTAATTTATCATTCGTTTATTTATTTATTTTAATTATAGTTTTAGTTTTTATTAATTTTTTTAATAAAATAATATTTTTTATTATAAAAATATATATATTTAATAAAAAGTTACCTCCTTAATTGACAAAATATATTCATCCAGACATCCAACATATAATTTCTGCATCTCTATCAAACATTGTAACTCGAGTATTGTATTGACCTTCGGCAACGTTCATGGTTATCTTATACCTGAGATCGCATAACATACTCTTGGTTAATGGATACATGTTATATATAAAAATTATCTATGATGTTTAATTTCATTTACTTTGGTATTGTCTCAGTGACATGGTTGTTTATCTCCGCCATGATTAGGGCACGATTTGCCGCATTTTTACATGAATCATACCATATTTTCGATATGTTTTCTATCCCTCTTGTATCTTTATATTTTATTTAACTCTTAGTGTAATAATTTTTATTATCAACAAACTTATATATTTTTTTGATTTCATCTCTCTCTCTCTCTCTCTCTTTTTTTTTTTTTGCCTATTTCGAATACTTCAGTATATGATGAAAGTATGAATCTCAATAATTATATTTTGGTATGCGTACTTTATAAGTATTTAAGTTCACTCTTATTGTAGCACTTTCTTATTATAAACATACACTGGATGAATCTATCACTAAAGTTTCTATCACAAACGATAAAGAAAATAATTCAAAAGTCTAATTAAAGAGCGAGTAAAATGTTTTATTGTAACAATATTATTGGTTAATAATGAACTTTTTTTTTTTTGGTACGAATTAATAATGAACTTTTCCTTTAACATGTTAGCTATTATTTGCATTTCATTTGAAAGAATTTCCCAAATATATGTAACTAAACAAATTACATATTACAACGATATTTTGGTTAATAATCAACTTTTCCTTCAATATGCTAACTATTATTTGTATTTCATTTTAAAGGCAATCAAAAAAATATAAGTAACTAAACAAATATGTTTGGTTTTCCATAATTCATCTTCAATAATGAGCCATAAAAAAGCACTAAGCCAAATAATTTCATCTAAAACAAATGGTTGGATCTTGAATTTAATTAATGAATTAGCTTTAATGGAAATTTGATTAATCTCAAATTTATAAAATCGATTTGAAGACATGTCATGCTTGTGAGGAAACTAAATTAATATAAAAGGTTAATTCATTTAGGATTTTTGTATAATTTTAACAATATATTGATTAAATTATTAAAATTCTAAACTCTTATTTTTTTGCGGGGGGGCTACCGTCCATTATTAATTGCATATAGTTACCATACATATAATTAAACTAAATTTACATATAAGGTAATAAATTATTATAAATTTATAATATATATATAATATCATATTACATATTTGTCCTTAAATTTAAAATACTATAAGGATAAAATAGGCAACACATATTTTGCCACAAGGCTCTTTTTTATATAGGTATATATATTAAACTAAATTTACATATAAGGTAATAAATTATTATAAATTTATAATATATATATAATATCATATTACATATTTGTCCTTAAATTTAAAATACTATAAGGATAAAATAGGCAACACATATTTTGCCACAAGACTCTTTTTTATATAGGTATAGATAAATTACTAATACCTGTATTTTTTTTTTCTTTTTTTTTACTGAAGTTGTACTTAAGTGTATAGAACTTGACACTCCTATAAAATTTCGATAAAATTTTGCTTAGTAGTAATTAAAAGAGCCTTAAATTTTTTGATTTTTGGCATGAAATTTGGAATCGTTGCAACAGTGCAATAACGTTTTTCACTATTCAAATAAAATTTTCTATCCAAAAATCAACGTTTCTTATAATTAGTAGTAAGAGATAAGGACCATACTTAATTTTGTATAAAGTTGGTAAAGTGGCACGTTGTGAAAAAAATTAAATTTACAATAAGGGTTATTGTCATTTAACACACAAATTTTGGGAATATTTTGTTTTCTCATGAATTTTCAATTTTGACAGAAAAATACACCCACTAGTTTTAACTTCTTTTACAATTTTTACACGAAAGTTCAATTTTCTTCAAATTGAATTTGAGGTGGCAAAATCGAATACTATGTGGCAGTTCGATTATACTTCTTTTAAATAAAAAAAATGACGTGGTTTTGGCACCATATTAAAATACTTCTTACATCACATAGATAACGTCGTGTTTTAAAAATTACACATTCTTCTTAATGCTCGTGTCCAAATCTATAGGACGAAGAATATCATATTATTGCTCACCTCAATATAATGGCTATCTTAATGTTTGTCTCAATAACTTGATGGAAAAAAAAAAAGTCGTCTTACCTACATGAAGTATAATATTAACTCAATACAAATATCAAATATTCATACATGACAATAAATCATGGTTCTCCCTTTGTTCTACTAAAATTTCTTATTTTCCTTTTTTAGCTATTCCGTTCAAAATGTCATTATATATGTTCTTTCAAAAAAAAAAAAAAAATCTCAAAATTTGACAGACCTACCACTTTTCCACACTTTAAACATTTTTGTTTACATGTTCTTAATTTTTTTTTCCCAAAAAAAACATGACATTATGATCGGAAGGAAGGGAGTATCAATTTTCTAAAAAAAGAAAAAATTTATAATTAAACTTACAAATAGTCTTGATTTTTTATAAGTCAACATCTTCGACACTTATTCAAATATATCAGAAAAAGGAATGACATTTATCAAATAAGATTGGGAAGTCGTGTAGAAATTACAAATATGTGTAAGTATTACGATAAATTTGATAATTAACAAAAATTAGAGTTCAACACACACACACACACACACATATAGTTTGAATAAAATTGACGACGAAGCGTCTCAATTGGTAAGACACTTCTTTTTTAATGTGTATATCGGAGGTTCGAATTATTTGAATTGTGTATGTGTGTTTCTATCCTACCAAAAAAATGTCTAGGACTCATCAAATTTTCAATTCTCCTTACAATGTTTTATTCCCTTCCCGTCGTCTACCAATTCATTGCCTATTTTCAATTTAATTTGGTCCGTCTTCTAATTCATTACATATTCCACTTTTGGAAATTCATTAAACATTTAGCCCCATACTTCCACTTATTTACATCATATACCATTATTGGACTTACAGAACTCAACATATTCCACACTCACAAATATATGAGGTCCATATTCACTCACAATTTAAAATTATTTTTTAACGCGAGACTTATATTTCACTCACAATATAATCAAACATCGTCTTACAACTTGTGTTCTTCTATAGGCTATGAATTCGTAGAATGAGGGAGTATTTATTTATTTTTTCTTACCATGTATTGGGGCCATTAAAAAGTAGAGTTTCATTGGAATTTCAAGAGTATAGTAGTAGCTATATTTATTACGTCTGCAATTAAATAAATAAGAAAGTGACAAAGAGATTGTGCTAGTCTTCGTGTGGAAATGGTCTTCCTCTGTGTTGCATCTAATTTATGCCGTAGACGCCATTCCACCAATGGTAAGTAATTGCATTAATATTGTTAGACAAGAATATTTATACACTATTCTTCAAAATCTCTTCAAAAATTTATTGTGCTTTTTACGATAGAAAATGACGGCTACGTGTAAACTGTTGTGGGCCCATGTGCCCAAAAATCAATCATCGTACCCTAAGCTAAATGTTACCTAGCTAAATATCACCACCTCTTTTCCCAACTTTAAAAGGAAAATACATCACTTCTTTTTTATCCTTCTCTCGAGTTCTTTAACCTAACCTGTCATTGTCATGTAAGTCGTGAATCGATAGTTTAATACTCTCTCCGTTCACTTTATAATAGACTCATTTTATATAAGAAAAAATTCATTATAAAATAGACAGAGAGAATATATAGTAATTCCTTCTAATTAAAAAAAAATAAATCTTACTAAAAAAATTCTATACAACGACATTGTCACAAGGGTGGGATAGTTAACGATTGGTAGATGATCATTTTCTTGTACATTTACTACTATGTATTAATTTATATTTCCTTTGTTCCAGGAAAGATAATGTGTTTTATTATTTTATACGTTATAGTATATAATAAATAAACGCATTATCTTCATCGTAATAGGGAGTGTAAAAAATAAAAGGGTGAGGCAGCAAAAGTAACTAGTATTAATAAATTCGAAAAAAAAGTTATCTCGGGTGTTTTTAATAATGTGCAGTTTTATGTATGTAATTATTTATCTAAAAATATGGTAGGCTTCACCAAACAGGGTTCATCGTCGCCATTATAATTGAGGCGTATTCAATTCTACTACTTTGTAATAATAAGTTCATAGGACTGTGCAATCCTAGGGCTATAGGCTATAAGCCCTATATACTAAGCTAGTTATGAGAGTAAACCTTTGCTCATTAATTGAGATGATGATTATAAACTATATTTTGTAACTTTTGATTAATTAATATATTCAATTCATTTTACATATAAGAATATTAAAATTTACACAAACTCCCCCATTTTCCTAAACTGACAATTGCACTCGTAAAGTCATAATTTTTTTAGAGGGTTTAATTTCAGTGCAGTCGATAAAGTACGAATTTACCGTTATAATTCATTTACTTGCCAATCATATTTCATGTTAGGTTCTTTGAATTTGTTACTGAGACAATAAATCTTTAGTTATGACTTACGACAACCACGGTAGTTAAGGGATTATATATATAGACTTGTCTGATATTCCATCCGTCTTATTTAATTTGAATATATATAACGTATAAAATAATAAAATTAGTCATATGAAATGAGATGGGGAGTAAGATTACCAAATGTCTGTATATAATTTTATTTTGGTATGTTCCTCAAATGTTTACATATTTATTTTTTTATACTTTTACTATACTAGCTAGATATTTACCAACTTTATCACTCATGGTATACCATTCAACTACCAAACTATCATTATTTAGTTCAACACTACCAAATGTGAGACTCAGTTTCCACTCGCAATATACTACTCCCTTTGTTCCATTTGTATAGAGACATTTTTTTGTGACACGAAAATTAAGACGGGTGTGATTATTCGTGGGTTAAAGCTGTGTGTATATATTATATTCCATTTTTTATTCACTTGTACTTCAAAAAGGAAAATATCTCTATATAAATGGAACGGAGAGAGTATAATTTTTTCTTCGTGTAGCGATGCACATATTTAGAAAACGGGGAGTATATATATAGTTTGTGGCCGGGTTGTTCAATATTACCTAGTGAGCAGTAATTTGCAACATGGATGTACTCCATTCCCAACATTCAACAATAGAATTACATTTTATCCTCCAAAAAAGAAAGTTTCATTCACTATTTCATCACAACTTGAAGACGGAGAAATAGTTTTGTGTGGAAGATATTTTTCCCCCTAGCTCTCAAAATCACAACCTCAAGTTCGACTTGGTTAATCTTATAACTCTGCAATTATTTTCACAAATTAATTCCAACATTCAACAAAGTTGTAAATATAAACTCCCTTCGTCCCAAGATTTCCGAGACCTTTTATTTCGGCACGAGAACTAAGACGGAAGTGTTTATAGTGTAAAGTGTATTGTGTGTTGGAATGTAAATGTGATTTATGTATTTAGACATATTTTAAAATTAGAGCATCATAGATGCATACAAATATATTCATGTTTGATCTTAAATGAAAGATCGTATCAAGACTTTTAATTTGATATAAAAATCATAAAAATCCGAGAACAAACGAGCAAGTTATGATAATTTAAACTTTTAGAATTTAAATTATATTATAATATGTACTGAGAGATGAGTGGATGATGATTTTTAATAAGGAAAATTTAATTGTAATAAGGGAAAACTAATTTGTACCATTAGTATGCTGATTATTTCTCAAAAAGAAAAGTGTCAGAAATCTTGTGATGACCCAAAAAGGAAATAGTGTCAGAAATTTTGGAACGAATGAAGTATTCTCTATGAGTATGAGTCTATTACACATTCTTTCAAGTGTGGTTTACTCTCTTTGTGTGGATTGCAGTTTAAAGTAGTGGCTACGATTTTCCACGATATAAAAAAAGTTGTAAATGTGTGTTATATTCAATAAGTAAAACATACAGTATTTACTAAAGCCGACGACTTTTGTGGATTTTTTTCCCCCTTTTTTTCGAGCTAAGTTGTTTCAGTCAAATGAATTGAAGATAGTTAAGAAATTGAATTTATAATTAACCAACTTTGGTTGAAGGATGGTGATATCTTGCATTAAGTGAAGTGATGACCTTTATTTTTATTTTTATTTTTTTAAAAATTGTAATTTGTATATTTGCATTAAATGATAAGTTTAGTGGGCAGTGGAGGTGAGTGATGGATGAGTGATGTGGGGTACAAAATTTTGTCTGATTTATTACCTAAAACGGACAGACACTTTCTTTGTCAGCTCCCTTTGACACGTGAATAACTTTCCAAATGAGGAAATATGAATTAAAAGTAAGTCACATCCAATAGTAAGAGGTCCATCTTCCAAATAATATTTCTCATCAACCTCAAATTCAATTACACACTCTCTCGCTTTTATTTTCACACCTAAATGTCACTCTCTTCTTTTCTCCCCTTTCATAATTCATTTGTGGGCCTCCCATAAGTACACCTTCCCTTAATTTCACCTTTTTCACCCCTCCCATTACTTCTTTATTTTCACATATATTTTGTTTTTATTTTAGGTATATTATATGTGTCAAGACTTGTAAAATATCTCAGAAAAGTAGTGCGTAAGGATGATACTTGACATATTCAGAAGATGAGATTGCATGTGGCCTAAATAGTCACGAGTTCGAATCTCACTTGCCTTTATGAGTTTGAGTTTGTCACGCATGTCCTCTCAAATGTGGTTTACCTTCTTTGTGTAGTTTGTAGGCTATTGCACAGATGCGGGGGTTTACTCAGTGCGCACCGAAGGTAGCAGCTGCGGATTTTCACGATATCAAAAAAAAAAAAAAAAGATGGGAGAATTGTACCGAATACGACATTTCGTTAAATTCTGATTATACGTATGGATTTTAAAATTTAATTTTTGATGTATAACATTCGATTTGAATTTAAATATACAACATTTTGAAGATAGCATGTAAATAAAAACTTATGTGGCATCAGAACGACATCATTTCGATTAGAATCTACCAAAGCATATATTTCTCTCACCCGTGTCGTTTATATTAGAGCTATCTATTCAAATTTTGATTTTATATTATGTTATACTCTCTCTGTCCGGGCTGTTTATGTCTCATTTTTATTATTTTAATTGTCTCAGAATGAATATATCCGAGACATAAACAGCCGGGACTGAGAGAACATTTTTAAATTTAAATTTTGTCAAAATTGTATCTTTTTTATGTCACGCTAGTTTTAATTTGTAAGACATGCTCAATTTTTTTCATATGCAAAGTAACATAAATCGAAAGGTTGCGTATTTGAGTTCAAATTTTAGAGGTAATATGCAAAATTAGAATTTGATGAGAGGTAATGGGCAATTATTTTTATAGAAGATCTTTTGTTTTAGTGTATCACATACACACCAGCTACACGATCACGAGATAGCTCAAACTCCCGACCTATTGATAGGAGGAGAAATGTTTTACTAAGACTTAAGATTACCGGTTTCATCAATGTTTATACTTGATGAAATAGCCCCATATATTGAGAGTAATGCACACTTATTAACTTATGACAAATTAACCGATAGGATATTTCTCTTTCAACTAATAATTAGGCTCGAGTTATTTAAAATACGCGTGTTCATACTTAAAAAAAATGTACACAAGTTAATTTTCCTCTTTTGAAGATTTTAATAGAATTAATCTATAGGGCCATAATATGGCCACCCATAATACCCTTTTTATTATCTAAAAATAGATTAGCTTTTATATGGTAAGTAGTATTAGTTTTGTAGACTAATTTATCCCTAAATCTAAATATAGTAGAATCATGAGAATTAAGTCTCCCCATTATTTTATATTTCCTTTATTTTGTATGAACAATCAAAAGATTAATTAAGATAATATAATTAATTTTAAATTAAGTTATTATGTACGATAATAATACAAAATCCATATTAGAAGTAGTACAAAATTATTGGCCATACAATGCATACTACAGAATACTAGGAGTATTTTACAACACATGCATGTATGCTTATTAATTTTACTATATCATTAAAAATGTTCTATTACATTATAATATAAAACTTATACATTTTAATATGCATATATGCAGTATAGCTCGATATAAAAAAGTGTCCAACTACATGCATGTTCATAATTATCGTAACTATAACAAACTGAGAAATTAAAGATGGAAAATTGTATATGTGTTGGCCAAACAATAAAACGTTAATGCATGAGACCAAAAATTATGGATTCGAGTCAACGACTTTCAACTTTTATGTTAATTGTATTTTAAAAATATATATATGAAAATTGCTTAAACAAAGCGCATAACATTACATCCAACATGCTAAGAAAATTCAGAGAGAGACTCAGAGAATTGCAACCATTATTTGTTAGAGATAAAAATGTGTGGTTTTTTTAATAGGTTTTCAATTAGGATTTATAACTCCACAACATGCCATTTTAATAATAAAAGATAATAAATTAATTAATTTTTTAATTTATATAAGGATTTGAGGATATAGGATAAATAGAAGTAAAATAATATATTAAAACAAGAATATTGCATAAGGATCTATTGAAATAAAATTTAAAGAATGTATTTTGCCTAAAAGATCTCGTGTTATAGCGGAGAACATTATATAAATTTATCATAATTAAAAAATATATTTGATTTGAATTAACATGTATAGTTCACAGATATATATATGTTAAATATCTTTCGTTTTCTGACAAGAAAAAAATAATTTAAAATGTTCATCTATCTTATTAAAATACATATATGAAATTTTGAATTAAGTCAGTAATTCATTGATTATAATTTATAACCATGAATCACATATCATATATTTAGTTGAATTATTTAACTGAATTATAAAGTATTTATAATGTCGCACGATTATATAACAAAGAAAATGTAAGGGGTGATGATTCGAAAATAATGAGGACGGAAGTTACTTATATTATTATAACAGTATCTAAATTTGTTGCATCAATTTTGACTAATTAATGCAAAATTATATATGGAAATAAAACTATCAAATTAACACGGAGAGTTATTATATTTAAATGAAAACTATTTTGAATGAAACTATCTATAAATAGATATAAGGATATAAATGTAAATAACTAAATTAAGCCATCTAAAATTACTGTAATATCCCTATATGGCCAGCCATATTATGACTCTTTAGCAAGACCCATTTTAATATACTCATGTCGATAAATTTTCTTCTGTTTTAACTCTTGGAGAAATATGAAAGAAAATGTGCTAAGGTGCAAAGAGATTCTTATTGTAGCCCTCATCAATTGCAAAATTGGGTCACTACTTAAGTCACTTGTTCCCTTTTTTTTTTTCTTTTCCCAAGAGACATAGGTCAATTGTTGCAAATTAAGTTGTAACCCTCAACTTAACCTAAAGAAAATATTATTTTACTTTTTTTTAAAACATAATTAACTGAAATTTAAAGGTTGTGCCATGGAGAATTCGAACTCGGGACCTCTGGTCCCAAAACTTAACCCCTTACCGTTAGACCAACACACACACACATTATTTTACTTTTGTTGTCTCCCATTGTAGCCTGGGAACCCAACATCATAGAATAAAAAAAACACCATTGGTTTTGATACTCCGTAATTAACAAAAAAATAATGAAATTCACGAAAATGTAATGATCCATGGGAATGGAGTAAATTCATTGCTTGCACGCATAGTGCATAAGTCTCCATCAATTTGCTGCTTAATAGTTAATATAGTTCATCTAATTTTTTTTGCAGCAAATTTGTAGAAACCAACAAATTAAAGTGCTTGAGAATTGATGACTATGCCTCCACTACGCGACTATCATTAGATTCTCGCTTTATTTTATTTTATTTTTTTTACTTCATTAGTTAAGTCCATTACAATTCCACGCCACCATATATTGCAAATTTACCACTTATAATTTCCCTCAACAAAGAGAAAGTACATAGGAAAAACACAATTTATTTTCAAATTTCAATTTTCTTGTTCTATTTAAAATTTTATGATGGGCCACGACATTTTCGCTTGGAATATATCGAAAGTAAGTTTTTTTTTTGCCTCAAAATACAGAACTTTTTGTCAAATTCTGGTTTTGCACATGAATTTTAAAATTTGTCTATAAATACACAACCTTTCAATTGTTTCTAATTTTGCACACGAGGTTGATTTTTTCTAATTTCGTCAGATTTTGTGCTTATATGGAAGCCAAATTTGTCGAAGTATTACTGTGATTCTAATTTTCTTATATATATGAATGACATAATTTCCAACAGCTCCAACTTCTGACTTCTATATAAGCACAAAATCTAAGAAAATTAGGAAATAATCAATCTCGTGTGCAAAATCAGAAATAATGAAAAAAAAAAATGTATTTATAGACAGATTTTAAAGCTCGTGTACAAAATTAGAATTTAAAGAATTGATTGCAGTTATTTTTTTTTTTTTATAGTATTAAATTTATAATTATTTTCTAGATGCAAAATTAAAAATGCCCACTTTCAACTTATAATTAAAGACCAAAAAAATCATCAATACTCTACACATGAGGACCAAATTCGGATGCAACTAATTGTACGAAGAGTGTTGAATTCAAAATTAATTTGCTAGGACCAAATGGGGATGAATTGTTGTGCAATTGCTCAATTTATAAATTATGATGTAGTAAAATGTAATTCCCAAAAAAAATCTAAAAAAATACAAAAACCGTAACAATCAACTTTCCCAAAGGAGCGCCTAATAATTGAATGCAGCATGTGGAACTTTGATTTTTCACAAAGGAGTGTAGATATCAATTAAATATACTTACTAGTTAGTAGTATTTGATTGGAGACAATATCGTTATTTCTTTTTTTGAAATCTAAGACATAACAAAAAAAGGAGTCGAGATATGATAAAATAGTAAAATAAAAATTAAGCTGAGCCCGAAACATAATGTAAAATTGTCAAGGACGGAGCCATGAATTTACTTAAGGGGGGACAGGATTTTTTAAATATCTAAGTTACCTTCAAACTAATTCATTATGTGTTCTCTTTGAGGGAAAATGTTGGAATTTTTTTTTGACATCCATAATTTCTCCTTTATATTTCCAAATCTATACAAATTTTTATCCCAACTTGAAGTGATATTATAAGTTAACTATGGAACATATACGGAAAATATATAGATATACAATGCACATATATATGTAGAATTTTTTCAAAATTTGGGGGGGGGGGGGGGGGGGGCGACCGCCACCACCTGTGCCCCCTAGCTCCGTCCTTAAATTGTGATGTTATCATTCATCGGAATTATATATATGACCATATTTATGCACAAATCATGACCAAAACGTGTCATATTATAAAAAATAAATAAAAAAGCTAATAATTCCATTAATTATTCTGAAGCACATGTAACACTTTAGTAAATTATGCATGACTAAAGGGCACCAATTGCGAACGTGATTATCGTGCTATTTAAATAGTTATGGCAATATATATATATATAAATATATAGGTAAAATGTAGGAGAATTTAGATTAGATGGTGTTTAAGGATAAACAAGATGGTCCCTTAAGAAAACATGAAACACCAATAAAACGTGAGAATGTTGTGAAAATGTCTGACTCAATTTCATGTGATGATGAGTGAGCTGGAGGGAAAGCTACCTGAGATTAGACCACCTCTAAATTATTTCAATTTTAAGGGTATTTTGGTCATTCTAATGTGGATGAAATTAGTTTTTTTTAATTGGATTTGATTCTATTTGATGCCATTTCTATTTGCAAGTCGAAGTTTTTTATTTTTATTTTTTATTTTTTTTATTTTTTGATCAGTCAAACACAACACACTCACACACACATGCACCCGAAATGACTCGAACCCCCGACTCTTGGTTGGATGGGAAACATCTTGCCAACTGAGCTGCGCTAGCTTACGTTGTCTTTTTATTTTTATTTTTAAAGAAGTGTTGTAGCAAAATAGTTGACCTAATTCTAGAATTATCAATACTCATATATGTATGGTGTCCAATCGATGTGACATATCAAAAACAGACTTTAGAACAACTTTTTCAATTTGATTTGCTTTAAGCGTCCACTTCAAATGAGTTTCTGGGTTTTTAGTTATTGAAATGAAATTGTTGCGAAAGTTGTTGAGAAAATTTGTTTTTAATTATCTGAGAAAAATAATCGTGATATCAATGAAATATGTGTTCACTAACACCTTATTGTTCTTCCAAACTTTAGTTAACAAGTGATTAATTGACCAGATAGTCGATGAGAGGACAACATAATAAAAGAATAAATATACGAAGAAAAACAAACTTCTATACTAGGAGTAAACATTACATGAAGTGGCAATTAGCAAATAAACTCACTACAATAATATCCTTGAATAAGGCAGATTAGATAAGTTATCATGTCTTATTTGGGTGTTTGATATCCCAGTTAGTTAATCATGAAATCCCAGATTTTGGGGTCGTCATGTTAGTATATTACGGTTTTCTATTCTACTAAACACCATGTTCATTGCGTTTCTTCGAATCGATTTTTCCATTGCGTCTGTGTCTTAAGATGTGCTCGCAGAGCAAACCTCTGAGAATATTTATGTGCATCCCTGCATAGATACCAACACACCTTATTAAGTTATCTTGCTTTTATAATAATGTCTACAAGCACTTGTGCTAAATAACTTAATCTTAATTCCGGCAAATCCTAACATGCCAAACACACCCTAACAACACTATATATTTACTAATTTACCATGCATAGTCCACAATTTAATACTTTCCACAAACAATAAACAATAGAGCAATATGTTGAAATCTATTTTCAAATAAATTTCTTATTAGAGTTCCTTTATTCATAAAATAATTTTTATTTGATTTGACCAAATCAAATCAGTTGGAGATTTTGTTGTTACGAGATTAAGGGGGGGGGGGGAGATATGATTTTATCTTTTAAATATGGGAAGATAATATTTGACCTTATCTCGTGGGATTTGAGGCTATGCTTGGAGAACAAGTTCCAGCCTCTATTTAAAGAGAAGACACACAAAAGATGGAGGCAAAGTGTAATGGGCCGTTATATATTTAAAGTATTTGTAATAGTGTAAATATAATATTCTGGAGATGTATGAAATGAATATGAAATCAATAGAATAGTAACCAGTTAAGAACGAGAGAAATAGAGGGGGGGGGGGGGGGGAGAGGAAGAAAGGTAGAGAGAGAAAACATATCTCATTTCATTCATGGTTCTATTTAGGAAATACGCTAGGGATAAATATCCCAAAGTTTGTAAACTTAGGTGTTGGGAACCTTTTTTTTTCCTCTTTGAACTAAGTTTTGATAATGCTATTAGAAACCACACTTAGACAATAGAGTTTAATTGGAACAGGCTGGTCTCCGTGTTTGGATCAGTCAAGCTTAACCCGGACAGGTTGCTATGTAAATGTCAAGGTTGGTAGTGCAACCTTGTACCTATTCTACTCAAACCTGTCATAATGTTCCTTTATGTAATCTGTCTATGTAATCTGCTCCAACCAACCTCGAAGATTTCTTGCGAAGATTACAGAAGACTGAAGACAGTTCGAGGTATAGGAAGCTTGACCTGCAAAGTTCAACCTGAGCTGTGGCTGAGGAACCTGTCCTCAACTCAACGACCATAAATTGTGTCAGTGTACGGTTCTGCATATCCTGACACACACAACGGCTCTATTACAAATGCTTCTCTATAAATACCTCAAGTCATTCCAGAAAGAAGGTACGGGAAACTCAAATTACAAGCTGAAGCGCTGCAGAAATCTCAAGCTAAACATTCAATCAACACTCGAAATCATTAGAGCTTTCCCAAGTGTTGATCTTTGAAGATTTCTATTCTTTCTAGAATCTGTCTCACTAGAACACAATCCACACTCTCACTACCATCACTGTTGATATTCAGTGTAGTTGATAGATTTGTATTCCAAACGGTGATAAGCTTTTCACAGCTTTCCAGTTTGATTATTAGTGCTAGTTGTTTAGCATTAGTAAGATTGTATGTAAGTTTGTATGTAAAGTTAGAAGAGACACGACTCAAGAATCGTGCTAGATTCAGTCTGAAGAGAGACTTGAATTTGGACTGGAACCTCCACCAGTGTTAAAAGGAGCGAAAAATCTCAAGTTAAGGGATTACAGATTCAATGGGATCTGGCGTGGACGTAGGAGCTGTTTACTCCGAACCACGATAAAAATTCCTCGTGTTTTTCTCGCTATTTATTCTTCCATCTTTATTTACACAGTTTGCATGTTCACAACCTGCACCATTGCAACCTGTCTTGCATAAATCGTTGATGAACTGAAGTCTTTTCTAAAACTGCTTTGAAAACTGTTAGCCAACCTTTCCACCAAACTTCCGCACGCAGGTTAGTTTTGCAAGCTCAGCAGTTCACTGTTTGAGCTGGAAAAACTAAACTGCTC
The DNA here is from genome assembly GCA_001642375.2 of Mentha longifolia. NCBI lineage: Eukaryota > Viridiplantae > Streptophyta > Magnoliopsida > Lamiales > Lamiaceae > Mentha > Mentha longifolia. The sequence continues at coordinate 16,545,629 of CM038121.1, forward strand.
TGATAAACTGAAGTGACGACTCAGTAAGATCAAATTGTTTTGAAAAATCAAAACTGTTGGCAAATTGGTGTATTCCCCCCCCCCCTACACCAATATATATTTATCGGGACCTACAAGTGGTATCAGAGCGGTGGTTCTTTTGACCACTGCTTCTGTATACTAGAAGCTTTTTGTGCTTAAGTGTCAAATTGAACTAGATCTCTGTGTCTACAAACTGCGCATATATAAACTGTCAATATGGAAGCTTCACTTCTCCGTGTCTGTGAAGATTTTTCTATACAGGGATATGAAGACTGGAGTTTTTAAATAAAGATGTGCCTCCAAGCTCATCATGTGCTGATGTGGGATGTTATCGAGAATGGTCCAACACCAATCTACGAAACCTACGAAACCGATATATCTGGAGATAAAGCTTCTGAAGCAACGTATGTGCCAAAGATCAAAGATCCCAGAAAATACACAACTGAGGAACGAAAGGAAGCTGGACTTGACAGCTTCGCTAAAGGATTAATCTCGAGCACAGTTAAGGGCGTCCACCTGGCCAAGATAAGAAATCTTGGAACTGCTAAGAAGATGTGGGATACCTTAAAAGCAATAAGTCTTGGATCAACAGAGATGCTGGAAAACAAGTTGTCAGTGGCATGCAGTAAATTTGAAGAATTCAAAATGCAGCCAATGGAAACCATTGACCAGCTCAAAAACAGATTCACAATGATCACTTTGGAGATCGCAGCTCTCAAGAAGGATAAATACACACAGCGCGAACTCAATCTCAAAGTCATCCAATCTCTTCCAGCAAGCTGGCATGTGTACAGTGCCATGCACCGCGGCAGGTCGGACATCAGCAACCTGTCAACCGAGCAACTGTTTGATCTGCTCATCGGGAATGAGTTTGAAATGATCAGACTGCACGGGTCACAACAAACGTCTTCAAGCAAGAAGACCGAGCCCGAAAAGAAAGAAAAAGATGCTGCATTCAAAGCTGCATCAATTACAGAAGAGAGAGCAATCCCAAAAGATCTATGCTCTAAAATGGAAAAATTGTTGAAGGACTATGCACTTATGGCTAGAAGGAATGAAAAGCTTGAAAAACGCTTCAATAAATTCCGCAAATATCACAAAGATTTCAAGAGAAATCAAACCACCTCTTCTTCCGACAAGAAAGGTGAAGGTATATCAAAACCCTCTAAATTCAATTCTTCTAACACTCCCACGGGTGGTTGTTTTGAATGTGGCAGACCAGATCACTATAAGTCAGACTGCCCAGACTTATCAAAGGCTGAACGCGAAGAGCTCCACGCAAGAAGAGATCAAAAGCTTAAGGAGCAGCGCAATGCCATGATCGCAGCTGAGGAAGAAGCCAAAGCTATTGCCACATTATCAGACTCAACCTCCTCCGACGAAGATGACGATGATGAATTGGATGAGGAGGAATGTCGATTAGCTGATGAAGAATTTGAATATGAGGAATGCTTCATGGGAAAAGATCTCGATCTTGTTCAAAACAAGGTTGATACTAAAACCTCTTTTTCATATTCAGCTAACCCTGAACATGTAGGTATTGAGATACCTGAAATGCCAACGTATGAAGAGTTTCAACAACAGCTTGATGACTACAAGAAGCTCTCAGAGATGTTTAAGCAAGTGGTCATAGAAGGATCCAAGCTGGAGGGTGAAAACTTGAAACTCAAAGCTGCTATGAATGAAGACTTCACTCTCTATGATGAAGCAAAAGAAAGGGAGATAAAGACCCTAAAAGTCCAAATGGGTCAGTCAGTTTTAAGGGAAGAAAACCTTAAGGAAATGCTTATCAAGAGGGACAGTGAGATAATCAAACTGAATGGCCAACTCACAGATCTCTCAAATGAGCATGAAAAGTTGTTGCAGAAAGAGCTCAAGCTTCAACAAGTCCTAATGAGAATGAACAAAAATGGCAAAAAGCTTGAAGTCTTGCAAGCTGCCCAGAGACCTGCTCAGATAAAGTTTGGCATCGGATTCCATGGTCAAACCAGCGGAGTCAAGGATAAAGAGAAGGTCCTGTTCGTAAAAGAAAAAGGATTAGCTGAAGGCAAAGCTCATCACACTCTGCCAGATAAACAAATCAAATTGAAGAATCCAGCCCGGCAACCTCAAGCAATCCTGATAAAAGAGCATGGAAAACCCATCAGGAAACAACAGCTGAGACCGCCAGTAGAACAACAAAAGGTTGTGCGACCTAGGAAACTGCATGGTCAACCTGCCTATCAAAAAGGAAGCCAACCTACTCAAAGAAAAGTGCAAACTGCTAACGAAGGAAAAGTAGTTTCTCAACCGAAAACTGCTCAACAACAACGAAACTACTATGAGCAGTGGCCAAACCAACAGAGACTTGACAATGAAGGTTACTGGTACAACCATCATTGGTACCAATATCCTGAGCTGTCAAGTATGCACTATCAATTTCCACACGGAAGTGGATTTGTAAATGATCGATGCAGATGTGGATATATGGAGCAGTGCTATCGAAATGATCATTATCAACCTGCTCATTACCAATTGCAAACTGCATACTCAAATGGAACCTACTCAAATGTGCAACGAACCAAGCCACGAGTCAACATGAGTTTCCAAAAGAAGAAGCTTGGAAACCAAGCTGCCAAATCTCAACCTGCTAACAAAGCACCCAAATTCATATGGGTTGCTAAAACTGTCTAATTGCAGGATGGGAAAACTCAAAGGAGGAAGCGAGCAGCTCGCGGGGCGATCTGGATCATCGACAGTGGCTGCACAAAGCATATGACCTGCGACAAAAGCTTGCTTACAAACTTCATTGAATGTGATGGACCTCTGGTTGCTTTTGGAGGAGACTCTAAAGGGAAAACAAGAGGTTACGGTAATCTAATTGTTGGTAAAACAACAATATCTAATGTCACTTATGTTGAAGGTTTAAATCATAATCTCTTTTCTGTAAGCAAGTTCTGCTCTAATGGAAAAAGAGTAGAGTTTTCTGCTAACAAGTGTGCTATAAAGAACAAGGAAGGAGAAGAAATTCTTCTTACCGGTATTTTACAGGATAACTTGTACATAGTAATGGTCAGATGAAAAAGAAACCTGTCTGGTCACCAAATCTGCACCTGAAGTAAGCTGGCTATGGCACAAGAGACTGTGTCACTTAAACTTCAAAGCCATCAACAAACTTGCTCGCAAGAAGCTAGCAGATGACCTTCCAGATCAAGTCTACTACAAAGATCATGTTTGTGAGGCTTGTCAAGCTGGAAAACAGATCAAATCATCATTCCCAAGCATTGCAACTCACAACACAAGTAGAATCTTGGAATTACTCCACTTGGATCTATTCGGTCCAGTGACTCCTAGAAGCATTAATGGTAAAAAGTATACTCTCGTTATTGTTGATGATTACTCACGATATACTTGGGTTATTTTCTTACATAAGAAGAAGGAGACACTAGTGGAGCTACCTGCACTACTCACCAAACTATCAAATATGAAGAACAAAAGTGTGATTTCAATCAGATCTGATCGCGGAACAGAATTTCTCAATCATATGATTGAATCATACTGCACCAAAAGTGGAATTACTCATCAAACTTCAGTAGCTCGCACACCTCAACAGAATGGTGTTGTTGAACGACGCAACAGATCACTAAAGGAAGCAGCTCGCACAATGCTGAATGAAACCAATCTTCCAAAGAAGTTCTGGGCGGAAGCAATCAACACAGCTTGCTACACTCAGAACAGATCAGTCATTCATACAAGACATGGAAAGACTCCATACGAGCTGTGGAAGGATAAGAAACCTCGATTTAAATATCTTAAATCTTTTGGCTGTGTGTGTTACATTCATAATAATGGGAAATCACAGTTGAAAACTTTTGATAGCAAAGCAGATCCAGGAATATTTTTAGGATATTCAGAGATCAGCAAAGCTTTCAGAGTTTTTAACAAGAAAACTCATATTGTGGAAGTAACCCCACATGTTGTCTTTGATGAATCTATTTGTGAGTACAGGGAGACCCAACCGGATGAAAGTACGGGTGCAAGTCAAAATCAAACAGGCTCCAACACGCAGTTTCGAGATGAAATACTAATATGGAGTCCAACCGACTTGGAAGAAGAAGAAGCTGAGCCTGTGTAAGATTCTAATTCACAAAATCCACCCATTCAGCAAAGGGGAACGAACCAAGGGGGAACCGAAGCTCCTCCAACCAGCTCCTCTTCAACTGATCCAGAAACTTCAATAGAACCCGCAGTCAATGCAGAACTGTCAGTGGATCAGCTTGCTGAACAACTTCAACAGCTTAACCCCTTCACTCCTCAATCTCTACCTGAGTTTGAAGATCCCATACCAGACCCTGAACCAATTCCCACAGAAGAAGAAATCTCTCGTCGAAGGAGATGGGTCGATGCTCATCCTGAAGATCTCATTGTTGGGAACCCAAGGGCAGGTGTGAAGACAAGGAGACAGATCGGTGAAAGTTGTCTACTAAGCTGTTATCTATCCTACTCTGAACCCAAAACTGTTGAAGAAGCTCTTGCCGACCACGATTGGGTTACAACCATGCAAGAGGAACTCAATGAGTTTAAAAGAAATGAAGTATGGTCACTAGTTGATCGTCCTACACATCAAGGAGTGATTGATGTAAAATGGGTATTCAAAAACAAGAAAGATGAGAATGCTGAAGTAATCAGAAATAAGGCAAGATTAGTTGCCAAAGGTTACTGTCAACAAGAAGGAATAGACTATGATGAGACCTACGCACCAGTGGCAAGATTAGAAGCAATAAGATTATTTCTAGCATATGCAGCTCATCAAAGATTCAAAGTCTACCAAATGGACGTAAAGAGTGCTTTCCTCAACGGAATCCTTGGAGAAGAAGTTTACGTTGAACAACCTCCAGGTTTCAAGGAAGCAGGTCCAGAGAAAGTTTACAAACTGCACAAAGCAGTATATGGTTTGAAACAAGCTCCCAGAGCTTGGTATGAAACGTTGTCTACATTCCTACTGCATTCTGGTTTTAAAAGAGGATCAGTCGACTGAACATTATTTACCTTTAAGTACAAGGATGATATTCTTCTTGTACAAATTTATGTTGATGACATTATTTTTGGATCTAGGTCAAAATTTCTATGTGACAGGTTTGGAGAACTCATGAAGTGTGAGTACAAAATGTCCATGATGGGGGAGATGAACTTCTTCCTTGGCCTACAGGTCAAGCAATCTGCGGATGGTATCTTCATCTGTCAATCGAAGTATGCTAACGAGCTGGCAACCAAATTTGGTGTCCAAGATAGCAGACCTCTGAAGATTCCAATGATTGCAAATGGCAAGATGGATCCAGATTCTGAAGGAAAACCTGCCAGCATAACTTTGTACAGGGGAATTATTGGTTCTCTACTTTATATTACTGCAAGTCGACCTGACATTTCTTTTGCAGTTGGAATATGTGCTCGGTATCAAGCTAATCCAAAGGAATCGCATCTTGAAGCAGCCAAGAAAATTCTTAGATATGTCAAGGGAACTGCAAACTTCGGTTTATGGTACCCTTGTGATGATAATTTTGAACTAACTGGCTATGCAGATGCAGATTATGGAGGATGCAAACTGGATAGAAAGTCCACATCAGGGACCTGTCAGTTTCTTTGAAGCAAGTTAATCTCTTGGTTTTCAAAGAAGCAAACTTCAGTTGCTACTTCAACAACAGAAGCTGAGTACATGGCTACAACAAGCTGTTGCGCACAGATTCTTTGGTTGAAACAACAACTCAAAGATTATGATGTCACTGTTCGAAAAGTTCCCATCTTTTGTGACAGCACAAGCGCCATAGCTCTCACTGTGAATCCTGTCTACCACACCAGATGCAAGCATATTGATATAAGGCATCACTTCATAAGAGATCACGTGGAAAAACAGGATATAACAGTTGAGAAAATTCATACTGACATCCAAAGAGCCGATATTCTAACAAAACCTCTCATGGAAGATAGATTCAAAATGCTGTGTGGAAAGCTTGGAATGCTCAGAATGGATACACAGCCCAAGTCAGAGAATGACAGCAGTTCACTAGCATAGGTCAGCCAAGAGCAGACTGACTTGGAAACTGCAGACTAACAAAAAGGCAGTTCGCTAGTACAGAATAGCCAAAGACAGACAGACTTGGAAACTGCAGCTCACGAGAAGCAGTTAGGTGACACGCAGCTTGAAGCCACAAACTGCGTTGAAAGTCAACAATCACCGGTCAACCTTTAAGGGGGAACTGGAGATATCGTATCAATCTCCATTCAAATCTTAGCTAAAATTATCTCCTCTTCCCATATATTCTGTCATATATGTTTTTTTTTTCCTTTTACTGTTAAGAATTTGAAAAGTTTTTCACGAAAAACAAGGAATGGGTATCTATGATATCTTGACCGTTGGAGGTCTATAAATAGAAAGAATATTCTTGATCTCATTACGCGTTTCTTGAAATCCTTTGAAATCAAATTTCAAAATTTCCTTCGCTCTCTCTAAGAAATTTCTTTCGTTCTTTCATCTTCATAAACTCAGAATTTCATAATCCTTACTCTCTCTCTATAAAAATGTCTACAGATTCATTGAATGCTCAAGTGAAGAAAGCAACCCCTCTCATCTTCTTTGAGAAAGTTGATGTGCTAGACTCTTATGGATACAGAGGTTTGGATCAGATGATTGAGGCTATCACCCAATGTGATGGTTTCTTCAACATCATCACTCAACATCCATGAATGACGCTACCGGAAAATGTTGCTTATTTGCTGTGTTCTCTGGAATCAATGGCCGGAGACCCCGCAACGGCAACTTTTCTAGTCAACAGCGAAGAAGAACGACGTCATCTTCTTCCTCTCGTCCTTCAAACCTACAGGTTATCGGATACAGGGGCTATCACAAAGGTTGATGATGTGCCCATGGAATCTGTCAACGATGTATATCAACAAGCTCTGTTTGAGCCCAAGAAAATTTATGATCAGAAAACTTTCAACTGCCACGACCTGAAGTCCGAGTACAGATTTCTATTCGAGTTCGTTCACAATGTGTTCTTCTCTTACCTAGGCTCGAACGAATCTGTCACTCTGTCAAAGTTTAAACTGCTAACTACTGTGGTGAAGCAATTGAATGTTAACTGGGCTAGGTTACTAGTCAATCTGTTCATCAAGGAAGCTGCAGAGCTACTTGCTAGGATCAAGGCCAACATGCAACTTCGTCATGGAACCAAGCTCTCTATCATTCTGCAGAGAACGCTTACAAATCGCGTATGGCGTGTCTGCACTGGATTTCCTGACGACAAGCTGGTTCCTCACACCTGCAACCAGTTGATCATGATTCTTGGCATCTTGCCACACAAGATCAACAAGGCCAAAGGTGCAGCCAAGCGTCTACTCACAGAAATGCATGACTCAAAGGTAGATGTAGCTGAAGAAGAAGATGATGGCAGTGAGAATGATGAAGAAGACGGCGTCCAGGCTGAGTCAGTCAGAAAAGGAAAGAGGAAGCTGGAGGATCTACAATCTGCGCCCTCTCAGAAGCGCATCACTCGATCTACAGCAGCAACCTTTGTGGAGGCAGATCTCACACCACTTGCGACCACAACGCAACCTGCCTCTCCACAGGTTGGAGTGAAACCTGCTGTCGAACAGTCCCCTCCAGGCACCCGTCCAGGTTTCCCGTCCAAAGCTCAGTCCCAAGCTCCTGTCACAGAAGCTCCTACATCCTCTCTCAACAGCTCCATAGCAGTGGACCAGATGTTAGCCTTCTACAAAGCAGAGTTTCTTAAGATGTCTCGAAGGCTTAACATGATGGAACTGGAGAGCAAGCTGTACATTGATGAAAAGGTTGCAGCCTTGCAAACTGAGAACGCCAAGCTGTGGGAATTCATCAAAGCTCACATTGGTGAAAAGGATGCACAAGAGCAATTCACAAAGGACAGAGGACAGCCCATCTAGATTAGAGCTGTGAACTCATAAACAGTGGAACCTGTTTGATCAGAAACTGTGAATAAGACAGTTTGAATAGGGAAGTATAATGGATGACCTGTATCAGTCTCCATTTTCTTAATCAAGTTCTATATATGTCAATGATATGCCTTAATATTTCAAATATTCAAATTTCAATGAAATATTTTTGCTTCACTTAATCAATTATATACCTTATCAATCATTTTCATTTATTGAAGCATGTGTTTTGTTATTTATTGAAATCTTTGTTAAGGATATTCTGACACAGTACTTAACATTCTTGCTTCACTTTCCATGTATGTCAAAAAGCGCATGCAAAGTATCAAATCCGCATTTAATGCGAGGCGACGGATGAGTGTTAGGGTAGTGCGAGTGGGATACACAACCAACCCCACGCGCCCACTATCTCACAGATTTCCAGGAATTCAATCCCATCCGTTGATCGATTGATATGCTTCAATCTCAACCGCCCGCTTTATCTTTTATATAAGAATGTAACTGTGCATCATCGTTCCCAAATTCAATTTCTGCATTCTTCCGCCATTTTTTTTTTCTCTGCAACTCTCTTTCAAAATTTCGCATTCACGTTCTCATTTATACGTTCTTCAAATGGCAGGAGAATCCACGTCTCAGACTCTTCCACAAACAACCGAGCAGAAGATCCAGTATCTACAGCAGTACATTCTCACAGAGCCAGCGGCAAATCTTTCAACCTATGATTACGCCGGCTTGAACGAGATGTACTCCGCCATCCAGGAAGCAGACGGATTTTACAAGATTATTACTCATGAGCCAAAATTCTGGCTTCCGCAGCAAGTCGCGATGTTCTATCTATCATATTTTTGCCCGGAAGATGTCGACTCTGCCCAATTTCATCTTCCTGTACTTGGTGTACGCGACGAGCCCATTCCAATTATCCCGCTCATCTCTCGAACCTACGGCATCGCTGATTCAGGAACTGTGGAGATCCTATATCACAAGCCAATGGGCTTAGTTTTGGACGTTCCGGATGCAGATCTGGAAGCAGTTTACCAGAAAGCTCTCATGCAGCCCGCAGCCGAGTATGATGGCAAGAGGTTCTCGCGCCCTCTGTTGAGACCTGCGTACAGAGCCCTCTTTGACTTCGTTCACAAAGTTTTCCTTGGTTACTCTGGTAACCACGACGCTGTCACTCCAGCGAAGTTTAGAGTAATGACTGCAATCGTGCAGCGTCTAAATGTGAACTGGGCCCGATTTCTCCTCGAGCTCCTCAATGAAGAAGTCAAGCAGCTCTCGATCACCTATGAAGGCGAAGTGGTGACCGATTTCCGCATTGCCAGGAATCTGCTCCTAGGCACCAAGATTTGCTCTCTCATTCACTGCCTCCACCCCAACCTCAACTGGAGTGGAATGACTCATTTCATCAAGGAAAAGGTCCCCAAGGACCAGAAGCAGCTCGAACTAATAATTGGTGTCGACATGACCATCTTTGCCAAGAATGATGATGTGGTGAAGCCGTTCCTGTACGACATGGGTCGATCTAACCCAGCTTGGGTACCACCAGAATAGCGTGACGTTCGGAGAAAGAGCAGCTTGCCCTAGCAAGCAGCTTGACAGACCTGCCAAGTCTGTAAGTATCAAATCTCCAACTCCCATATCACGCAGGTTGCATACGGAGTTCGCCTCCATAGAAGTTCAGCACCAACCTGCTCGTCAAACCTTTGAAGACATCCCGGAACAGACAGTTCTCGACGCACAAGTTTCAATACATGTACCCTCTGTTCGTGATATCTTCCAGTCAACAGCTTCGGGGCAAGCTGGCCAAAGCCACAGCGAATCTCAACCGGAGGATGACACAGATTTCAAGGAAGAAAATCCTGATACCTCCATCGTCATCCACCAGCAGTCCGGTGAAGCTTCTCATCATCACAGCTCGCCTCCAGAGCTTGACCTCCATCTTATCCTTTCATCCGATAATGATGATGTAGAAGAAGATCCGATCAAGACTGCAGCTGCCATGTTGGTCAACTCCATCGAGATCGACGCTGAAAAGACTGTCATGGAGTCTTTTCCCGGCATTGATCTAACTCCGGAGACTAGGCAGTTGGCAATTCGGCTTCGTGCTCTGCTCGATGGGAAGGATAGATCTTACTGTGATTTGAAGTCAATCTTCCTTATCCACCCCATCGAACAGCTAGAGGTCGAAGAGCACAACCTTGGGACGTATTTTGGCTATGCCTCCATTCCTGAAGCTCGCGATTGCTTCAAGAAGTTCGTCCTCTCTAGGATGAAGAGAGAGGCCAAGGTACTCAATGTTGACTTGAAACCTTTCTACTCTCACGATCGTGACTCTTACAATGACAGGTTTCTGGAGGATGAAGAATTCAGTCCAATTCCTTCTCAATCCCAGAACAGCGGAGACGCAGTGTCCGATCATGATCGAGTACCGGTCTATTCTGTAGCAACCGCAGGAACTCCTCTCACTGTTGTGCAAGCAGATTTGAAGAAATTTATCATTGAGGAAGTTTCCAAGGTGAAGGCCACCGAGGTTGCTGAACACCAGAAGATTGCGGACAAATTGACGCAGTGGACACAGCAGCATCTGCCATGCTGTCAAACATCAAGGCTAAAATGCCACAAGGTATCCGAACTAAAGGTCGCCTACGCATCTTCATTTGACAACCTGCGATACGAGTTTGAACAGCTCAACCAGCTTGTCAACAGCTTCTCTTTAAAGCTCGCTCAAGCTTCATCCAGCTCTCTGAAGAAAGAAGAAGAGATGCAAGGGAACATCTATTCCCTCCTCCAGTTTAAAGAGAAGATCAGCACAGACCTATCCTTAATCTCCAATGAGCAAGCCTCCCTCAATACCACTGTTCAACACTTAATTGATAATGCCAAAAAGGGGGAAGGGAAAGGCAAACGCACTGCTGCCAAAGCGAAAGGCAAGGAGAAAAAGGTCACCCAACCTCCTTTGACTCAATCAGAAGCTGCTCCGCCTGTGACAGCTGTCCCTCAACCTGCTGCCCAGAAGCTGTCTGAGCAAGAAAGGGCACAGGGTGAAGCCTCTCTTATTCGAATGATGGCAGAAGCTGGCTACACCGCAGATGAATGTGAGAATGAAGGCAAGCAGAAGCTGTTTCTCAAAGATCTGAGGAAACAGAGAGCAAGGGACAAAGCTCGCGTCAGAAGCTTCTGAGGTCTTGAAAGCTGCAAGGATCAAGCTGACAAGAGAGAGCCAACTGATTGGCTATCAGTGGAAGATCAGCCTTTGTGGGACGAGTTCCTGAACCAGTTCATCCTTCACCACTACTGGTCACATGTTGATGCTCGCTACACTGGCGATACCAAAACTGCCTTTTACAGCTGGATGCAAGCTTTTCCCGACCGCAAATTCATTAAAAGAGTCCGTGCGAAAGCTGCAGAGGCGAAGGTCACGATCAATCCGCCTAAAATAGAGACCTTCCAACCTCCCACTGTCTGTGGCACTGATACTCCAGATATCGACCGGATCAATACTTTCATAAGGAATATCGCAGCTCAGTACGGTTGCAAGACCACAGGCTGTGATGAGTACAAGTCGATCCGTGACAGCATCTACGCAGCTATGGGATCTGTAAGTAAGGAGAAGATCGCTGAAGAGAGATTCAAGACTGTGAGGAAGTGACTTGATTGTTTTCATTTACTTATTGTATCAACTATGTAATCTGTGTACATCAATTCAGTTGATACTATAAATGAAAAATGATCATATTTTGTTCCTGATGACAAAATCTCATTGTCCAGGCCTCTGCATGTTATGTTTTAAATTTCCTAACACTTTTTCTCATGCAGCTGGCTGAACTTCAAACCTTGGTTATGTTTTTGGTAAAGTTCAAATCTTCTAAGACAAGATGTAAAGTGTGGGTTTCGGCATTATCAAAAAGGGGGAAATTGTTGGGAACCTTTTTTTTTCCTCTTTGAACTAAGTTTTGATAATGCTATTAGAAACCACACTTAGACAATAGAGTTTAATTGGAACAGGCTGGTCTCCGTGTTTGGATCAGTCAAGCTTAACCCGGACAGGTTGCTATGTAAATGTCAAGGTTGGTAGTGCAACCTTGTACCTATTCTACTCAAACCTGTCATAATGTTCCTTTATGTAATCTGTCTATGTAATCTGCTCCAACCAAACTCGAAGATTTCTTGCGAAGATTACAGAAGACTGAAGACAGTTCGAGGTATAGGAAGCTTGACCTGCAAAGTTCAACCTGAGCTGTGGCTGAGGAACTTGTCCTCAACTCAACGACCATAAATTGTGTCAGTGTACGGTTCTGCATATCCTGACACACACAACAACTCTATTACAAATGCTTCTCTATAAATACCTCAAGTCATTCCAGAAAGAAGGTACGGGAAACTCAAATTACAAGCTGAAGCGCTGCAGAAATCTCAAGCTAAACATTCACACAATCAACACTCGAAATCACTAGAGCTTTCCCAAGTGTTGATCTTTGAAGATTTCTATTCTTTCTAGAATCTCTCACTAGAACACAATCCACACTCTCACTACCATCACTGTTGATATTCAGTGTAGTTGATAGAGTTGTATTCCAAACGGTGATAGCTATTCACAGCTTTCCAGTTTGATTATTAGTGCTAGTTGTTTAGCATTAGTAAGATTGTATGTAAGTTTGTATGTAAAGTTAGAAGAGACACGACTCAAGAATCGTGCTAGATTCAGTCTGAAGAGAGACTTGAATTTGGACTGGAACCTCCACCAGTGTTTAAAGGAGTGAAAAATCTCAAGTTAAGGGATTACAGATTCGACGGGATCTGGCGTGGACGTAGGAGCTGTTTACTCCGAACCACGATAAAAATTCCTCATGTTTTTCTCGCTATTTATTCTTACATTTATTTACACAGTTTGCATGTTCACAACCTGCACCATTGCAACCTGTCTTGCATAAATCATTGATGAACTGAAGTCTTTTCTAAAACTGCTTTGAAAACTGTTAGCCAACCTTTCCACCAAACTTTCGCACGCAGGTTAGTTTTGCAAGCTCAGCAGTTTACTGTTTGAGCTGGAAAAACTAAACTGCTCTGATAAACTGAAGTGACGACTCAGTAAGATCAAATTATTTTGAAAAGTCAAAACTGTTGGCAAATTGGTGTATTCCCTCCCCCTACACCAATATCTATTTATCGGGACCTACATTAGGCGACAAGAAAACAACTAAAGCATAAAGTAAAATGATAAAGTAGAAGTCATGCTCAGTGGAATAGCAACAACAACTACAAAACTCTTTCCAAGTGGACGCCCCAAATTCAGCCACGTGTACGGCCAGGATAAATCTCCACTTTTCCACTTGAAAGAGCCTAATTCCCTCCTTCAAATCCCAATTCCATATTGAGCCCTAATTCTTTCTCCTTCGTCTTCTTCCCTTACTTTCCTCTTATCACACCACCATCTGTACCCATGACAATACCCCCGCCATTGAAAGATCCTTGTTCCCAAGGATCAAAAGATAGGAACTTGTGGAGCATATGTTTGAGATCTTCCTACGAAACAACATCAGGCAAACAACGCAGCCACTGGACACAGATCTCAGAAACCTCCACTCCATTCCGCAGCACGCAACGAGTATCCAACACAGTAAAATGCTCGATATTGAACTAGACCATCCTCATCAGCCTCGGGCAACTCTTGAACAGGTACGATTTCCTTGCCCACATACTTCTTTAGTAGGGAAACATGAAAGATAGGATGAATTCTGGACAAATCTGGTAAATCCAATCGATGAGCAACCTTACCTACTCTCTCCAAAATTTTATACGGTCCATAAAAAAAAGAAGACAATTTAAGATTTTTCCTCAGAAACACAGAATTCTGCTTGAAAGGTTGCAATTTAAGATAAACCATATCATCAACTTGAAATTCCCGCTCTTCTCTTTTTTTATCAGCAAAGAATTTCATACGACTTTGAGCTTGAATGAGGTTTTCTCTCAATTGTTGCATAAAGTTCTGTCTCTGCTCCATAAGCAAGGTAACATCCTCACTAGCAGACCCCAAATAAGAATCCAATGAGAAGTGTGGTGGTGGGTAACCATACAAGGCCTGGAAAGGGGTAGTCTTGAGGCTTGTATGGAAATTAGTATTGTACCAATACTCAGCCAAAGGGAGCCACTTGAACCACTGCTTAGGACTGTCACTAACCATGCACCTTAAGTAATTTTCTAAGCACTGATTCAATCTCTCAGTTTGCCCATCAGTTTGTGGGTGATAGGCAGATGAGAGGTTCAGACTAGTGCCCATCAATTTAAATAAAGCTTTCCAGAAACCACTAGTGAAAACGTTGTCTCTATCTGAGACAATACTAATAGGGGCTCCATGAAGTTTATAAACTATATCCAAAAATAGTTTTGACACTACTTCAGCTGTAAAAGGATGAGTGAGAGCTATAAAATGCCCAAATTTGGTGAATCTATCCACTATCACTAATATAATACTCTTCCCTGCAGATTTTGGCAAGCCTTCAATAAAATCCATGGAAATATGGGACCAAGCTGTGTGGGGAATAGGAAGTGGCTGCAATAGCCTAGGTAAGAATCCACTCTGAGGTTTATTTCTTTGGCAAGAATCACACTGTTGAATGAATTGTGTTACTACTTTCTTCATGCCAGCCCAATAGAAAAAACTTTTAAGCCTCATATAAGTACCTTGTATACCAGAATGCCCTCCAAAAGATGTATTATGCACCTCTGCCACAATAGAATCTCTGAGTTGCTGATCAAATCCCATTACCACCCTGCCTTTATATCTAAGAATACCTACAGAAATAGAAAAAATCTGCATAAGCAGTAAGATCCACATCCTTAGCTAATCATCTTCTGTATAACTATGTAGAACTCTTTGAACCTATAATGGAAAATAGTAGAAATGGCTGAACAATCAACATAAAAGTGAGGAGATCTAGACAATGCATCTGCAACTTTATTGCCAACCCCACTTTAAATTTGAATCTCATAGTTAAGGCCCAATAACTTAGTAAGCCACTTCTGTTGGGTAGGGTTCATGGTTTTCTGATCAAGCAAGTGCATCAGTGCTTGTTGTCAGTCTTTATAATGAGCTTGTGCTCATGAAGGTAGGTTTTCCACTTTTGAACAGCCACTATAACAGCCAAAAACTCCCTCTCATATATGGATAAGGCTTGGTTCCTCACCCCTAAAGCCTTACTAAGAAAAGCAATTGGCTTATGATTCTGCATAATAACTGCTCCAATGCCCTTTCCACTAGCATCTGTCTCTAATACAAAAGGAATAGTAAAATCTGGTAAAGCTAAGACAGGGGCAGTAGTCATAGCTTCCTTCAATTTCTAAAAAGCTACATCTGCATCAGTTGACCACCTAAACTTATCCTTCTTCAAAAGAGCAGTGAGAGGGCTGCTGAGAATTCCATAATCTTTGACAAATTTTCTATAATACCCAGTTAGCCCAAGAAAGCCTCTGAGTTGTTTAGCATTCTGAGGAGTGGGCCAAGAAACCATGCAAGATATTTTCTCAGGATTAGTAGAAACCCCTTCAGAAGTAATGATGTCGCCTAGGTATTCAACCTTTTCCTGCCCAAAACTATATTTACTTCTCTTAGCAAATAAAGTATGCTTCCTCTTCCAAAACCAATTGTAGATGAAATTTATGATCCTCCCAACACTTGCTATAGATCAAAATATCATCAAAAAACACCAGCACAAGTTTCCTTAAACATGACTGGAAAACTTGATTCATAAGAGATTGAAATGTGGCAGGAGCATTACATAAGCCAAAAGGCATAACTAAGAACTCAAAATGCCCATGGTGAGTACTAAAGGAAGTAAGATATCTGTCAGATGGTTTAACTAAGATTTGGAAGTAGCCTGACCTCAAATCAATCTTAGAAAAATACCTAGCTCCAAATAATTCATCCAATAACTCATCAATGATAGGAATTGGATAGTCATGCTTAATAGTGAGAGAGTTAAGGTACCTGTAATCAACACACATCCTCCAAGTGTTATCTTTTTTCTTAACCAAAATCACTGGAGAGGCAAAAGGACTTCTGCTATGTTGAATAATTCCAGCCTGAAGCATCTCCTGCACAATCTTCTCTATTTCATCCTTGTGGCTGTGAGATATTCTGTATGGATATTGATGTTTAGGAACACTCCCCTGTTTCAATTGAATCTGATGTTCAACTCCTCTGACAAGTGGCAATCCAACTGGTTCTTCAAAGACATCAGCAAATTCCAATAAGAGGGGCTCTAAATCAGAAGATAAGTCTCTTAATTTGTTATCCTCATTCAAAAGAAAAATTTCCTCTATAGTGTTGAATTCTTGATGAATGAGACAACTTAAGACAGGACTTGTGACTAAGGTGCAATCGACAACATTAGTGATAGCATTAAGTGTGACCCTTTCCCCATTTAGAGTCAGAGTGATACTCATATTAGCATAGTCTAACTCAATAGGGATACAAAACCTCAACCAATCACCACCCAAAATCATGTCACAACCTTCATTCTTTAGTAATCTAGGAGAATACTGAAATGCATGCCCTTAAACTGTCCATTTAAAGTCAGTAGCTTGCTTGGTACTGATTAACTTCTGTCCTCTCACCATCAAAGGTGTATCATGGTTAATGCTACAGCCCAACTTGGTGGCAGTTCTTGTAAGAAACTGAGAGTACTGCCAGTGTCCAGTAAAATATTCAATTGCTGGTTTCTCACTTCCCCTACTACCCTCATAGTAGTCAAACCAACCTCACCCATTAAAGAATTAAGAGACATTTGAACCTCTTCCATACCAGGCATATCCAAATCAACAATCTCTTGAGAACATAACAGTTCTTCTTCCTCAGACATAACCATATAAAGAATTATGTTCTTGCATCTATGCCCAAGTGAATATTTCTCATCACAGTTGTAACACAATCCCTTCTCCATCCTTGCAGACATTTCAGCAGATGTAAGCAGCTTTGTAGTGGTTTAGAAGCAGCTGGAGTGGTAACTTTAGTGGAACCAGATGGAGAACCAGTAGAGACATCTGTTCTTCTAAAGTTGGATAAGATGGAAGGAGATCTGTAAGGTGACCTCATCTTGTTGGCAATGGCCTCCAGGTAAGTATCTGTTTCCTTCCAAATCTACAGTTTGCTCAAGAGTTTGAGGTTGAAACAATGTGATAAAAGACCTCAATTCTTCACTCAAACCACTTAAGAAACTGGCCATAAAGTATTCTTCAATAAACTTACTAGCATCCTCCATCAACAAGCAAGATTTTAATTCATCAAACCTCTCCACATATGCCTCATAGGTTCCAGTTTGTTTCAATTTGTTAAATTCCACAATTATATTAGAAGCCTTTAAATCTTCAAAATAAGCAGACACCACTTCCAAAAATTGGGACCAAGTGATATCCATAGAACCCAAATTCAAATTCTGAAACCAGGACAAAGCCTTTCCCTCAAAATGCATGCTAGCTAAATGAACATGTTGTGCATCAGGTACAGATGGCATGAGTTTAAAATAGCTGTGGCATTTTACAATCTAAGCTCTGGGGTTTACTCCATCAAACTTAGGAAATTCAAGTCTAGGTAGAGGAGAATGAACATAGTTCTGAATGGTACCATTTTTGTGTGCAGAATTTTGAGGAAAAGAACCCAGAATGGAGGAGTCATCATCAGCAGGATTGGGAGTATTATTGAGCAGCTGCAGTTGGATCTCAGCCAAGGTATTGGAAACATGCTCAAACCGCTGCTCCATTCCTGCAAATTGTTCTCGGAATTTTTGTTCTAATACAGCTCGTTTCAATGTCTCAGCTTGTACAACTTGATCGAGCTTCTTTTGTGCTTCGCGAAGATCTTTAAATCGCGTAGCTTCAGCCATGGAATCGACTGGAGTGATACCAATTGTAATGGGCCCTTATATATTTATAGTATTTGTAATAGTGTAAATATTCTGGAGATGTGTGAAATGAATATGAAATCAATGGAACAGTAACCAGTTAAGAACGAGAGAAATAGAAGGGGAGAGAGGAAGAAAGGTAGAGAGAGAAAATAGATCTCATTCCATTCATGGTTCTGTTTAGGAAATACGCTAGGGATAAATATCCCAAAGTTTATAAATTTAGGCAACAAGAAAACAACTAAAGTATAAAGTAAAATGATAAAGTAGAAGTCGTGCTCAGTGGAATAGCAACAACAACTACAGAACTCCTTCTAAGCGGACGCCCCAGATTCAGCCACGTGTATGGCCAGGATAAATCTCCACTTTTCCACTTGAAAAAACCGAATTCCCTCCTTCATTTCCCAATTCCATATTGAGCCCTAATTCTTTCTCCTTCGTCTTCTTCCCTAACTTTCCTCTGATCACACCACCATCTGTACCCATGACACAGAGTTGAAGAGAATACAATCTGCTACTATAGAGCACTTTTAGTTGAGTAATATTAGCATAATATAACTAGCTTAGTGGATAGTTAGTTTGTTTATGTTAGTAGTTTTTAATCATTCGTTTCCTCAACTTGTTTTGTAATTCTTCATGAATTATAGTATATTTTCGCCTTGATGCACTGCAAGATATTATTCATATATCTTGCAGGAAAAACCACCTTCGTCTCCATTGTGTTCTTCTTATTTCTCGTTTTTCTAGTAGACCTCTACGGGTGTCTCTGTGCATCCCCCGCCGAGATACCAACACAATATAATACAACTTCTACTTAATGATACTCCCTCCGTCCCATTTTTCTTGACGCGTTTCTTGTATATATATGTGAGTATAAAATAGAGCTAATTTTTGAAATAGTCAAATAAGTTAAGAAAATACAAATAATGTTGAGGAACTTAAAAAACACAAATTATAGTCAATTTTCCCATTTGTGGACAAAATTGCCCTTATTTTTCAAAATTTAAAATTATGATGTAAAAATAGAAAAATTATATTTCACTTTTTACCATAGAAACCCAAATTAACCCAAATTCACCCTTCTGCCCCTAATCGCCGGCTCCTTACTTCCGCCTCCCTTGCGCCACCCCCGTCGCCGCCTCCCTTCCGCCCCGTCGCCTCCTCCACCGATTACTACCCCCGCGGCGCGCCGATTAACTGACAAATGCATTCCAGATACAGGCGGGCAGCCAACAAGCGCGCGGCTGACAGAGAGCCGTCCGACGAGCTTGAGGCCTCTGAGGATGCGTCCGACGAGCGCGAGGCCTCCGACGAGTGCGACCAGAATGAGGAAACGTCCGACGATGTGGATTCCGATGAGCGCGGGTCCGACGAGGATTCCGATGAAGAAGGAGTAAACCTTAACCCTAACCCTAACATGGAATTGGAGGTAAATTTACTGTTTTTTATTTTTTATTTTTTATTTTTTATTTTATGCTTGTTTATGTTGGATTTGATTGGATTATGATTGGATTGGTTGGATTCTTGTTGGATTGGTGTTGATTGGTGTCGATTTATGTTGATTGTTCAATGGGGCCAACTTTATTTCCTATTTTTTCTTATTTTGGGGGGATTCATACTTGTATTTGTATCATGAATATGTGAATATGTGAATGTGTGAACATGTTTTTTTATGCTTCTGATATGCTTCAGTTATGCAATTAGTTTGGGGAAAAATTCATATTTTTGGATCATTGTACTTGGATCTTTATTATAATTCACGAGTGCTATATCTATACTCTATTATAAAAGAGTCTTGTTTTATTATAAAATAGTCTTGTTTTATAAAATTTGATTTGTCTAATATGTCCTTTATTATATATTTATTAGAAGGTTAATTTTGTAACATCAATTTTTTCATTATCAAATTAACAATTACTTTAAACTTTTAGTATAAATAGTATTTTAGTCATATTCGAACTCTTACCAAAAATACATGTTGTCTTTTTACAATAGGAACATAGTTTTGTTGGGCTCTTCTTGCCAAACACAAGAGATTTTTTTTAAGCCACTACAACTTTTCTCAAGCCCCGATTATAATTTTTGTTAATCTGTGCATCAATTAACCCTATATATATATATATATATATATATATATATAGGGATGGGTTATGGTGAAAACTAATTATTACGTGAAACCTGCAACTCATCATAAAATGTTGCATTTTATGTATAAAAGTGTTGCATTTTTATCATAAAATATTGCATTCTCATGATGATGCATTATATGCATAAAAATAATATAAAATAAAATAAAATAATATATTTTATTATGCAAATTCTCATAATGATGCATTATATGCATAAAAATAATATAAAATAATATATTTTATTATGCAACATTTTATGTACAAAATGCATCATTTTATGCATAAAATGCAACATTTTATGATGGGTTGCAGGTTTCACATAATAATTAGTTTTCATATGATCTACCACCTATATATATATATATATATATATATAAAATATTAATATATTATATATTTTAATTCTATATTTTAAAAGTATTTAAGAATTAACAAATTAACTTTTGTTAATTTGTGCTAAAAATATTCACCAACTTTTCTACGATGATGTCATGAAGAATGGATATAAATTAACTTCTTGATTGATATAGTTATTTGGTGTAGGAGCAGTGAACGATAATATTTTAAAATAATTTTACATTGCCAATTAATATTTTTATTCTTCAATAAATATAATCACTTCTATTTAGGGGTGTTCATGGTTTGGTTTGGTTCAAGTTGACACCAAAACTAAATCAAACCTTAAAATGCAGATCTTAAATTTTTAAAATCAAATCAAACCATTTAAGCATGAAAACCGAACCAAATCAAATCGTATTAAAACGGTTTGATACAGTTTGGTTTATGGTATGCAATCGTATTGAAAAATAAAATATCCATTAAAATTATGATACACAATAAAAAATATCGCACCTATACTGAATAACATTTGATCAATTCTATTATATATAATAATTGTTAAATTATCACTGTTGTACATATACATTTACAAATAATATAAATAAGATAGGATTTAGAAATATATGGTACATATTTTTTGTCCAATCTTTACATATATTTTCTGAAATTTAGTAAAAGTCAATGATCAACAATTATTATTATTATTATTATTATTATTATTATTAGTCTCGAGATTCTCACCACTTGAAATAAATTAATCATATAAAATAAGTGATTTTACGTGCAACGCAACGCACGTAATCACTGCTAGTATCATAAAATCTTCTTATTCGAGTCACAAAATTATTCCAGCCAAATACACAACCTTAAAATAAAAGTCGATTCATCTAAATTCTATTTGTCCATTTTCCTAGTACATTCTCGGTTCACTAACTTCAATTTGATTTCTTGATCAAAATAT
This sequence comes from Mentha longifolia, assembly GCA_001642375.2. Lineage (NCBI taxonomy): Eukaryota > Viridiplantae > Streptophyta > Magnoliopsida > Lamiales > Lamiaceae > Mentha > Mentha longifolia. The sequence goes on from CM038121.1 coordinate 16,566,919, forward strand.
CGAATGTGAATATCTAATTCCACACATTTTATACTTTAGTATGCTAATCACTATCAAAAGGAAACTTTAAAGAAGTCGATAATAGAATTATATCTAGGGAATACAACAACCAATTATAATAGATTTCAAAAGAAAACGTCCAATATAAAAGGGTATCATTATACATCTTATAAATTAAAAACTACACGATACTCTATTATATATTCTTAAGGACTAGATAAATGGTAGTAGAAATTATGAAAAATCTAGCGATTATAAACGGGTAATTGTTTTTTTTTTTGTTGGTACGTTCAGAAGCTCCTTTAACTGTTAAAATGTGTACATACCAAGAAAGGCGAAAAAATTACACATCAATGAATCATAACTTAACTACAAAACTCACCTCTTACTAAAAAAAAGAAAAAAAAAAAAAAAAATTCTCACCCATCACGAAATTAAATTTTGTGACTGTACACAATCACCGTCACTCTATTTTACCTCTAATTCCAAATCTTGGTTTCGTTTCTTGAACCTCATATTTAAGTGGTTTAAAAAACAAAAAGAACTCATATTTAAGTCTTTCTTAAATTTTGCCCTAGGCAGTAATGTCCATTTTTGTTTTGTACCTTTCTAAATATAGTTCAAGTGAGACATTACTAATGAAACGGGAAAAATATATATATATTTCAAATATACATAGCGATAATTTTCATAATTTATTTGTTTCCACAATTAGGTTGACAATTTGGTAAGCATCTGAAATTGAAACAACATGCAATCTCAATGCATTCCCTAAGAACGTGGCTCCACATTTTGCTTCGATCTCTAGCTCAAAGACGGCCCCGTCCCCAGGAAGTAATTCGATGCAGCTCATCGAGGGATGCTACATCAGAGAGGCCTCCTCCCTGCCTTTAACGACATCAGAGAGAGGCTTGATCGAAGAGGTGAGGCCGAGGAAGTTTGCTAGACTTGCATTGCTCTCGGACGAGAAATAGGACACGTTTATTCGTGCTGACATGGAAGGGAGGAGAGAGAACCTGGAGAAGATGGAAAATGGTGGGTTGTGATGAAGAGAAAGGTGAAGATCAGTAAATTCAGCATGGGAAAGTTCTTTATGAGGGATGCTTTGTCTAAAGCAAAAAGTGGAGTTTATAAATTAATTAGCAGTATTTTTGAATTAGCTAGTCAAAGAATAGATTAATTGAAATATATCTATTTTTATTATTAGAAGTAGAAAGTGTTTACCTGAATAGTAGTTTGAGCATGAATTATATTTTATTATTTAAAGAAATAATTAAGAATAGTGTTCAAAGGTATGTGAAAGAATAGTTTATTAATTATCTCATACCGAGCTACCCCTAAAAGGGTATTATTTAATAAATAAAATTTGAGATGAAATACCATTTGGATAAGATGATATCAACGTAATTAACCCAAAATTTTTCAAAACGTTCGGACATTATATCCCAGAAATTTAATGATAATTAGAAATATCTTTATTCTTGCATAAAATCTTTTACATCCGATTATTAATTAGTAGGTATATTTTATGGTGAGAATGCTCGAATTTATATCTATATATATACTATATAATAGTAGCTCCGGAAACCTAATATGGAAAGTGGAGTTTATTAATTATTAACATTAATTTTAGTAATTTTACAATCAGAACTAATACAAGAATCAGCCTATTTAATTATTTTATACCAAAATCATATTTTCAATTATGATGTTAATCAACTTCCCATATTAGTTCAAAGCATTTTTACGTTACATATTATTTTAATAATTAGTGGTACAATGACGTGTACTGATGACCTATAGTTTCCAATATCAATGTGTTTAATATTTAGTTTAATTTTGATAGATTTCGATTTCAATTTTTAAAATTTCAAGAAACAACAAAAAAATATGTTTAATTAATTTTTAGTCTAAAAAATATTTAGTTAATTTGTACTTCCCATCGAAATTTACAATTTATGTTCATCAATGCCTTATCCAATTGTATTTATTTTGCCCTTATATATTAAATAGTATAAATAAGTTAAATTTAATTAAATTTTATATTATGACTAAATTAAATTTTCAAAAAAAATATGAAAGCAATTTATTTTTGCTAAAGAATATTACAGAGACAAAGGAAAATGAAATAAAAAAATATTTTAAATTTTCTCGTGATTAGTGTGTAATAATATTAATGATTTTATTGTAATAATATTAGTGTTATATATTAGTGTGTTGGATAATGATAACATAAAATTGCAAGTGCTCATTTTTTACAAATCAGATATAAATTAGTGCCCTCATCATGCATCTTATCTATAATTTGCTTTAATTATGCAATTATTTTAATGACTATAACATCCTGAATTAATTATTTTCATTTGTATTATTGAGTAGTATTTAATGTTAATCTTTATTTTAGTTTGAATAACAATATATTATACACTAACTTTTAGGATGGCTCTTGTTATAAGTCTTACGAAATCAAACACATATCATTGCATAACATATTATGACTAAATTAAATTTTCAAAAAAAAATAAAATTGAAAGCGATTTATTTTTGCGAAAGAATATCACACAGACAAAGGAAAATGAAATAAAATATATATATATTAATTGTAGCAATAAATTAATGAATAGCATAAATTATGCAATACAATGAGCTTACAATAAATTTCATATTAAATGTATAATTGCTACAATATTAAATTTTAGAAAGAATACTAATAGCGGCGTAAATCGTGTAGAGGCACACTCTCCTTTAATGTAGGGGCACATTAACTTTTTATTATTATATTATTTTTTCGCTTATATATATGGTGTTTGTATATATATGAGTTCAACTACACAGTTTGAATTGTGTTTTTTTTGTTCATTCCGTTTTTATTTATTTATTCTATCTTTAGGATATTTTATATAATATCACTATTTTTCAATTTACAGAAAATGTTCAAGATCTCCAAGATTGGAAGGAATCAACAAGCATATCTGTAATAGCCGTAAAAATTCGTATTTGGAAAAAATGAAATTTCGAAGGAGGATATAAAATTTTCAAGTATTTGAGATCGAGTACGGACGAAAATGAGCTTATGAAATTTTTTTATAATATGTTGGAATTATTTCCAATAAAATCTCGAGAATTTTGAGAATGAAGGAATTATGGCAAGACAAGAAATTACCCGCAATGACTTCCGGAGAATGTTACTTTGTAAATATTTTACGGAAATAAGATAAGATATTTTCACCTAGTCTAAGCTAGATTACCAGTTTAATTTAGTATATATATATATATATTATTACTTAGCCCACTTTTTAACTTTTAGTAAATATTGCAATTTGGTGTTTATCTATTCACCACAAGATTAATTGGTTCCTAATGGGAACACATCGCCCTATGCTACTATTGCCCAACAAATTGATAAATTCTTTTCTTCCTCATTTTGTTTCAAATATCTGCCAAACTATGTGAGAACTTTAGAGAGAGTGGTTCACGATAGAAAGGGAAATAAGAAAAATAGAGAGATACTTTTATCCATTCTCATTCCCACTCCCCTTTCATTTTTCGGCAGCCACACCATAGAAGAAGAGAGAGATGTAATAAAAATACATAGAGAGGGAGAGATTTGGCTGCTGCAAAGGTTGGGAAGAAGAAGATTAGTGAGGAAGGAGACTATGCCAAAGGATTCATGATTGAGAGGGTCTAGCTAGGATATGCAAGCTTTCGAAAGATGATGATGAACCAAAGCTCCGATTCTTTCTTCCATTTTCGGTAAGCTTAGCTCCTCCTTGATCTCTTGAGCATGAAATAGAGTCTAGAGTGGAGATTAGAATTCTGAAATTATGTTAAGATTTCGTTCATAAGCATGAGAGTATCATACATGTTCTTGATTCTCAACAATTCTTATTCCACATTCGAAATCATGTCCATTCGTGTATTAATTGATGATGATCCTTGTTTTTCCCTCATGTTCGAGCACTTCCAGCTACTGCTTGTCCCTTGATCATGTTTGAATGTTGATTAAAACCTGTTAGAGTCGAATCCATAAGTGTTGGTCACGTTTTTTATTCGGGCATTTTATCGAGCAATTCATGTGCAGCGTGTTTGAGCCACTTCGCGATGTTAAATGTGAAAGGTGTCTAAATGAAAGTTGTAGCTTATGTTCTCAGCTGTCCGTAGCCAAAATTTCGTCTTGATCCGAGTCCATACGCATCTATTATGACAAATTGAAATTCGTATGTTAACTTTGTTATTTCCAGAAAATCTGATTGAGCCGATTTTGGCCCCCATTTTTAATGATGATCCCCTGCTCAAATCCACCCAAACAAATATGAAAGTTGTTCCTCATCTTGTGAACTTTCTGTATATATGTGGTACGTTTAAAATGGTTGATTAATGAGTAAGTTATGGTGGTCCAAAGTTACCATGTTAGCCAACCTTAATCTGCCAAAAATATTCTAAGTATGGAAACATCTTTGACGTCCGGTTTTGATCTTCCATTTTGAATATGTTCTGTTGCTCGAATCCATAAGGTCCTAACATGAAAAATGTTCTTTGATGTTCCAAACTCACATCCATGGTTTTCGTTCTGTAGAACACCAAGTATTGGAACAAGATATCTTAGCTCAAAATATGACCCTTGACAATGAGTTCATGCTTTTGAAATTCACACCTCCTCTCTTATGAAATCTGGAAATCAGCCCACTTACGGGCTAAGCTGAGAACATCCCGTTTGAAATTTGAAATTCCATGTTAAAGTACGTTCCTTTAACTTTCCGTAGATATTTCATTCGCTGAAAACGGAGTCCGTATGAATTTTCTATAATTTTTCAAAGTTAAGATGACAATCTGAAAAACTGTGACGAACAACTTCTGCCTTCATTATTGATCTACACTTTCGCACGTTTTCCTTTGCTTATTTTGACACAAGCCCGAAAAAGAAGTGTTCTACACTCTTCTAGCTTTTTGTTGATATCTTACACGCCTTCATCCGAGTTTGTATATGATCTCGGTGAAGATTCAAAGTAGAGGTACCCATTTGCTTAATTCTGGAACAGGGCAGCAGCACTGCCCTTACTTCCATCCCTATTTTGGACCTTTTCTCTTGCTCAAATGAATAAAAGTATAACTAGAAAGATGTTCCTCATTGTCTGAACTTCAGTTTTGATAGCTCATTCATTCGAATCCATCAAGAAACGAGTGAGAAATCCTCACTAAAAGTTGGTACCCAGAATCTGCCAAATTCCCAATTTCCAGATTCTGAGTTTTGGAAATAAATGCTTCAAACTCCCAGCTCACTCACGGGAAAATTCTGAAATGTAAACATATCATAGCCATATGTGTTATCTTTCCAAAGTAATATCATATACTCTATTTCGATTTATAATGAGTGAGAAACAATTATTTCCCCAGAGGGTCGCAGAATTTCCAAATTCTCTTAGAATGTTGAACTTGTTGGGTTCGCATCCAATGAACCCCTTAATTCCAGAAGCTCAAACTCTTATTGCTAGAAAGTTTATTCCATCAGCATTCCATGCAAATGCTTCGCTCTTGAATTAAAGATTCGATGTCCAAGTAGTAGCCATTTCTTTGAAGCACGGCGAATCTGCCAAGTTCTAATCTAATGAACTCAAATTCGGACATTTCCTTTGAATCTATAGACTTTAGTTAAACCTTCAATGTTGATCCTCAAGGTTGACTGATTCTGTGTCTTTATTCTCACACCAATAGTTAATGAGACTTAGTAAGTAAGTGTGAGTTAAGTATATGATAAAGATTAATCCCAAGCATAGAATCTTTTGAAGAACAAGGTTAAATATGAGAAGAGTTTAAGTTAATGAGAATTTTCCTAAAGGTCAATCGCAAGGCGAGGGCCAAGGAACGTGAAGAAGAACCAAGATTCGCTCAATCACTTCTGTATAACCAGGTGGGTGTTCTTACAAAGAAAATTATAATGTTGCTATAATGAAGCATGTTTTGAAAATAAAGCAAGTTGACTCAAAACCCTTTCATGCATAAAATATTTTTGGTTTTATGTGTGATGCCTATCTGTGTTGGATTGTCAACGTTATATCGATCGAGCCTGAGTTAGACAAAGGTCGCTAGCCAGGTTATGTGTACACGAAGTCGTGAACTGTGTGCTCCAAAGGTGGGCCAGTTACACATGGATAATACAGGTGTGGAAGAAAATGGGGAGTGCACTCCAATTGTTTATCAAAACAAAGTGTTTTGTTACACGAGTATTTTGATAAAACCTTGTGATAACGGTGAAATGCATGATTGGTGATTATTTTACTGAATTTATTTTTGGGCATAACCTCACGGAGTACATCAAGTACTCAGCCCTACTCGTGTTTTTTCCAAAAACTTGCAGGTTGAGCGAGGTGGGAAGGGCGGCAGTATTGAGAGGAGACTCGTTCATTTTTTGAATTCGGTTCAGAAAGAGATACATATCTTCATATATGTATCTATTTTGTTAAAGACTTTCGCTATACGCTTTTATTATCTTATTTAGATAATTATGCTTAACTGGCTTCATGAACCAGTAAATCGAGAACTACTCTACTCGTATTCCTTCATGAACTTGAATTATGTTTGACTTTATATGGTTATTTCTCTGAGAGATCATGTAACACTTGAACCTCGGGCTTCTTCGTAACTTGTTTGTCTTGCAAGTTTCTATTGATCGAGTCTATGCAATTGTTCATTTTGCTAATTACTGAATTACAAGTCGTTTTCCCTTTCTTTCCCACTTCTTATATCCAACCCCTAGTCATGGTTTCCCGTCTTAGCTATCCTTAGTAAAGTGCGGTCATGACAATATCGAACAAAATATTTGGTTGTGGTGGAGCTTCAATTGGGAGTATGTTCGCAAAATGGCACTGACATGTTGGGAGCTGATGAAGCAATAGGAAAGTGCGAGAGATGGAGGCAATGTGGATAAGAGAATGAAGCAGCTAGAAGAAAAAAAGATAAAAATGGTGATCTTACCATTGGTGTGCAGAATGAGTTGTATATAGATATAAATCTAATGGTTGCATCTTACTTTTTCAATAGGCTAGCTTTTGTTTATTTCCAATATATATAATTTACAAAATATATTATTATGCCCACTTATTGTTGGATGATAAACTTCAAAAAAAGGAAAAAATCTATATCATATCCATTTTGAAATTTTTGTGTGTATATATATATATATGAAAAATAATATGAATTCGCTTTAACGTGTTAGATTAAATCATATTACTAATGATTTGACCATTTTCATCAATCTTCATTTTAATCTTGGTCTATATTTAGTTATGTATGTTTGTCGTGAATCAATCGAAAATCCATATTGATATCCATTTTTACTTTTTTATTTGTATGTTTAGGTATATTAGATTTTAAATATTACTATCATATAAAAAATCACAATTATGATTTCCGTTAATCTCAATTTTAACCTTCAGTTATTACTAATTACTATCTGTGTTTTTTGTGAACCAACTCAAAATCTACATTAATATCCGTTTTGAAATTTTTGTATGTAGCCTTTAATTTGAATGTATTACAAGTAAAATATTTTGATTTTAGATTAGATCAATATTCACTAGTTCGATTCTAATGCAAATGTAAAGTGTAAACTCTAATAGTTTATAATTTTAATAAACTCAATAATCGGCGTCAATCTAGAAAATAGATATTCCAAACAATATGAATCTGGCAATTAACAACAATTGCAAAAGTATTGTCAATTTCACGTTAATTATGTTCAGCATTAGATTGATGTTATATAGATTAATTGCACATTGCCAAATTTACAGTTGATAAGCATAATTGCACATCAGTTGGTCTATAAAATATTTCGTTGTCTAGACATTAGATCTGTAGAGTTTGGATAGAGAAAAAGATGAAGATACATACAACAAGGAGCGTGACGGTGTTATAAGATGAAATACAAAACTGCCCATATGTTTTGTCTCAAGATAATAATAATAATAATAATAATAATAATAATAATAATAATAATAATAATAATAATAATAATAATAATAATAATAATAATAATAATAATAATAATAATAATAATAATTCATGGTATCCACGTCTACGTTGAAATTATCCAGTGCTTCCAATGCATTCATCTCACATTTATGATGAGGAATATTTTAATGGTTTTCCATCGATAAATTAGATTTTGTCTTTTATGAGTATACATGTACCACACTCATCTCCGCTAAATTGATATTACAATGTTAAGCGATTATAATAATTGCGACATAATATCTTCTAATTAAAATTAAAAATATAGTGTAATGATGATTTTTAGTCTTATGTCCGTAAAGACTGATAAAAATAAGTAAATAGTGGAGTTGACAGGGGACAAAAAATAATACTCCCTCCGTCCTTGATTTACTGACCCTATTGACTTTTTAGATAATTTTAAAGCTTTGTGATGATAAATTTAAAATCTAATTTTTGGAGTTTACTTTCTGATTATAAATAGAGAATGTAGTATATTTTCAACTTCACATTTTCTGACACCGAGTATTATCAAAATTGTTATAACATAAATCATAATTATTTGTTTTTTTAATATAAGTAATAGTTAAGCACACATGCAAAGAAAATCGGGAAAGTCATCCACGATAGTTGGGGACTCATTCTAAACATGAGTAGAGAAACTTCTAGCCGATCTAGATAACCCGTAAGCTACTGAAATCACGGCATACATGTTGAAAGTTGCATGCCTAAAAATAACTATCCTATCAATAACGTTGAAGCAACATGACCAATAAAATAGAATTTTGCAGAGAAAATTAAACAAAATAAAGAATAGAGAATCAAGACAAAAACATTAATCCATTATAATCAAATATATAAAAATCAATATCCACCGCCACATAGATATTGTTTATACATTACTACGTACACGTAGTTTTAAAAATCGCAAGGCGAGAATCGAGCGGTAGGGGGAGGGAAGGGATTGAGGGCGGCTAAGGTGGGGCCTTGGCGGACCCAGGCATATAAGATTTATAATGTTTATTTTCTATAATTTGTACACACTGACTTGAATATACAGTTATATAGACATATTTTATTCATAATATTATGATATATATTATAATAAAAACACGTAATATGATATTTATTTTTTTAGCGTCAGACGGGTAATCTAAAGAATTTTAATTCACAAAAAACATATTTGTGCAATTTGAAGCAAGTATAAATTATGTACATTAAAAGACAATATATTTTACACTTGATGTACTAACAAGAAATTTATTATTTAAATATCTAAAATTTCATAAATTAAAAAATTATAACTATTTATATTAAAAGGAATACGAACTAAACTACATAGGGTACCCGTGTGTCGCACGGGTATATAACTAGTGTGTATTTATATTCCTTCCATATTTATTTATTTTTTGAACAGATCTTTCGGCAAAAAATGGATGGGTTTGTTATGATTAATGAGGGATCGAAGATTGCTAGTATGTTGAAGAAGGAGGGAAGCGGGAAGGATTTAGGGCTCAATACAAAATTGGGGATGAAGAATGAATTACTTGGTGATGTTGGAGAGAATAAGGTGGGCTAAATCTGACCTTACACGTGTCGGCCATCGGTGGAGTCTAAATAGGAGGATTTTATGTTAAGTCGTGTTATTTTATATTTACGTTTTCAGTATTTGTTTTCTTGTTGCCTAAGTTTGGGTTGGTGGAGATATTTGTAGGGAACCTTGTGGAAGAATTACTTTATGGAATGAATTACTTTTTCTCTCTACCTTTTCACTCTCTCTTTATCTTCCTCTCTCATCTTCTTCTTATGCTACTGTTACATTGAATATTTCATAGTTATATCCATACATTTCCACCACTATATACACTACATTACCTAAATACATATATTATTTGTAGTAAACACTACAATTGGTATCACCCAATCGATCCATGGCTGAAGTTACTCGTTTTAAAGACCTGCAGGAGGCACAAAAGAAATTAGATCAGAAAACCCAGGAGTAATTTTCAGGTATTGATAAAAATTCGACCATATCACAAAAACTTTAGCTGGCATTTAACTGCAATTGCTTAATACCAATCCTCCTTCCGGAGCTGATTCTGTTTTGGGGATTTTTGGTCCAAATCCGGGTACTAAAACTGGTCCAGTTTCCAATTATGTGCATACTCCACTTCCTCGTGTTGATTTTCCTAAGTTTGATGGTACAAACCCTAGAGCTTGGATAGTCAAATGCAACAGTTATTTTAAGCTCATGACCTCTATTCTTGATGCCCAACGAGTCCATTTAGCTTCTATACATTTTGAGGGTAAGGCCCTTTCCTGGTTTCAGAACCTACATTTGGGGGAGTTGGTTATTTCTTGGAAACAGTTTTTAGATGGCATTTCTTCTAGATTTGAGGATCTCACTGTTTCTAACATCATTGTTGAGTTTAATAAACTCAAAATGACTGGTTCTTATGAAGACTATATAGAGAGATTTGATGAATTGAGATCTTGTTTATTGATGGAAGATGCTAGCAAATTTACTAGGGAGTACTTTGTTGCTAGTTTTTCTAAGTGGAATAGGGGAAGATTTGAGGTCTTTTATTAAGATGTTCCATCTACAAACACTTGATCAAGTTATTGATTTGGGTAAACAACAGTTACATACCTTGGAAGCTATTGCTAGGAAGCTGAGAACTCCTACTCAATCTTTTGCTGGCCACAACTCTAGATTTAGGAGGACAAATTCCACTTCTCACTCCAACCCTGTTTCTTCTCCAAGTATCCCACCTAATCCACCAAAAACTGCCACCAAACTCCTCACATCTGCTGAGATGACTGCAAGGAGAGAGAAAGGTCTGTGTTACAATTGTGATAAGAAATATTTTCTTGGTCGGTGTAAAGCAAGAGTGCTATATATGGTGATGACTGAGAAAGAAGAATTACTATGTTCTCAAGAAGTTATTAAGATGAAACGTACCCAAGAGGATTCTCTTCCTGATATGGAAGAGGTTCAAATGTCCCTAAATGCATTGCTTGGTGAAACTAGTGTCATTACCGTGAGGATGATTGGAGAGGTTGGCAATCAACAGTTAAATATACTTCTAGACACTGGAAGCACACTCAGTTTTCTCCAAGAGGATACTGCTAGAAATTTAGGGTGTACCATTCAAGAGGGTAGGCCTCTGATGGTGAGAGTGGCTAATGGCCAGAAGTTGATAAGTACTAAACGGGCTACGGATTTCAGATGGGTAGTTCAGGGTTTTGAGTTTCAATATTCCCCCAAATTACTCAAAAATGAAGGCCGTGACATGATTTTGGGTGGGGATTAGTTCAGATTTTGCATTCCTATTGAATTGGATTACACTAACATGAGTGTTACAGTTTCTTTAAATGGAGAAAGAGTCAAACTCAATGCCCTAACTAATATTGTGGACTGCACATTAGTTACAGGCCCTGTTCTCAGTAGCCTTCTACATCAAGAACTCCACAGTGTAGAAGAAATATTTCTTCTTAATGAGGATGTTCAACAGGGGTACTTACCTTCTAAGCTGGAACCACTTCTCCAGGAATTTGCTAATGTCTTTGAAGAACCCACAGGCCTGCCACCTGTGAGAGGAGTTGAGCATTAGATTCAGTTAAAAGAAGGCAACATTCCCAAACACCAATACCCTTACAGAACATCTCATAATCACAAAGATGAAATTGAAAAGATTGTACAGGAGATGTTGAGGACTGGTATTATACAGCATAGCCAAGTCCTTTTGCTTCCCCAGTTATTTTGGTCAAAAAGAAGGATAACACTTGGAGAATGTGTGTGGAGTACAAGTATCTTAATTCTCTCACTATTAAGCATGATTATCCTATCCTTGTGATTGATGAATTATTGGATGAGCTTTTTGGTGCCACTTATTTCTCTAAGATAGATTTAAGATCAAGGTATTTCAAATTCTAGTTAAGCCTGAAAATAGATACCTGACTGCTTTCAGTACTCATCATGGTCATTTCAAATTTCTTGTCATGCCTTTTGGACTGTGTAATGCCCCAGCTACATTTCAGTCTTGGATGAATTAAGTCTTTCAGTCTTGCTTAAGGAAGTTTGCGTTGGTTTTCTTTGATGACATATTGGTCTGTAGCAAATGTTGGGGGGACCATAAATTGCATTTACAGTTGGTATTACAGTTGTTGAGGAAACATGTTTTATATGCTAAAAGGAGTAAGTGCAATTTTGGTCAAGAGATGAATGAATATTTGGGCCATATTATAACTGTTGAAGGGATTTCTACTGATCCTGAGAAAATCTCTGCATGGTATCTTGGCCTACTCCTAAGAATGTTAAACAACTCAGGGGCTTTATGTGGTTAATTGGTTATTACAGAAAGTTTGTGAAAGATTATGGTATTCTGAGTAGTCCTCTTACTGCTCTTTTAAAGAAAGACAACTTTATGTGGTCAGATACTGCAGAAATGGCTTTTCAGAGGTTGAATGAAGCTATGACTACTGCCCCAGTTTTAGCCTTACCAGATTTCTCTATTCCTTTTGTATTGGAGACAAATGCTAGTGGTAAAGGAATTGGAGCATGTTCTTATGCAAAAGCAGAGACATATTACTTTTCTTAGTAAAGCTTTAGGGGTGAGGAATCAGGCTTTATCCATATATGCGAGGGAGTTTCTTGTTGTTATTGTGGCTGTACAGAAATGGAAAACCTATCTACAAGGGCACAAATTCATTATTAAGACCGATCAACAAGCATTGAGGCACTTGCTTGATCAGAAAACTATGAATCCTCTTCAGCAAAAGTGGTTGACTAAACTGTTGGGTTTTCATTATGAAATACAATTTAAAAGTGGTGTTGAGAATAAGGTTGCTGATGCATTGTCGAGATCTCCTCATTTCTATACTGATTGATCAGCTATTTCTACAATCTCTCCCTTGTGGGTTCAGAGGGTTATACAAAGTTATTCTCAAGATAATTTTGTGAATAAAATTCTAGCTGCAAAGGTTGTGGATCCTACTTCTTATGAGGATTTTTCTATTTATGATGGCTTTCTTAGATATAAAGGGAAGGGGGTAGTCTGATGCTCAATTGAGAAATTCTATCTTACATGAGGTGCATAATTCCTCTTATGGGGGTCATTATGGGATACAAGGCACTTATTTAAGGCTTAAACATTCTTTCTATTGGCCAAGTATGAAAAGTGTAGTGATTAGCATGGTGAAGGAGTGTGATGCTTGTAAAAAAAAAATAAACCAGTGAGTGGTCACATACCTGGTCTGCTACAGCCATTACCCATTCCTCATACTGCCTGGACTCACATATCTCTGGATTTTGTAGAAGGGCTACCTAAATCTGCAGGCAAAGATGTTATATTAGTTGTGGTGGATAGATTTACTAAATATGGACATTTTATGGCCTTATCTCACCCATATTCTGCTGAAACAGTTGCTAAGCTATTTCTAGATACCATTTATAAACTTCATGGGGCACCTCTTAGCATTGTTTCTGACAGAGACAAGGTCTTTACTAGCCATTTCTGGAATAAGTTGTTTAAACTATTGGGTACTAAGTTGGCTTTCTCATCAGCTTACCACCCATAATCTGATGGCCAAACTGAGAGGCTTAATCAATGTTTGGAGAATTATTTGAGATGCATGGTCAGTGATAATCCAAAGCAGTGGTTCAAATGGTTATCTTTGGCTGAATTTTGGTACAACACAAATTATCACACTAGCCTGAAGACTACACCTTTTGAAGCTTTATATGGTTATCCAACTCCTCACTTTTCTCTGGAATCCTATTTTGAGTCGCAGAATGCAGATGTTGTGGATCTCATGGAAAAGAGAAGAAGTTTGATGCAAGCTTTGAGGGAAAACTTACTACAGGCTCAGGCTAGGATGAAATTTTTGGCCTGACAAAAAGAGAGAAGAACGCGAGTTTCTGGTCGGGGATATGGTATACCTAAAACTTCAACCTTTTAGACAGAATTTAGTATCTTTATGAAGAAACCTTAAATTGTCTTTGCGGTACTATGGGCTCTACAAGATACTTGAACGCATTGGCAAGGTAGCCTATAAATTGGATCTGCCAGTTTCATCTAAGATTCATCCGGTTTTCCATGTTTCGTTATTAAAGAAGTGTTTGGGAAAAGAGGCCGTACCTATTCCAGATCTGCCTGTAACTGATGAAGATGGTGTCTTTGTAATAGCTTCGTTGAAGATTTGGGATACCCAGGTTATTATTCGAAAGGGGTGGAAGTTTTCCAAATCTGCGTGCAGTGGATGAATTATGTTGTTGATGCTGCTACATGGGAGGATTTCAAGGATTTCATCCGCAAATTCCCCTCTTTTGATCCTTGGGGACAAGGATCGATTTGAGACCGGGGTATTGTTATGATTAATGAGGGATTGAAGATTGTTGGGATGTTGAAGAATGAGGGAAGCGGGAAGGATTTAGGGCTCAATACAAAATTGGGGATGAAGAATGAATTACTCGATGATGTTGGAGAGAATAAGGTGGGCTAAATCTGACCTACACGGTCGGCCATCGGTGGAGTCTGAATAAGAGGAATTTATGTTAAGTCGTGTTATTTTGTATTTACATTTTCAGTATTTGTTTTCTTGTTGCCTAAGTTTGGGTTGGTGGAGATATTTGTAGGGAACCTTGTGTAAGAATTACTTTATGGAATGAATTACTTTTTCTCTCTACCTTTTCACTCTCTCTTTATCTTCCTCTTTCGTCTTCTTCTTTTGCTAGTGTTACATTGAATATTTCATAGCTATATCCATACATTTCCACCACTATATACACTACATTACCTAAATACATATATTATTTGTAGTAAACACTACAGGGTTCCACTTGATGTAGTACTCCCTCCGTCCATGATCTTAAGAGACAAAAATTTTGGCACAAGTTTTAATGCAATGTGATGATATATTAATAAATTAATATGTTAAAGTGTTAAAATAGGATAATTGTGGGTCCCTCTAAAATTTTTATGAGTGTTAAAGTGTTAAAGTTGTGGGACTCATTACTAAAAAAGGAAAGTGTCTAAAGATGGTGGACGTCTGGATATAGTAATAGTGTCTAAAGATTGTGGACGGAGGGAGTATATTATACACTGCATCAAATATAATAAAGGTTATCGCATATAAATACATGAACTTTAACGGATTTACAATTGTATACATGAATTTTGACTCGTTCCTAAAAACTACACGAACTATTTAACTCGTGCAATCTCATCCAAAATTTAAATTCCGGCCTGTTGGGATATTATGTTAAGGGGAACTTGAATCAAGTTAATAAATAATTTGTTTTGATTCGATTCCAAAACCCTCTTTAGAATATCTCCCTTATTATTTTTTATGAACTAAACACTGTTATACTTAGCAAAGCTTGCATGTTAGGAAGCCTTTGTTTTAGTCTAGAAGCGTTAAGGATGAAGCAGTCAGAGTTCGCAAAGCGTCAGAAAGCAAAGCGGCTCCAGCAGTGGAAGCGTCAGCAGTAAAGTTTGACAAAGCATCATGGAGACACTTCAGTTAAAGATGCTTAGAGCGAGCTTCCGTTCAGTAGAAGCGAAACGCTCTCAAGTTAGCTCATCCAAAGCGTCTCTGATCTAGAGCTGAACTTAAAATGTCAATCAGTGCTAGTGTGATAAGTTTGACTTTCAAACTTTCGGATGACTGACACCTCACCGCCTAAACCTTACGTGTCAACACACCATTGCACAACGGATGCGGCTACAATCCGAAAAGTCAAGGTTAGGTGAAGACTGCCATACCCCTAGGTGCGGCGAACATCCCTTCCTAGTACTGAAGTCTGAAATGCCTGAAAAATGAGCTGACACCACCAACTTTTCCAGAAATTAAGGAAATATGAGATAATGTGAAGCACTAACTCTAAAAAGGTTAGTGTCTACTCTCTAGAATCTCGTTTCATAGAAATATGAGATAGTTTTGCCCTAGTAAGGAAGTGAATTCATAGCTCTTTCATGAATAGTATGAATCTCATGCCCAAACGGTATATCCCTAGTAAAGCATGAGGCAACTCATATCACTTCATTGAAATCTATAAAGACACTCTTCCCCAACCGGGTCCCTTGTGGATTTTGTAATCTCATTTTCTATCATGTTATCGAATTCACAAGATAGACCTACCCTAGTAAGAGAAAAGGACTTAACATTATTTCAACTCTCGACATAAGTAAAGCGTCTCCCCTACAGAGTTCACACTCTCTTTAAAGATAGTCCAAAGCTGTGTTTAAGGGGGAAGCACTTTATCTTAGAGAGAAAGCGCCTAGATGAGAACAGACGCTCTCACACTTTCAAAGCATGAATAATCTGTTCCTCAACTAACGCTTTAACATTTGAATACGTGGATCGTCAAAGCGTGGTATCAGTCAATTACAAATTGACTGACTGGTAAGTCTCACTTTCGTGTCTTTCAATTCAAGTAAGTGAGTCTTAGCAAAGCGTCTTCAAGAACTCTGTGCATGACTTACTGAAAATATTAAAGTGCTGATACAGACGCTTTCCGAACTAGACGCTCTTGTCTAAATTTCAAAGCGTGGCAATCAGTTAAATTTCGAATCTTTTTGAAAATTAATCTCTCATTAATTTACTTATATGCTATATATCTATAAAGTAGGATATCAATTGAGTATATGTTGCGTATAAAATTTTTGCATTTAATGCAAAGACTGCTGTGGATACGGTACTCGAGACCTACTCGCACGTATATCTCACGCGCGCTACCGAACCGCCAAAAACTTTTAATCTTGGCCATCAGACGTTTCGAATTATTTTTTCCCTGACCGCACGATTAAAGTAACCGCAGAGCACGGTCTTAATCACTCACCTCATTTTCAGGACGTAATCTTAGCCACTCACTAAGACACGTTCCCCACTACTCTTTTAACACTCTTTAATTTCTATGTATATATATTAGTACTATTTCATTCCATCACCTTCATTATTCATCATTTCCGCCATTTCTGCAATTTTTCAAGTTCTACAACCCACAG
Source organism: Mentha longifolia (assembly GCA_001642375.2). Classification (NCBI taxonomy): domain Eukaryota; kingdom Viridiplantae; phylum Streptophyta; class Magnoliopsida; order Lamiales; family Lamiaceae; genus Mentha; species Mentha longifolia. The sequence continues at coordinate 16,583,913 of CM038121.1, forward strand.
AACTTCTCTCTCTCTACTAAATCTTCTCACTTTTTCCAAAAATCTAGTCAACATGGTTAATGCAAAATAGCAACCTGCTTCGAGAAGCTGCTACGGAGAGTTTGTGTTTACAGAAGCTCACGTCAATCGTGACCTGCTCACCGACGGGGAAATCATAAAGAGAGCGATACTGAATTCCGGCTTGGAGAATCTTCTCTTCAAGCATCCTAAGTACATCAATCCAGTAGGGGTGGTCGAGTTCCTTTCCAACTTGAACTCAGAAACCCTAGTAACCAAAATTTCGCTGCAAAAATCCGACGAATCTGGTCTAGTTCGCTCGGTAGCGACGGAAACTCTAGAGCTCGACGCTCTATTTGAAGATTCAGTCCTTATTCTGAACTCTGGGGAGGATCTGGAGTCTGCTGGAGATCCGGACATCCAAAAAGAGTTCAGGCGCTTCACGCAGGATTCACACGCCATCTTCATCCGTAAACAGTCGAAGGCGACATCGCTTCGCCCGCCCTTCGACAACATGATCAATATAGTGACAAAGTGCCTACTTTGTCACACCGGCAGCTGGTCAACGATCACGGAGCAGAAGATTCATCTTCTCTCGGCGCTTTGTGATGCCGCTATCAACAAGACGCTTTACAACTGGAGAGCGTGGTTTGTAAAGCGGCTTGTGAAGGCAAGCAAAGCGGTCAAGGAGGTGACAGAAGGAAAGAACAAGGGGCAGCTTTCCTTCCTTGGGAAGTTAAAATATGGAATAAAAATTTCCATGTTTCTTGAGCATTCATGGGTGGCTCAGGAATGGCCTGTGGAATACAAGTACACTCGTGTACTTTTCAGTAAGGCACTTCCGGGCGACGAGTTTGGAGTTATCACCCCACCCCCGCTTCTGACATCAAATATACAGAAGCCGAAGCGCTTATCCTCAAGAAGGAAGAGGAGAAGAAAAGGAAGAAAAAGAAAGGTGGGAAATCCACCAAGAAGCCAAAGTGTTCTACGTTATCAGAGAAATCAGTCCCTTCCACGAAGGAAAAGCGTGGATTGGTTGATGAGGATGATGAGGAAAGCGCTTCCTCATCCAACGCTTCAGATTCTAACAAGACTTTAAGTTAGGATCTGGAAGCTGGTGCCCATGCCGCTAATGAAGGAGATAAAGTTGAAGCGCCAGGCAAAGACGATGAACAAATTGGCACTCTCAACTTTGGTGACGACGCTTCCAGCTTGTCAGTGGAGGAAATCCAAGTTGAAACTCCTCCAACTCCCAAAGCGTCCAGCTCGGTAGTGCAGGCTGTTGACCGGGAACTCTCTTGGGCTGAAGAGGAGATCCGGGAATTCTTCGGAGAATTCTCTCTACCTCCACCCGTCCTGGAGGTTATTTCATGCTTCTTGAAGTATGTCCGAAGCCGCGGCACCAACATCTACAAAGTTTGCCAGTTGGTGGGGCTAACAACCCCAAAGCGTTGATCGAGGAGGAGGCCTCAATCCTTAGCCACTTCAGGACTGGAATGCTTCGACGACCTTATCGATGAGCCGGAGGTATGGAAGTGCATCGAGAGGAAGGTCAAGGAGCTTGTTCCCTCCTACACCCCCGCTCCAACAACACCAGCTGGCGCCACTGTCACAACGTTTGAAGAACGGCTCTCAGTTCTTCAAATTGCTCACGATGAAGTGGAGCATGAGTGCCCCCAGCTGAAGACATAAATAAAGGAGAAAGCAGACCAGCTTTCTAAAGCTGAGGATGAGAAGACAGAGGTAGGTGAGGAGCTTTCAACTGCTTCCACAGAGTTGAAAGCACTTAAGGATGAGAAGAAGAAGAAAGAAGAAGAGCTCTCCACTGCTTCCAAAGAGTTGGAAGAGTTGAAGGTGAAATTGGCGACTGTGGTGATACAGTTAGCTGAGGAGAAAGAACACGTGGAGTTGGCTCATGATGACCTTTTGAGCGCTAAGGCACAGCTTCAAGAAATTCCCGTCTTACGTTCGGAAATGTTGAAGCTTACTGAAGACCTGATGATTGCTCTCGACGACGTCAATCTAAGCGAGGAGGCGCTAGAAGCGGAGATCGATCAGTCAGAGATCGAGCAGGATGAGCGAGAGCGTGTCCGATGAGAGATCGAAACCACTGAAGAGGAGCTCTCCAAGACGAACGTGAAGCTCATACAAATGGAGAAAGAGCTGAAGGCGGCAAAGGTTGAAAAATTCAAAGCTGAGTCTGCCGCCCACCAGCTGAAGGAGAAGCTGCTTTCAGTTGAACACAAGCTCACGGCTTCAGAGCAGCAGAGGAAGCAGGATGTGGCAATGGTGGGTCAAGACGTTGGGCCAATCAACAATGAAGTATTGGAGGGCATCTCCAACAAGATCGGGGCGCTCTCGGACCTGGTGCAATTTGAGCTTCGCGTCTTCCGCACCAGCTTCGAACGGTCAATTATCTTGACCAATGCGCGCTCTCCAGCTCCAATACTTTCAGCATAAGTCCTCGACGCTCTCCTGGCACAGAACCTACTGAAGCCAAATCAACCAAACATCACCTTGCCAGGAGCCGCCAGCCAAAGTGCCACCGTACAGTCCGCTCCCTCCAAAGCTACTTTTGATGCTGCCAAAAAGGGGAAAGCAACTGGGATGCCAAGTGGTCCTCCCACAATGGCCAAGGCAACAGAGGCCGCTTCCAAGGAGGTGGAAACACTAAAGAAGGGAGAAGCAGAGTAGCAAATAATCATTTCTAAAGAGCCGATTGATGCCGCTCCACTTCAAGTGGTGTCAATAGAGCCGCAAGGTCTAAAGCGTCAAGCTAAAGCAGTTGTTGACACCAACCCCAAGAAGAAGAAGAAACTGACTCCCGCAACGATGACCACGGAGGCTGGAGCACAATGCAAATTCCATGAGGAATTGGACACGGTTTTGGTGCACAAAATGAAATTCCACCTCCGTATGTATCTGTTGAAGCTCACACCGACAAATGACGCTGAAAGAGAGTGCCTGGAAGTGATGGCAAAGTATAAAGTGGTGTCGGAGTGCAGGAGGAAGTTTTCAATGAAGAGGTGGTGACAGACTCGATAAGGCGTTTCATTTTTTGAAGAAGGAAGCGCTTGAAGGGAAAAGAGTCTATATCGAGGGCCTGCGTACAGACACTTTCGAGAAGTGCACAAAGCAGTTGTATGCCAGGGAGGAATTCGAGAGAAAAATGCTGAGGGATGAGGCTCCTAATGCCAAGTTTGTTGATGAGATCATTCCAGCTGACCTCAAGGAGGAGTGGAATGATGCCAAGGTGAAGTTTGTCAAACGTTTCTACTACTGGCAAGGCTTTCGCACTGAATATGCCATGGACTGCTTCGTTGCATACATGGATCATTACAAAGCCTCTCTCTTCAATAAAATTTTGGAGTTGGCAGACGGAGCGACTCTCAAACCGCCAAAGCAAGAAAGATACAAACTCCCACTCATTGGAGGCACTATCCCTGATGAGGAAGCAATCAGAAAGGAGATCAAGGAATGTGCTGAATGGCTTGAACAGAGCGATCGTCCTAACCGCTCTCTAGCTGCCATCAAGGATAGAATCTACAATGCCTATGGCATAATTCCTCCCACCCCTCGTAAACGATTCAAGTAGATACTCATTGTATATATATCATTTCTCTATCTCATTTATACAATGATATTTTTTACTACTTTAAGACAATTTCTCATTGTCTTTATTTTATTTACGCTGTCATTTAACTGCATTGATATTGTGTTTCGCCTAACCCACTCCCCTTCTTATACTTAGCCTAGAATTGTCTAGATTTGTATAAGTACTTGACATCGGGTTTTGGCATCATCAAAAAGGGGGAAATTGTTGAGATATAATGTTAAGGGGGAACTTGAATCAAGTTAATAAATAATTTGTTTTGATTCGATTCCAAAACCCTCTTTAGAATATCTCCTTATTATTTTTGATGAACTAGACAAGTTATACTTAGCAAAGCTTGCATGTTAAAAAGCCTTTGTTTTAGTCTAGAAGCGCTAAGGATGAAGCAGTCAGAGCTTGCGAAGCGTCAGAAAGCGAAGCGGCTCCAGCAGTGGAAGCGTCGGCAGTAAAGTTTGACAAAGCGCCATGGAGACACTTCAGTTAAAGATGCTTAGAGCGAGCTTCCGTTCAGTAGAAACGAAACGCTCTCAAGTCAGCTCACCCAAAGCGTCTTTGATCTAGAGCTGAACTTAAAGCGTCAATCAGTGCTAGTGTGATAAGTTTAACTTTCAAACTTTTGGATGACTGACACCTCACCGCCTAAAGCTTACGTGTCAACACACCATTGCACAACGGATGCGGCTACAATCCGAAAAGTCAAGGTTAGGTGAAGACTGTCATACCCCTAGGTGCGGCGAACATCCCTTCCTAGTACTGGTGTCTGAAATGCCTAAAAAATGAGCTGACACCACCGACTTTTCCGGAAATTAAGGAACACGCAACCGCTTCTCTCTCAACGGGAAGTAGGGTTCCTCTACTATAAATAGAAGGAGTTGCACACACTAAAACTAATACACGTACAAATGATTTAAGCAAACTACTCGCAAGAACTCAAGCAAATCATCATTTACATACCTTTAGTTCTTTCGAAACGCTTTCAATTAGTGTGTCCTCAAGAAATAATTTTCTTGAGTATTGCAACTACTTTCTTTCTAGGTTCAACCGCATATATCCATAACCTAGTTTCGAGAATCCTTATCCCTTTACTTGTGATCTTCATTGTAAAGGATTCTCATTTACGAAAACCCAAAAACCCCACAACCAAGTCTATCGTGTAAGATTGAGTTGTAAGGTTGTAAAGTTTTTGTACAAAAGATTTGTTGTTGTAAGGCTTCTCGAGAGCCCATAAATCTCTGAGGATTCAAGTGCAAGTTTGTTACTAGTCTTGAATCACTTCCCCTTGGAAGTATAAAATAAGGGATACCAAGTGAAGGTATTCATCCCGTCGTGGATAGAGTGGACGTAGGAGAGGTGCTCCAAACCACTATAAATTGTTCGTGTCTCTTTACCTTAAAAGTTATTTATCGCTTTGATTATTTGCAAACACACACACACGCTTTAAATATCAAGTTGGTTTTAATTGCAAGAAAAGCTTTAAAGTCTCACCACATTCCGCACATCACTCACACGAGCGAGAAGCTTCGAAAGCCTCACTAGCATTCGAAGCGTCTACTCGGCAAAAAGGCTGAAAAATGAAAAAGAAGTTAAACACTTCTTAACACATATATTCACCCTCCCCCCCCCCATCTACGTGTGTTAGTCACTTTCGGGACCAACACGGCCAAAATTGAATCCTATGTGGCAAAATCGAATACAACGTGGCAGTGACGGGCCAAAATGATATAAAATAATAAATAAAATTAAAAAAAATCCACATCAAGTTTATCTCTTTCACCTCACCTCTCTCTATCTCTACTACATGGAGACACAGCTCCAACGGCGAAGGCGACGGAGACGGAGACGGTTAATCGATCGGAGCAATGGCGGCGAGTTCTGGAACAGTAGTAACGGCAGTAACAAAGTCCTGAGACAAAGGCGGAGCCGCGCCAGCATACTTGTCGACGGTGAGAGTCGCGTCGGAAGAGATTAAAAAAATCAAAATTATATTTTGAATCTACCTCATCTCCCTCCCCAGTTTCTCCAGCTTCCATAAAACCGAAGAAACCCTCTGCTTTGATTTCTCATTCTCATCGTAGAAGAGAATCGGGCCGTGGGGATGCCCTCGATCGACCCACCGCCGGGATTCAGATCCTCACCGCGGCGGTAGGGGTTGCCGAAGAGGGGGGTGGGGTTTTGAGTTCGACACCATCCATGTACATGACGGTCAGGTTCCTCTGCGCTTGCAGATTTGCGGCGGTGGTGATGTCCCCGCCGCCGAAGTTCAGGTCGACCAACGCCGGCGGCTGGTGGCCTTCCTCGGCACAAGATTATGCCATAGTCCCTAACCCCTCTCAGATCCCTCAGATCCAATAACCCATAACCCCTCTCCCGCTCTCTTTCGCTCTGAGATCTGTAAATCGGAACAAACCTATGTACCCACCACCATAGCTTCTCAAAGGTTTAAGGAAGGTTAGAGATCTCCCTCGCTTAGAGAATAGATTCAATGGCTGCTACACTGTCAGTTTCCTTGTAGCAAGAGGTGGAGATGGCGATGTCAGTTTCTGAAGGAAAGGGGTCTTCAATGGCGACGGAGAAATCGGAAAAGATAAAAAATCGAGAGATCCGACGGAGAGCGTGTTTGTGGTGGGAATTTGTTCCTTCTTCTTCTTCCCCAATCCTCGTCATCACCGTCACCTTCCGCCGCCGCATTTCGATCCGGGAGCCTGTGTCGGTCGTAGAGAAGAAGAAGTCGTAGAGAAGGGGTCTTTAATTTTGTTTTTTTTTAAGAAAATATGGTGTGTTTTTAATTAAAAATATATATTTATTCCAATTTATGTTAAAATGACGTTATTTTTTTCGTTCTATACGACGTCATTTCGTTTCGCCATCGTTTTAGTCCACATAGATTATCCGGCTGCCACGTCGGACTAAATATTGACTCAGTGTTGAACTCGGAAGAAATTAATAGTTCGTGTATTTTTTTTGGAACAAGTCAAAACTCATGTATAAAATCGTAAATCCGTTAAAGTTCATGTATTTATATGCCAACCCGTATAATAATACACTTTTCAACACATAAAAATGTATATCGAAAATTTTTGTGCAAAAATATAGGAGACAAATGGAGTATATAAATTTTTTTCTCAATCATATTTATTATGAGTTGCAATCATATTTTTCATCACGACAAATGACAAATGTTTATTTTGAAAAAATTTACAAGTCACATAGATTTTTGATTCTCATATGATCCAATATGTATATGCAGATATTCCAAATTCAAACCCCATAATAAAAATCTTATACTACCTCCGTCCCTCGGCAATTGTCCACAAGTATTATTTTATACCTCACATATATTCCCCCTTGTGGACAATTGCCGCGGGACGGAGGGAGAACATAATACCAGTAATATTTTTTTTGAAACTATTATATCGGGTAATATGATTAAAGACAAAACGCAATTATGGCAATAATACAGTCAAATATTGTGGAAAAATATTGTAATTAAATACAAACAATCTTAGCTTAATCACTAAATAAGCATAAGCATGCTCTCTTTAATTCCCATATAATTCCCTATATAAACACCACGATCCAATTCTAATTTTTCTATACTAAAATATACATATAATATATAAAATCCAATCCATAATGGCTACAAAATCCCAATATTTTCTCCTCATCTCACTATCACTCCTCCAAGTCATCCTCGCCGTCCGATTCACCGCCACCAACAACGCCTCCGCCACCCCGGGCGGCCACCGCTTCGACCGCGAGATCGGCATCCCCTACACCCTCCAAACCATGCCCCAAATCGCCGCGTTCATATGGAAAATATTCAGACAGCCCTCCGAGGCCGACCGGCGCCACTACCCCTCCGACATCGTCAACCTCTACGTGCAGGACCTCCACGACGGAGCCCTAGGCGAGACCGGCGAGAACAACGTCTACATGAGCGCCGAGGGGATCGAGGGCTACGCCGCCGGGAACGCGAAGCTGATCTTCACCTCCATCCTCCACCACGAGATGACGCACATATTCCAGTGGTCCGGCGAGGGCACGGCGCCCGGCGGGCTGACGGAGGGGATGGCCGATTACGTGGTGATGAAGTCGAAGTTCTACTTCGACGGCTACTCGAAGCCCGGGCAGGGGAGCTGGTGGGACGAGGGGTACGGCACGACGGCGAGGTTTCTGGAGTACTGCGACGGATTGAGGGAAGGGTTTACGCCGGAGTTGAATCGGAGGATGAGGAAAGTGTATAAGGAGGAATATTGGAGGGATTTGTTGGGGAAATCTGTTGATGAGGTTTGGAGGGAATATAAGGCTAAGTATAGTAATGTTTCTTCTGCATGGAGTGGTAGTGATATTGCTTATTGACATTTTGGAATTTATTAATTACTAATATTAATATAAATTGTTTAATTAGAAAAATATGTCAGATGCAACTAATATATATTAATAGTATCAATATCAATATATATATATATATATATATATATATATTATTATTATTATTATCAATAATACGATTACGCATCTCTATTTTACGTGGAATAATATGAATTTTTTGTAAATATTTTCCTAAATTCTCATAATTTCGCTCATTAATCAGTAATTTAATCAATATATATAGGTAGTAGATCACATACAAAAGACATCTTTCGTAAAAAATAAGAAGTGATCAACACCCTTTATTTGACAAAATCTACGGCTAATAAGTAATGTGGAGGTTAAAATGTAATGTGTAATCCTAAATTTATGGCAATGATCTAATCCTATAATTATGAGATTGCTTTGTCTTTATTACGGAAATATTATGGCATATTTTATTCATACTAATAGACGAGCAACCATTATTTACAATATAAAATTAATTATTAGTAATTTATTTTTATTTTTTGCCTAAATTCGCCGAAGTCATATTTTGTACTGGATTATACAAATTGTGATAGATTATTGTAATGCATTATTCATATGTATCCAATGCATTATACATTAAACTATTATATTTCGTAATAAATACTTTTCCTAATGCATTACAAAATATACAATAATGCATTATACAACACATTGTAATGCATTAATATTGTTTTTAAAAATAACATTTCTATAAGTTTCAGTTTTTTTTTTTTTTTTTTTTTTTTTTTTTTTTTTTTTTAAGGGAGTTTCAGTTTTTACTTGTAATGCATTATAACTTGTGCACTAATGCATTATATTGTAAAAGTAAGTGCATTATAAAAATGATTCTTCTAAATTTTGATTTGTAATATTAGTTTTAAATTTTCAGCCTGATTTGATTTGTAATGCATTATAACTTGTGCATTAATGCATTATATTGTTAAAGTAAGTGCATTATAAAAACATTTTTTAAATCTGGTTTTGTAATATGAGTTTCGAATTTCTAGCCTGATTTGATTTGATCTAATTGTTGAATGATTTTAATAAAATATTTGAAGATTGCAAGATTGGTTCACCAATTTACCTAAAACTTCGCCACTTTAATATTGTCCCATGAAGTCCGCTTATTTTATTTTACTTAAACACCCCTCATGTGTCTCATTAATATAAGCAGTTTAAATAAATTGTAACCGCCACCCAATTAATAGGGATTAAATCTGATTCGTTGGTTTAATTTGGGGTAATCAAGGGTCAATGATCTTTCTTATTTCTTACACTAAATCAATTTTTCATGGGAACTCAATCCTATATATATATACATATCTATGTCCATATTTATACATATCTTCATATATATATATTTTTTTTATCAAGGAAAAGAGCATTGCACTATAAAGTAAAAAAGAAACTGGACGTCCAAGCATACAAAACAAAATTAAAATAGGTACCAGAGGTACCCAGCACATATCTTCATATTATATTAAGATTAAAATAATCATCAATTTATTTTTAATTAAATTATACGCCTGATTTTAGGAGTATTGATTATAGGCGAATTTTGATACCATTGTGGTAGGGTTCGATTTGAAATTGATAATAGTGATAAAGTCGGGGAAATTAATTAAGGAAATTTTATGTCACTTTAATTAAATCAAGATTTTAAAAGAGTTTTGTATTTCAAAAGTTTATAGGTATTCAACTTAGATTTTAGAAAGTCCTGTAGATATTCAACTATGATTTTGAAATATTCATCTAAATCTAGTGGTATTGAAAAATATTAGGATTTTAATATGTTGATGGATTTCAAAGGATTCTTAGTCCTTTATAGAACAAAAAATCTCTATGAAATCTCACCTATCTATTACAGATTTTATAAGTCCGTCTCTCTCTAACCCAGAACCACGCCGCCGTAGCCGCATCTACTATGGTGAATTGGTGAAATGTTCGTACTCATTATTTTGTTAAAATTTTATCCCCAGAAGGTAGAATTTTTCTCTCTCTCACACTAACGACGAGTATCGACGCCCAATACCAATGGCATCGTTGTCCCGCCGCCGTTCGCTGTTGGACGATAACGGGATTGAAAATGGACTACGAGATAGCGGGAGTCGTTGTAGCCTTGCTGTTGTGGGCAGTGCCAATGGCGTTGTTGTCCCGCCGTCGTTCGCTTGCTTCGACGTACGTGGCCGGAGAATTCTTGAGAGAGAGAGAGGATGAGATAGAGAGGGGGGGGGGGGGGGGGGGCGGGGAGAAGAGTCGTCGGATTCTCCGAAGAAGAAGAGAAAGAATACTTGGATGTGCTTTTGGAATACAGATGTGATGGTGTGGAAGGGCCTACTGTTTTCTCTCCAACCATCATCAATGTTATCTTCTTCGTAACCATATATACCATTAATTACCTATTTTATTTTTTTCAATTAATTATCCAACCGGTTTGATTTTAATTTTTAAAAATCTATGGATTTATAAAGTCTATCAAAATAGAGATAAATCAATCTAATAAAATTTCTTCAATTCTACATAGAATTAAAACAATCTATGGAATTAACAATCCACAGATTCTAAAAACTCTATCAAAATCCGGATTGGATACACCCCCCTTAATGACGAATTTTCTATTTGAATAAAAATATATAGGAAGTGCAAATATATATAAGAAGTTGATGGCATCTCTAATGTTAGCTGGTTTTATTCAAAAAATATTTTTTTTATATCATATTGAAAAGATCTATTGTTTCTATATTTATTAAGATTTGTGGTTCCATACAATACATTTTTGATTATGAAATACCAATCTATCATAAATGTTGAGTAGTGCAATTAAGGACATTCGTCTATCAAGTATCTCTTTAAATATATAAGCAAGGCAAGTGACAGGATAGATGCCAAGCCAAACTCACTAACAAAAATAATGATGAAATTAGTGAGTACATTTCCGCATGTGAAGCTATGTGAAGAATTTTTGAGTTCCCAATCTCAACTTTGGAATTCATACGAAGTTCTTAGATTAACAAAGAACATGAGATTGAATGTAATTATTCAAAATATTTTTCTTTTCTTCAAATAATTAAAATATATATAATTCAAAATGACATTATTTATTTACTTTATATTGTAGTTAATAATATCGTTTTTTATATCATGGTGCGTTTGGATCTAATACTAAAGAGACTAAACAATTTGCAGAATGGATACTTAGCATTGGTGACGGTAATGCCGGAGTAGATCTTGGCGATGGGGAAGCTAATGTGACATTTCGAGATGATATTCTTATACATCAAGGAAGTGATCCAATTGCGGCAATTGAAAAAAGCAGTTTGTCGATACAATCAACAACCACGTCATGTCTCTGATGCCTGCAAAAGAAAGAGTCTAACTTAGTTAAGATAATATTTGCAAAGAGGTTGGAGAATTAGAAATATTTTCAATTGAGAATCTCAACACAATTAAGTGCTCCGGTATGCCAAGTCACGAAATCAGATTAAAGGAAGGATGTATAATAATGCTTCTCAGAAATATAGACCCCTCAAATGAGCTTTGCAATGGAACTAGGATGAAGCTGACTAAACTAAGGGACCACGTAATTGGAGCCAATCTAATTTCAGGAAATAATGCAAGAAACAAATTCCCGATTGCAAGAATGAAAATGACCTCTGCAGATATAACAAAATTTTCAATTTGATTTTAAAGAAAGGCATTTTTCGTTGATTGTTTGCTTTTCCATGACAATAAACAAGAGTCAATGGCAGTCTCTTTCAAATGTAGAACTCTATTTGCCAAAGCATGTACTCAGCCATCATTAGTTGTATGTTGCAATCTCATGAGTCATGAGCAAAAAAGGCCTCAAAATTTAGGATGGAGAAACGTACGACACAACAACTAACGTGGTGTATAATGAAATTTTCAAAAAGTTGTGAGGTAAAAATATTTCTATATTCAATTATGTCATATTTGTATTAATTCGAATTGCATATGCAATAGCATTAATTATTATCTAGGTAGTGATATTGCAGTCCGGGATTATGTCGACACAAGTGGAAAGCACGATGGAGCAAAAATTTGAATTGAAAAGCATATAGTTCGAGTTTGTCTTCTCTTATCATATTATTGATTTAGTTTATTTTGTACAAATGAATACTGTTTAAATGAATATTTTCTACCAGAACTTGAAAATATAATTAAATTATATATTTTGCATGCATCAAATGTTAAAGTGATGTATGATGTGTCTGAATCAAATCATGTTCCATGCGTTTGTATCGAGTTTATGTGGATTTAAAAAAATAAAGTTTTACTGATATAGGCATATAAGCTTTGTTATTTATTTAATAGAATGACAAAAATACTCTAACATTTAATTAATACATAAACAAAAATTATCCGTCGAAGGCTCGATGGGTGGTACACTAATTGTTCTAAAAATGTTGATTATGTTTATTGAACTACGAAAGAAAATATTATAAACACGGGACACCGCTCATTAATGCAAGAAAAAAATATTATACAAAAATATAATAAATGACTTGGATTGTTTCGCATCTTGCATTTTAATAGTTTGTTCAAAACATCTAATTTAAAGGCCAAATATAACTTTGGTAGATTTTACATCTATCCATGAAATCAAGCAAATTCCCTTTCTACTTCAATAGGAGAGTAATTTTTTATGTTTAAAATAAATATAAATTAGAGTATTTTTTTATAAAAACTAAGATAAAAAATATATTCTTATACATGGAAATGACAAAGTGAAAAAGTATCATTTTGTCAAGAGAGTTCTAAAAATATAAAGTTGTAAGAAGAGATTTCAATTCTATCATGGGCGTTTACTTTGTGTTGATTATGCCAGATTGATTGATTTTATCCGATCTAATCACATGTATACTTTGTAGATTTAAAATAAAAATATATTTCAAGGCTCAATATTTATCCATGTTTAATTTAGTACTAATCATGACATATCAATATCACCCAAACATAAGATTAAAATAATATTAATCTCATATTCGCGTCATATAATACTCGCGCCAGTAATTTCAATAAAATTCAATCTTTCATAATACTTTAACTGGTGGTCATTTACCACAAAGTGCTCGTTTGGTTCAAGTTGGGTAATGAAAATGAAATGGAATCAAATAAAGGAGGGTAATGGAAAAAATAACCATTACTTTTATTAAGTGTTTGGTTCAACAATGTAAAGGAAGACTTGTAAAGGTTTTCCCTTCTCCTTGTTTTTGATCTATTTGTAAGTGTAACAAGGTAAGGGATGTTGGTATCTAAGCAGGGGTGAGCACGGCGGTGCCCGCAGAGGCTTACTCTGCGAGCACCTCTACTGGTATTGGCGCAGTGGAAAAAACAAAAATAGAACAAAACGAAGATGAAGACGATTTTTCCTACAAGATATAAATTATATCTTGTAGTGTCTCAAGGCAAAAAGAATTCACTAATTGAATGTGAATTACAACAAGTCGAGTAAAATACTAAACAGAAAATCTAACAAAAGTTAGAGAACTACTCGACTAAAACAATTGGATAACTCTCTAGATTATCACTTTCTCTCATTTTTCTCTCCAAAACGTATCTATCTCCAATGCATCTTTCTCCTTATATACAGCTCGACACTTGTCTACCAAGTTAGTAATTCGTTTGAGATAAGATCAAATCTTATCATCCCCCAACCCTTATCACGTGGCTTCAAACCCTAGCTGAATATGATCACCATCAGCCCATTATGATATTGGGCTTACAGCAATCAGCTCTGCAGCCCACACAGTCATCAACCCCACAGCCCACCATGAATATCTCCAGTATGGGCCACAACATCACTCCACATTCCCCCTTAGTCTAGCACATCTCTTAAACAAGAGAGAAAATTGAAGAAAGACAAAAATAAGAATTAGAATCTAAGTCTAGATTCTAACACGGGATAACCCATTACTCAAACCAAACATCAAATAATGAAAATAAATAATTTCATTTAAAGCCCATACCCGCTCATACCCGCTTCACCTGAAAGCCCGCTTAATACTAGTATTTCACTTCTTAACTATATTAAAAAAAATAAAAATGTGATTTTGGAAAAGAAAAGAAAAAAAAGAATGATTACTATAAATATTTGATGCGGAAATGAACACCCATGTGGCATGTACATGCTAATCTAATAAATCTCCGTACACATTTAGTTCGGGCCGTCATCGAGCCCATAATCATAGATCGGGCCCAAATTTCATAATATTCATAACCCCACTATCGGCCCAATGAGGCGTTCATTTCTCATTGGAATTTGCTCCGTCGTCCCCTGCGCTTAACGCCGCCGCCGCTGTAAGTCTCAACCCTAACACATAGGCGTCGTTGCCTATTCGCTTACCCTCTCACTATCTCATTCGGTTGATTCGTTGCGTGAAATCTGAGCTCAGAGCGTAGAATTTGAAGTTGTGTTAAATTAAATGCCCGATTAGTTTATGTTTAGCTCAGGCTTGTTATGTTTCGTGATAATATGCGCGAATAGTTTTGTTTGATGTGTTTGCAATGTTAGATTAAAGTATTTAGTGTTGCTTTGGGTCTGTATAAATATGTAATCCTCTGCTTTGGGGGTAGGAGATTGATTGTTTCATTTTTGGATTTCTTAATAAGTTAATGCTGAAAAGATCTTCATTTCGTTTTTCTTGATGAGTATTTGCAAGTGATTGATCATTGATAATTGGGGAAAGTCAAGATGTAGACACCACGCTATCACTTATACTAGCATGCCCAATAAACATAAAGTGAAAAACAAAATGATGCACACTCACAAAAATATATATTGTGTCCACCTATCAAAACGTCTAGCTGTTATAAATAAGATATCGAAAAAGATAAGTTTTTTTTTTTTTTTTTTTTGATCGGATAAATATTAGATGTTAGATTAGTTGTTAGTACACCAAACTCCCAAAAAATTCTAAGATATCTCCAAACCACCTTATATCTCCCTTAAATTCGTTCCCTAAGGGAATCGAACCTGGAAAAAGATAAGTTTTCTTATTAATTTGTACATTCATTAAGTAGTAAATTCATTTTATAATGTAGATTGTAATCAAAATCTAGTCATAGTCATGTCATGCGGTACTGAGGTACGTATACAAACTGTCATTACATTGATACCATGAGAATATTTAATCTATGTTTATTCAAAATAGGGACTCGAACCTCCTATCTCCCTCAGATGCAATTTGAGACACCATGAGTACTACTATTTGATAAAATAACACTTTTTTGCAATTATTTCTAATGTAGTGTTTCTTCCATTTTGTTAGTGCTTGATTTTTTATCTTCCCTAATTTACTTCAGTGTCAAAACTCGGGTAGAAGAGCGTCGGTTACTATTATTAAGCGCCCAAAATCCATTAAAACATCTTAACATTGAACCTCATAAAAATCAACAAACAAACTGCAAATGGAAGGAGAAAATTTCACAAAACTTATAAAAAACCCACCCTCGAAGAACTAGCTTGATCGAGAAACATAATAAGAGCATCTAACAAAAACCATGAACACCAAGTCATTTGCGATGTTAAAGGCACGGATAGATAAGATATTTTGTGAATTAGTATAAATGTTAAATAGAGGATAAGTTGAAGATGATACCGTTAATAATATATCATGCAAGGACGAAGCCATTCTTTGCCACACCAGATATTTTATTGTTTTCGTGAGGAAGCGCCAAATCAAAAAAATTAAACCTTTCATACATACAATGCTAATCCAAACCATAATTTCAGATCTTGCTCCTTTCCCTCTGAGAAATATTTGTTTTGGATTTGTGTCGTTTGAAATTTGATTAACCGTGTTTCGATTTATTTTTGCATTTAATTAATGTTGCTTTTCATCATCTTCCGGCGGAAGCAACATGTAGAAGATGGTGACACCAAAACGTGATTTAGATATTTAAACTTTCGACGAATTCCGATCGAAACGCCTTGAATTGATATCAATTCCATAGTTGATGTCTCAACCTATTTAAGGTGGCCGGAATAATGTTTATGAAGAGTTACGTCCTTTGGCATGGGAAAGAGTTGTCCTTTCACGAAGGGGTTTCATTCGTGGCGCACCTTTCATTTTCTCATTAATCACTTTTTTAGTACCATAAAAATATTATTTTTATGCAATTTACAAAAATGACCCTCGTACTCTCTGCTTTTATATAGTACCAGCAAATGTAACGTGCGTTGCACGTATAACCGTTATTTTAGCTTGAATAAATTTATATTTGTAATTAATCTAAATTGATAGGTATAATGTGCAAACATCATTTTGTAATTAAGACTAATTTTGAAGAATTTGAAAACTTAGATCTGCTATAATCTTATTATTACTTTGATTCACATAAAAAAATATAAATATTACTTCATTCATTACTTAAAAACATAAAATACATATGTCAACAACAATCAATTGGCAAAAGAACGTTTAAGCATACAACTATCTAAATACATCGATTACATGTAGTACACAAATTTGCAAAATATAAGAACTTAATTAGTGTTACACTCATAAAGAAAACAAACACATTCTCATTTATTTTTTTTTCCTTTTCAGAAATCAGATCTAAGAATGGAAATTTTTATTTGCTATTTTTTTTAAATAATCTTTATCAAGAAAAAAATTCGAAAAAATCAGAACAAAACCTCAAATAAAGATAAAAATAAGAAGAGACAAGCCACTTGATATAATAAACTTTCATTTTTATAACTCTCTAGATGAACAAAGTATTTTGGTATATTTTAATGTTTAAGTTATTTTCTCAATTATCAAAAGATTATCGATGAAAGTACGTATACAAAAATGATAAATTTAGCGTTGAATAACTTAATATGTTATGTTATATTGTATCAAACTACATAAAGTATTAATAAAAGTTTAGAATTATTTGTTATCTATCTCTGCAAATATTTGATAACAATCAAGATATATAGAGTTGTAATTATTAAATTCTTGTAATAACCTTTAGATTAATACACAATGTGCATTTGCACGTAGATTTAATAATTTCAACGAATTATAATTAGAATAATATGTATTTCCTTATATTAATATATCTCTTGCAATTTAACTATAATAGTAGACAAACAAATTTTTATACAGTTCTTTGTTTATATCCTTACGCTACTCGATTTTTTTTTGATAATGTGTTTTAAATAATAGACAATTGCCATATGTTTATGATCCAAATTAAAGATTAATATGTCTTTGAGTATGTTTATAATTTTAGACCAAACGTGCTACCATATATAATTATCTTGTACTGTAATAAATAATGATGTAATTGTATTGTATACTTTAATGACATAGTGCATATTTATAGTAAATAAGTTTAGATGATAGAGAGTAAAGATAAAATAATTTATAATGAATTATAGATTTTAAAAATAGAAAGCGAATACTCTTCCGTATATCTATAAAGGAACTTTGTGCACAGTGTTATAGGACATAGAGAGTATTGTAGCTCTTAAATACAAGAGACTGGAAAATTAGTAATCTTATCAACTTTTAATTTTTCAAATATAGAATAGTCAACGACTTAACCTAACGGCTATAAGTTGTGAGAATTTATCTCAAATTTACTAAGTAGAGAATTTGGTAATCAATTTCTTCATTACCATTTCTCTAACTTTGATTAAATAGATTTCACATCTCATCATGTAAAATCATAATTCAAACTTGTATGCCATAATACATATAACTCAAATAATTTAAGAATAAAGAATAATTAAACTAAAAAATAAATTAAGCAAAAACAAGACATTGTTAAAAAATAAAATATGTGATCAATTTCTTAATTACGATTTCTCTAACTTTGATTAAATAGATTTCACAACTCATCATATAAAATCATGATTCAAACTTGTACACCACAATACACATAACTCAAATAATATAAGAATAAGAAATCAATTAAGCTAAAAAATAAATTAAGAAAAAATAAGATAATGTTAAAAAAATATTTTTTTAAAAAAAAGATCACAGCTAAAAATTATGTTTATGTTTGTTTTCAATTAATTAAATTAAATTAAATGTTGAGGGTGGGATCCCCATGGATCTCATTAAATATACTTACCATATGTGTAAGACATTAAATAAACTAAACTGATATACAAGGAAATTCTATTTTCTAATGATTTATTATATATTGTTCTTAAATTAGTTATATAATGAGGGTATAATAGGCAATCTACATTAAGCACTCAATGCTCTTTTTATATAAGTATAGATAGATATAGATATAGATATAGATATAGATATAGATTTGAGTATATTATAACTAAGTAGTGAATCTCAATTTTACTACTTTGGCATCTCTCAATTTCATATAAAAATGTTTTGTTTTTGTTTGTTTTTATTACTTTAACTATCAAAAATTTCATTTTTCATCTTCACACACAATACTCGCACACAATGGATTACAAAATTGAATCAGGAATCCTATCAAATTATAATAACAAAAATTCATCCATACTTGAAAATTCAATCAAAAAATGTATGAAAATGAGCTACAAATCAACCAAAAAATATAGATACATATATTGACATGCGCACGTACACGCGTATATAGAAATTATTTTCCATTTTGTTGTTTTATGAAACACAATAGAAATTATTAATCGAAACAAAGATTAAGTATCTTTTAACTAAATATTCATCATGATATTGGTAGCAAATTATAAGCATGTGTAATATAATACTTTACTAAGAAGTACTACTATTAATATGCTAACATCTGCATAGTAGTTGTGCAGAAGTGCTGGTTCTCAGCAGGGCCGTTCCTGACAGAAAAAGGGCCCGGGGCGAACTAATAAAAATGGGCCTCTAATGGTAATATAAAGTATAACGCTCATTGAAATACAAAAACTTATTGATCATAAAAATGTTTTCACCTATAATATCATTTATAAGAAAAGCTATTAATCATACTAAATTTTTACTTAAAATATAATTCATAAATTAGACCAAAAATAAAGTTTAGAAGAATAAAATAGACATTAAAATAACCTTTTTCTAACTTATTTATTTATAAATTAAATATTATCTTTTTTATGGAAAATTCGGGTCAATTGTAAAAACTCAATTAGATAAATTAAAAAAAAAATAGAAGATAAGTAAGAATAATAAAAGAAATTAAAAAAAGAAAAGAAAGAAAGATAGATTGAAGAATAAATAAATGTGGCAAATGTAAGAAAACAAAAGGTATTAATCATGAAAATTATATTTTATAACTTTTTTAGTTGCAATTACGTATACATGTCATGCATAAAATATAATTGGTAGTATTATTTTTAATATCATTTATTTTGAAAAAAATGGGGGCCCAAACATTAAAACTCAATTATATATATTCATAAATTAGATGAACAAAAATAAGTGTAAATAATAAATAAATAAAAAAGACGAAGAAGAGATTTTGTAAAAGATATATTCATAAACTAGATTGAAAAATATAAAAATAAAATAAAGATGAGAGTTAATAGAATTAAAAAGGGCCCTACACGAAAAAAAAAGAATAGAAATGTAGATAGAGAATTGAGTTGGTAGAATAAAACAAGAGTCTATGTAAGAAATAAAAGGAAAAAATAAATAAATATAAAATAACATTAAAAGGATTCGAACCTTTGTCATGCAATTAGCAAGCTAAGATTTTGCCAATTGCGCTGTGAAGATAAGTGCAAATATTTTAATATCAAAAATATATATAATAAAAAGTTAAATTTTTGGGCCCCCAAAAATCGTGGGCCCTGGGCGGTCGCCCAGGCTCGACCCCCCTCAGACACGGCCCTGGTTCTCGGTGCTGGTGAATGGAGTTTATGCGGGCTTCTTCCCTTCCACTAGGGGACTTCATTAGGGGATCTCCTTTCTCCCTCGCTTTTTATGCTCGTTGTTCATTATCTGTTACATTTCCTTGAAAGATTAATTGGGGTCAAAGAGTTTATTTTTAAGGAGTTTATAAGCTCGTGTAGCTTATTTTTAGAGTTTATAAGCTCTTCAAGAGCTTATTTCGCCAAACACATTTCTAAAGCTTATAAACTCCTTAAAGATTGTTTTAAAGAGCTTATAAGCTTAGCCAAACACCTCCTAAGTCGGTGAGACAAAAAAAATACGTTTTGAATAGCGATGGCAATTTGATATTATGTATTTTATTCATTCTTTAGGTAGTAGCACCATTGATTCCAATAGGCTGATACCAGAAAAGAGAGTTTTGTATAATAAACTCTAAATTGGAGTGTTTTTTTTTTTTTGTGGTTAAGTTCATCATTTATGAAGCCACACATGAAAACGGAAGTCATATTTATAGGCTCTATCACTATAGGCTGCCATTATCACAAGGCATTTAACCTTCCAACAAGATGGTTTTGAAGGCGAAGAGTCTTGACAATCGGAGAAAATAAATATACCACGATGATATGCTCCAGACCTAAATTAATTGTACACCAACTAGTCATAAAAAAATAAAAATTAAAAATTGGCCACTAAAACTTTAAGCAAAACCAAATGTCCAACAAGAGTTTGCAGCACTCATTAAAGTAGAGAGAGAGTTTAAAGTTGGAAGAGGAGACAAACTTAAAACATTGTCAAGGTAATTACAAAAAAATATGTAGAGATGTAGTTGCACATATTCTACTCCCACATGAATGAGAGGGTCTGATGGGACGAACCCTGATCGGGGGTGTGGTGAGGGAAATGCAGAGTCGAAGCTCCGGAGGAAGAAACGTCGAGCTTGGCTTGATGGTAGTGGCTGTAATCCATGCTCGACGCAGGGGTGGTGTTAGGGGTGGGTGATGACAGAAGAGAGAGAGCACCACCAGAGTCCACCATATCAGGGAACATCTTATGGTTGCCTCCATTTGGATCAACAAACGCGGCGTAATTATGAAGAGACAAAGACGACGCCTCCATACAGTTGAGCTGCTGCTGCTGCACCGTGCCTATGTCCCTCTCGGTCTTGACAACCTCAGACGACCAAGGGTGGTAGCCGACTACTTGTGGTGGAGCGCCAAATGACATGAGCCTCGTCCCCTGTTGGCTGCAGAAATCCAGCCCCGTGCTACGAGGGAGAGGAAGAGGCTCGGGTGGCTGAGGCTTTCTTCGCCTCCTGTTGTGCCCGTCCAGTCGTTTCCTGCAGCTCCGTTTTCCCTCGTCAAACTCCGACAGCGAGTGAAACCTACAAGCACCATCAATCGATCCCATCAACATGAAAACAGATTCTTAACAAACATTCCCCTAAACTTTAACGTCAAGCTCCCTCGCTCCAAATAATTTCTTAGATCTATATAAACATTAAGCTGTTGTAACAGAAATTCCACATCTTCGCTCCAAACTCAACGTTTTACTCAAACTAATCAAAATCGACAGCAACAAAACAAAACAAACACTCAATACCTCCATAACTCACAACTGCAATGGAGCATTGAATACAGAGAGCAATAGAAAAGGCTATTAGAATCATAGAAGTTAAGGAAAGCGACCATTATTCTTGCATTGTTTTATTTTCCGGGAGAAAAAAGATACAATTTTTAACACAGGAATTAAACAGACAGCAGCAAGTAAAGAATATAAACAAGATGTACCTGCTGCACTGCTGGCAAAACCGCTGCTCTCGGCCTGCGATCGTAACCTTAGGAGTCTTCGAGTGAACCTCGCAGACTTTATGCCTCCTGTGATAGTCTCTGCACAGACTTAAATCAGCAGTGCAGCCATCCACCAAGCAATTAGCAACTTGACCAATGTTTGCAAGGGCCTTTGCCCTTTTCGATGATGACCCCGAATACGAAGACGATGATTCCATTGCAACGAACTCCGCAATTCACTACTTTTTCAGTTGATGTAGTACCCTCCTTCAATCACTCTACTTTTTTCTGAATCCCAAACCAAAGAAGATACTGATCTACTCAAACCACTTGTTTAAAACATTCATCAAAGAATTTTAACTTGCTTTCTCCTCTCCAACCACCATTTTAGCTATATCTACTCGAGCTGCAAATAATCATGCAAGTTAATTACCATATTAATAGAGGATCATTCAACTTTGCAGCATTAATCACAAGAAACAAATAAGTGGAAAAGGTAGTGCACTGAAACAGAAAAAGGGACCCTTTTCTGTTATGAAATGAATCATCTTAATTAACCATAAAAAATATTTTAAGCAATAGGGAAACCAAGTTAGCATGTTTGGCAACGACAACTTATCAATGAATCACATCTCATGCCATTAATTTCCAAATTGTAGTTAGGCAGCAAATAAAGAAGAAAGATGGGGTTTTTTTTTTTTTCTTCATTGAAACTCTATACTTCACATCCCATTACCCTAATTAGTAACCACTGGTCAGATAACTATAACTGCAACAAAAAAAAGGAAATTTGCTGATAGTTTATGAAAAATGGTGTGATAAAAGGAAAAACATGCTTAGGCCAAGTCATTCAACAAGATGAAGGAAATAATACTACTACAAAAGATTTAGTGTCACTGAGTATATAAGAACAGTAAACCCCAGCTAACAAATTGTGTATTAAAAGCAGAAAACAAATGAATCCAAGAACCTTAGCTGCAAAGACATGATTTTCCCATTTTGGATCATAGAGGGGTGTAAAAGGCATAACATTTTCTTTTCTATTATCACAGTTTGAATAATACTCCAGTATACTAGAAACAACAGAAACCAGTAACATCCATTTCAGAAAGAAAAATAATAATAATAGTAAACACTAGCTCAGTTAGCACAACATAGAAAGGCTTAATTCGATATACAGTCGTTCAAGCATTTTTTCACTCCCTCCTCCCCCTTCTAATGGGGGTTAAAAAAGATTAAAAATTAGTCTACAGGGAGCCGAAGAGAGTGTACCTCAAAAATCAAACAAAGAGTGTGCCAATACATGGCCATGCTAAGAAAGTGAAATATGGAAAAAGAGTGGGCAGAAGCAAGAAAAAGGAGAAGTAAAGACACTTACAGACAAGTGCAAATGGTGAAGATTAACTTAGTCTTCCCAGCCATTCATTCTCTGACAACGACTCCATTATAGATGGATGAATAGTAAGCAAAAGCTAGACACAAACAGTGTGTGAATGTGTGTGTTTGAAGGGGAGAGAGAAAGAGAGGGAGGGCACAGAATAGCAGTGGATAGTTATAGCAGTAGACTGGGGGGGGGGGGTTGGGTTGGAAAAAGCTATCAAGGCATAAATGAACAAGATAGAACTGCAATAAGAGAACAAAATAGTCTTCAAGGGGTGTTTATATGTGAGAATTATTGGAGAAGACCATAACTACACAAATTCCATATGGTCAAAATTTAAAATACCATTTTTATAAATTAAAATGTAAAAAATACCCCCTTTTTATTAAGCATGTAGAAATTACCCCTTTTTTTTAAAATAATGTAGTGGGGTCATTCTTTTCAGCTGAAGCAGTGCTTGGTAATTATTTGTGTCGGGCCTTGAAATTCGGGGACCGAATCTGAGGAAAAAACAAAAAAAATGGAACAAAATTCGGCACGCCTATTGACTCAAGAAAACAGCTAAAAGACAAAAAAAAAATCCTACACTTACCTTCATCTTCTTCTTCGACTAGTTCTTATTCACCAGCGAAAACTTCTTCTCCTGCAACTCTTCATCCGCCGCCCGCCTACCTCTCACTCTCACCGCCGGCCCTCACTCACCGCCGCACACTCTCTCTCAAACCCTCCCCCTCCCATTGCAGCTCGCCGGCCGCCCCCTTTTCCACCGCCCCGTTGATCCACTTCCATAAACTCATTGCCGAGCCGTCTCACCGCCGAGCCCTCTCAACACCTCACCACCGCCGAGCAATTCCTCGGCGACGCACTCCCCACCTACATCCATAGCCCACAACTCCACTCCGACCCACTCCCCACCATTCTCCCGTCGTCTCTGCCTTCGCCGTTGCTGCCTGCCGCCGGAGTAGCACGCCGCCCTCGCCGTCGCCGGATCATTGACAATGGCATATGATTCGGAGGAAGAACTCACCGACGAAATATTAGTGAGTTAAAAATAATTTACACTTCGGATGCCCCCACCGCCGCCAAACGTGGCCGGAAACTTCCCACCGCCAGCCGGAATAAATTCGACGGCGGCAGTGGAAATGTCCGGAGATGATGGTGGGGCGGTGGAGGTGCCCATAAAATGTATATAAATTGTTGTGAATTTTCAGCCACATTCACCGCCGGTGGAAGTCGCCGGAATATGCCCACCGCCGGCGACATGTTATTGCCGGCGGTGGGCATATTCTGGCGAC
The DNA here is from genome assembly GCA_001642375.2 of Mentha longifolia. NCBI lineage: Eukaryota > Viridiplantae > Streptophyta > Magnoliopsida > Lamiales > Lamiaceae > Mentha > Mentha longifolia. The sequence continues at coordinate 16,608,170 of CM038121.1, forward strand.
TTCCGCCGGCGGTGAATGTGGCCGGAAAATCACGTTTTTTAAAACAATGATATTCATGAATTTTTTATTTTTATTTTATTTGTTTTACTTAAATTTCTTAAATTTTCGCATTCATTAATTGATTAGTTTAGTTTTATTTTTTTTATTTTAGGCAATGTTTCATAATATTTGCAATTAATTAGTTAATAATTAGATTAGTACTTTCTTTATGATTAGATTAGCATTAGATTACTTCTTATAACAAAGCCCTTATTAGATTCATATTTGTTTGCATGTAATTCGTGTATTTTATACAATTTATGAAGAATCTAATGAGATTAATAATGGGATGCAAAGTTTAGTGAAAATTAACAGCGGTTTAAATTGACTAAAAATGCAATCGAATTTAATTAACAAACTCCACTCATTTTTTTTCATGGAATAGAAAATATAAATTTAAAATAGGAACAATTTAAATAGGAACAAATCGTAACATATCATTAACTTAAGATTTCATAAAATAGAGAGACGAATTAAAGTATGTCAACTTAAACTATTGAATTTACAAGTACTAAAGCCTTAATTAATCATTTGTATATATACACTATGGAAATTAAACATGTAATTATAGATAAAATAATTCAATTCATAATAATATGGTATCCACCGCCGGCAAAAGTGGCCGGATCGCCGGCGGTGGATACCATATTATTATGAATTGAATTATTTTATCTATAATTACATGTTTAATTTCTATAGTGTATGTATACAAATGATTAATTTCGATTTTAGTACTTTTAAATTCAAGAGATGAAATTTAATTTCTTTAATTAATCTCTTAATTCATGAAATATTGTTGTTATTATTCATGTAATATATGTTTTGAGTTTAAAAAAAAATTTCAATGCATAAAAACTTATCCACCGCCGGCAAAAGTGGCCGGATCTCTCCCACCGCCGGCGAAGGTAAAGGTGAGTAAAAATAGAGAATAGTACGTGAATTTATTAGATTAGTTCTTATAACAAATTTGTTATTAGATTTGTATCTTTTTTACATGTAATTTGTGTATTTTATGCAATTTATGAATAATCTAATTTTATTTTATTTTTTTAATGAAAAAATAGGCTAAGCCCGCACCGGGATATCGTCGTCCACATTATATCAACACGCTAGCAAAGCCCAATACATGCTATTACATTGACCAGTTGGAGGGCATCAGGAAAGCATTGGACAATGTCGGGGGTAATGCTTTAGTGGACAGATTCAGAGAGGGACCTTTCGGTCATTTTATCGGTTGGAATCCAAAGAGGAGCTACGGGGGCGTACTAAACAGTATACTGTCTCGGGCAATTCATTCAAAGCATGGACTTTGGTTCCACATCGGTGGTCAAAATATAGAGTACTCCCACCGCGACCATGCCTTGATTACAGGATTGAAATTTGGGCCTACACCATTTGATCCTTGCCGTAGGCGTAATCCTAGGCATTCACGTGTTTGGCAAGTTGTTTGTGGAGGGGCAAACGAGAGCGCCAACACATTGCTTCAGATGCTAAGTCAAAATCCTAGCCCCTTTGTCGACCCGGACGGTGATATCCACTTGCGACTGGCGCACATGTTGATAGCAAATAATTTCCTTCTTGGCCACGATGCGCGAAAACCACCGTACAGTTGGCTGTGGTTCATGGCTGATGATATGCACACATTTATCGAATTTCCGTGGGGTGCATACACTCACAAGACTCTGCGGTATTATGTGAGAACGTTTGGTGGGACTGATACGAAATACCATTTTCGTGGTCCGGCGTGGGCGCTCATTGTATGGGGGTTTGAGATAATCCGAGGGCTCGGGCATGTAGCTGGGATGTTAGTGGCGGGTCATTTGTACCCCCGAGTTCTGAGATGGCATTACAGGGTATCGCTCAGACGTACGACTGATGAGGATTTGTACACATTGTTTGATGAGATTCAGTATCTTCTTGAGAATGTAAGTGTCGAGCCACGTGAGGTTGAAACTCGAGGGTATCGCTCTGTAGATGTCGAGGGTTCTTACTCCGTAAGCTTTCGCGAGCCGGTGAACGTAGTGGAAGGCACACCAGAGATTACTGATGAGGCTCGTGATGGTTCACCGTTGCAATTTCCTATGCCCGATGATCCGACAACCTCCGGAGCCCGACCCAGAAGGAGCGCACGCAGTAGAGTGCCTGAGCATGTTCCCGATACCGGCATGGCCACCTCCCGACCGCATCGGGAAGCACGCGACACTGGGAAGCGTGTGTGGGAGTCATCTTCTACCAGCAGTGGTGGGCACCATCAGGATTCATCTTCTCGGCGTGAGCAGTTCAAGGAAATCATAGAGGATGTGGTGGGGAAACATACCGATAAGATCATGGAAAAGCTGGAAAACGACAAGAAAGAGGTTAAAGCCGATATCAGAGCCACTGAGAATCGACTATTGGCGTTCATGAAAGACCTATTCGGCTGCATGTCCGCCCGTCGTTCGCCCCCGGTTTACGAGCCACGTCGTCGTAGCCCACCAATCGTTTCATCAGCTCGGGATTCGGGGGTAGACCTCCTTGAGCCTCGATCTACTGGGCATGTCGAGACGGTTGGCCTTCGTAGGGACACATCTCTCCCTATTTATACACATGATGCCACCACATCTGCAGCCGAGCGTATCTTCACTTCGATCTTCGGAGAGGTAGAATCTTACATGCAACTACGTTTTATTTTTTGCATTAATCTTTTTCTATAGATTCGTCTTTTTGAATTTAATATTTATGATCTGCACAGACGGCTCCCGTCACTACCGCGCCAACATCATCATACATTCTGTCATACGGAGTCCCCTATGAACCACCTTTAAGCTATGCTTATGAGCCGCCGCGGCATTCGATGTTGGAGTTCTCTACCTCCACACTGGACTTCTTGACACCGACGGCAGGGTTCTCGACTCCATCTGCACCATTCGTTACAACTCGGCAACCAAGTCGTAGATCTGCATCATCGGTGGATCTTGGCCAGGTACTCTTAATAATTGTTTTTAAGTTATCAATTAAATAATCATGAGATATGGAGGTAACTGTTACTTGATGAGTATGAATTTTATTTTATTTAGTCTTCTAATTCAACTAAGAATGTCAAGTCAAAGAAGGCAAAAAACACTCTTTTGAGACCCTCATTCCCGGCTCCCCCACCGGATAAAATTGTCAAGTATTACAATCAATTCATGCAGAACGAAGACGCAACGGCGATTGCGGTGATGGGGGCTACTGAATTGGTTTCAGTATTTGATTTCAAGCAGATGTGTAGGGAGGGAATTGATTGGGATCCGCTGGTATGCAATTTGACATTTTAATTGAATTTAGCTTTACCTATATTTATGATGATCTACCGTATTTATTCGCATTTTCTCACCCTTATCCACATGTCGTGCGCAGATGTTTAACTTGGCCATGATGACATTTCGCACCCGGCTTAGGAGCGGTGTTCAGTTGTACCCAGATTTTGAAAACGGACGAACCATCGTATGCAATCTGGATGTCATGGTATTTTTTTTTTATTGAATTAGTTAAACTTTTTGACATTTATATAGTTAATTATAAATTTTAATTTCTTATGATTTAGGTGGAATTAAAATCCGAATATGAAAAGCTAAAATCAAGAGCAATACATGAGTTTGCTAGCAGAAGCTTGGTAGAAATTGATCAGGTCGTCACTTCGATGTGGGTACCCGGGCTAGAATTGTGTCAAATCGCAGAGGGTCAAGAGGTCTCTTATAAGACACCTAACTGGTGGAAAGCAGATAAGGTAACAATCTCATTTCACATTCAATTTTATTAATTTAAAATTTATATTTATTAAGACTTCCTATATAATGTTTTTTTTTTTTTTTATACTTGTATTAGGTTTTCATCCCTTGGATTGTTTCCGATGAGCGATACATTTTCGTCATCATCGACCTGCGCACAAAACGAATAATCATGCAAGATCCATTAGATCGAGGCGCAGATTCGCTGGATGAGATACGTCCCTTGATCACTATGGTACCAATTTGGGTTAATAACACAATGTATTGGAGGATGAATGAACTAGGGTTGAAGATCGAGGACAACGTGTTTCAAGTGACTTTTTACCCAGTTTCGGGCCTGATTAAGTATCCACAACTCAAATGTAGCGGTCCGGTCGCTTGCATGAATTTGGAACGAACCATCAGTGGGTGCCCTGCGCTAGAAACGAGGGCTGCAGCCGTGACCGACTACCGAAAGATTACTGCTCAGAGGATTTTTGGGCATGCTAGAGCATCTGATTTCGATCGTTAGCTTTATTTCTATTCTAAAATTGATCCAAAATTGTTGTTTTTATTTTTATTTCTATTCTAAAATTGATCTAAAATTGTTGTTTTTATTTTTATTTCTATTCTATATGTTTATATATCGATGTTTGTAGTCGGGAAAGAAATATAAAATGACAAGTTAACAAGACATAATCTTAATACAATCGATTCACTCTAAACACTAATCAGCTAGATTCGGGCAATCTGCTGGTTTGTGATCTGTAAGGCCGCAATGACGACATCTACGACCACGACGACGAGCGCGACGACGACCTCCACCGCGACCACGTACTCGTTCAGCTCCTCCCGGGATCCTTGACTCTCTCGGTCTACCCGGCAGACGAATCCTTAAGTTGGGCAGGACTTTCATACTTTTGACATCGGGCGGTAGTATCCACTGCGACTTCATAGGAACTTGATAAATTAGCGTCTTGTAAGTTTCGACATATGTTGTCCTCCTGTAATAGTGTGCAATGTATTGTTGGACATCACGTCCATGTGCACTGAGATAACACAAATTAATCAGTTAATAATAAAGGAAAAACTGTATAGTGGATCGTTAAGTAATCGAAAAAAAACTCACGTCATTGCCGCAATCGCATGCGCACAAGGGAGACAATCAGTCTGCCATTTACTGCATTGACAAAGAAGCCCATCTAGGTCCACATGCACTGTCCTCCCAGATGTGACCACTCTGTAGTGAGCATGATCATCAATCTGTGTGGTGGTATACTCGTGGGATCGTTCCAATTGCACACAGACTTTCCGCCGGGCCTCCACTGTTATTGGATGACTGTCGTTTCGGGCCTTTGTTCGGCAGTCAGTGAACCAGCGGTCAATTACGATCCGCACAGCATCTAGACAAGCACAGATTGGCAGGCGTCGCGCCCACAAAAGGGACTTATTGAATGATTCCGCGGCGTTAGATGTCATGTTGTTAAACCGTCGAACAGGGCACATACATTTGGACCACTTCTCTACTCCGAGTTCAATCAACTCTCGATATGCTGCACGTGCCTCTCGTTGAAGTGCTGCCATGATGGTGTCAAAAACGTGCTTATCATACGTGTAAGCAGCTCGCTGGAAGTAGGCGCCAACTTCGGATCCGTAGCCCAACATTTTTTTACTAAGATGATAATAGCATAACCCGTGGTGGGCTTCCGGAAACACTTCGGCTACTGCATGTATTATTGATGCGTGCTGGTCCGACACGAACAACCAATCCCGCATTGCCCCATATGCCGTCCTAAGAGCTGTCATGAACCAAGTCCATGACTCGTTGTTCTCGATCGGTCCTATACCGTATGCCAAAGGGAACAACTGCTCATTCGCGTCCTTCGCCACAGCTACAAACATTGTGCCACAGTTCTTTCCCTTCAGATGCATGCCATCTACACAGACCACCGGCCTAAGACACTTTGATCTGTAAGCATGTCGAGATGCAGCTAACGCAATGAATATGTGTCTGAATCGCTCGTCAGGGCCGAGGTCAATCTCGGTTTTCGTGCCCGGGTTTGACATCTTCAGCATGTGGAGATAACCGGGTAAGTCCTCGAAGGATTCCGTAAATTTGCCGTATATCATCTCGATTGCACAATTCCGCCCCTTCAAGCAGACATCGTAGCTGGCATCGATGCCGAACATCGCACGAAGCTCGTTTTGAATTATTTTTGGTTTCATTACCTCTGAATCACGCATAATTTTCTTGGCAAAAAATACCCCAATTACCTTTGAATGGACTTTTCTACAAACCACGTTTGTTATGCCCACCTCGTCGCACGTGTGTTGCAGGCGTATTTTTTTAACCATCCAAGGCCCGCCGAAGCTTGTTGCGCGTAAATGGAAGTGACACTCTTGTGATAACTTGCATTTCAACACCACTCGCGTAGTATCAGATTTCTTCACCTTGTATTCTTTCCTCCTCTCCAAATGCCACAAACCGACTGCAATACGGATCTCTGCCTTCGTATAGTAAACGGCATTTACGGCCAAATCTTCGATATTAAGGTTCTCATCGTGGAAAACTGCTGATGATCCAGGCTCAAGCGGGACCATCGGAACCAACCAATTGCTCATGTGATCGGTATCAGTATCTACCTCCGGTTGATCCGTGTTTGACTCTGGATACATCATATCTAACAGTTTTTGCATCCCGCCTTCCTCTTGTATCCATGCCGTCCACTCAGCAAAGAAGGCCCTGTTCACGGTCCTATCACCAGCATATAAATTCGACTCGTCTTCGCTCTCAGAGCTCTCCTCCGTTTCAAGAACATAATTTTCATCCTCCTCGTCATCGTCATCGTCAAATAGAGACGGTTCAGTTCGAGCCTCCTGAGCACCGTCGACCGTACGATTGAGGTCCGGGATAGTATCTTGAAATGAATCAAATCCGTTGTTGATCAGTGGGTGATAGACGTTCTCCGTCCAGTCTGTAGAAGTTGCAAATCTCCGTATCAGCTCGAGCTCCGCCTCCAAATTTCCGGTGCCATCGGTATCCTGACCGAATGACCCTGTGTACGGGTCATCATGGTTGATTGTAGGGACATATGAAGATGATGCTCCCTCGCTCGAAGACACGTACACTGTTGGAAATGACTCTGTACGGCACAACCAATTAAGTTGTTGATCGGTTCTGAGACGCGATTTAACAGTCCGTCTGTGCTCCGACATCGTCAGATATAAAATATCATAAGCAGTGCCCGAGGGATTGCAGTAGAGAGATATATGATATTGCAGGTTGTCTATCGAAATTGCATCTCTGGATAGGGGGACATCTAAATATGTGCCACCATTATAGTTACAATCAGTCCAATAGCCTCCGTAAATGACCTTAACGTACTCGAAAGTCATCTGTAATAAAATAAAATTTAAAAATATGCATATGTTAGATAGTAATAATTTTTTAAAATTGTAACATATCATTAACTTAAGAGAATTAAAGTAGGTCAATTTAAAATATTGAATTAAACAATACTAAATCCTAAATTAATCATTTAAATATATATAATATGACAATTAAACATGTAGTGATAGGTAAAATAATTCAATAAGCAATAATATAGTATTCACCGCCGGCTAAAGTGACCGGAAATCTCCCACCGCCGGCGACACAAGGCTGCCGGCGGTGAGAGAGATCCGACCATTTTCGCCGGCGGTGAATAGTGTATTATTGATCTAATCATTTTTTTACACTCAATTAATGTACTATGTTCAATTTAACAACAACATTTCATCAATTAAGAGATTAATTAAAGAAATTAAATTCAAACTATTATTTAATCAAGTACTAAATCCTAAATTAATCATTTAAATATATATAATATGACAATTAAACATGTAGTGATAGGTAAAATAATTCAATAAGCAATAATATAGTATTCACCGCCGGCTAAAGTGGCCGGAAATCTCCCACCGCCGGCGACACAAGGCTGCCGGCGGTGAGAGAGATCCGACCATTTTCGCCGGCGGTGAATAGTGTATTATTGATCTAATCATTTTTTTACACTCAATTAATGTACTATGTTCAATTTAACAACAACATTTCATCAATTAAGAGATTAATTAAGGAAATTAAATTTAAACTATTATTTAATCAAGTACTAAATCATAAATTAATCATTTAAATATATATAATATGATAATTAAACATGTAATGATAGGTAAAATAAAATTCTCACCTCACTAATTGTTGAACACCTCTTTTGCAGTCTGTTTCCAGCCAACCTTTTCTGGCTTCACTTCTATTCTAGAATAATTCACGTAATGAAGTTTAAAATGTTAATTATCATGTACTAAACCTTAATTTATTGAAGAATTGCAGCTTACAAAATAAATTATTACCTCACTAATTCTTGAATGCCTCCTTTTGCAGTCAATTTCCGACCAAACTATTCTTGCTTCACTTCTATTCCGAACGAACCTTTTCTCCTTCACTTATCTTACACACAGTTTCAAAATAATTACATGCGAATGTTTTTTTTTTTTTTTTCCCTCTGATGGATAATTGAAATTTTTACGTGTTTATGTAGTGTTTATGTATAGTATATATAGTGGAGATTGTTCAATAGCATAGGATACCTTCTTCGAATATTAATTCAAATACAGTTCCTACTTTAATAGAGAGCATGCATGACAATTTTTCATGCATGTGTCGAGTCGAGGGCCCGGACCTGAGTCCAGTACGGACGCATGCATGCATAGTAAATTCATATTAAAGTAAAAGCAAGAAAAAAATGATAATATCTTACCGACAAATAACATAAGTGGACCCCAATTTTATATTTTTTTAAGAAAAGGGACATTTTTAACATATCTATTAAAAAAGGGGTAGATTCAACATCTACAATAAAAAAAGGGGCAATTATAATTATTAAGACAATTCCATAACCACATGTAATGCATTCATTCCTTAACACAATACATAAATAAAATAAAAATAAAAATAAAATCTTGCACATATCCACTACTTGTACTTCAAAGCAAGAAAGATGCCAGGAGGAAAGCTACAAAAATGGGTACTTGTACATTTGTGTGTATGTGTGTAATTCAAAGAAGTGGGGTTTTCAATTTCAGACACACTTGGCTTAAGGAAACAAGAATTAGAGAAAAAAGATTACGAGTTTGGCAAAAAACTCACCTTCCTTTTTGGGGTAGTAGCCTTGTAACAAGTGATTAAAAAACTAGATTCTCAAAGATTAAAAGAATTCGTGGCAATGAAGATGTTAGTTGGGGAAAAAGAGAAAGATAGACCCCATTTTAAATGAGTGGCAAAGAAAGGGACAGGGTGTCTGTCTTTTTCTTTCTTTATTTCTTTTTTCTTTCTTTTCAACTTTTTATAAGGGAAAAAAGTAAAGTACAAATCAATTGAAGGTGGGCTTTGTCTACCTATCTCATTCTTCCACTTTCTTGTCTAATTTCATCCCTCGTTCCCTTCTCTGCATATAATACTGGGCTTAATTAAATTTTACTACTAAAATGAAGAGATTAGGAGGTTACTTTGATGCTATTTATAGTAATGTTGACAAATTTCTTTTCACGTGATTTAAAATTAAGATCTTTGCTTTATTGTGTTGTTCTCTCTAAAATGTTCTCCTAGTCATCGTGGGTACACTTATTATGTATATGACCGATGTGGTAGTGTTACATTAAAAAAAAAAATTAAGATATATAATAATATTCTTTAAATTATATAAATATCACGTCAGCCGCCAACATACTAAGTATGTCTTACAATGTCTTATACTACCTCCATCCCATTACATTAGTCATCTTTGCTTTTTGATTGTTCGGCACGCTTTTCCACCGAAACCTAATACGAGTTTTAAAATATAATTTTGACGTATTCATTTTTTCACGGGGTACTATGACACTCATAGTACCCCGTGAAAAAATGAATACGTCAAAATTATATTTTAAAACTCGTACTAGGTTTCGGTGGAAAAGCGTGCCGAACAATCAAAAAGCAAAGAGGACTAATGTAATGGGATGAAGATAGTAGTAGGTATGAGAGTATTCGTCGTTTTTGTATTGTCTACTTTAAATTACTCCCTCCGTCCCCCATATATATGTAGGGAGAGGAGTGACATACAATTTAAGAAAAAGTTGGTGTAAAGTGGAAAAATTAAGATAAATTAAGGAAAATGTGGGAAAAGTAGGTAGAAAGTATGAAAAATAGAAATAAAACGATGGTGAATAAGTAATTTTGATAAATAAATCTTTCTATTTAAGATAGACACATGTATATGAAGGACGTTCCAAACGGGTAATAATCAGGAGTCGGAGGGAGTACATGTTAATTTTAAACAATGGGGTTCCTCTATTACATGAATAATTTTTAATTTTTAATAATGGGTCCTAAAAATAATACTTTAATATAGCATCATGTTATAATTAATATTGTCATTTTAAATTTTTAATTATACAGAAGATGACAGGCAATGATTGATTAAATTCTTTGCCGTGAATACCGGTTTTGGAGCGACTGAAATTCAAAACAAGGGCATGTTTAATAATCGACCTTTTTTTTAGAGGAAAAATGTGATATTTGAATTAAATTCCAAAAGCATGAAAGAAAACACGTTGAAGATGATAAATTATTTGTTGCTATTGTCGAAAAATCTGGTACTTGTTTTTTTTTCAAAAATAATAAATAAATAAATAAATAAAAATAGCATTTAAAACAAGCCAAATCTACGTCTCGTTAGTTCACATTCTTCATCATAGGTGGGAAATGAATGTATTGGAAAAATTTTGATATATTAGATGATATAGCTAATTTATGTATATAAATATGAATAAAATTGGTAGATATTCCTAAGGTTCAAAACATTTTAGTGAAATTGGAACTAATGTTACATCATCCAATACCAAAACCACATTATTTTTGTATTTTCTCTCCAGTCGGTTGAGATTCTGCTATGAAAGTAGCTAATTTGGTCGTTAGCAGCTTTTGGTGTTTAAAGTCGATTTTGCAAAGGCCTATGATTCAGTCGACTGGGAATATTTGATAGATATGCAAAGAAGAATGAACTTCCCACCTCAGTGGCTTAGGTGGATTCGTGGGTGTATTTCTTCGGCTAAGGCTAATGTATTGGTTAATGGGAGTCCTTCCGGGGATTTTGCATTGGAAAAAGGAATTCGCCAAGGTGACCCCCTTTCCCCTTTCCTCTTTCTTATTGCTGCAGAAGGCCTGAATCTCCTGGCAAAAAGAGCGGTGAGCGAAGGGCTGTTGAAGGCTACCTTGGTTGGTGACGATGGGGTTGTGATATCCCACATTCAATATGCCGACGATACGGTGTTTGTTGTGGAAGGAAGCAATGAAAACGCGGCTGCTCTTAAGTGGTTGTTAAAATGTTTTGAGCTACTTTCTGGTCTGTCTGTTAATTTTGAGAAGTCGTGCGCTTATGGAGTTAACGTGGAAAAGGAGAGTTTGGAGGAGATCGCCGGGATCTTGGGCTGTAGAGTGGGGGAAGGACCGATTCCTTATCTTGGAATGAAGGTTGGCGGCAGGGTAAGGGGGCTCGAAGGGTGGAAAGAGGTTGTAGAGAAGGTAAAAAAAAAACTCAGGTGTTGGGATGCGAAATCTCTTTCTCTGGGCGGAAGGGCTACTCTCATACAAGCGACTCTTTCAGCCATTCCTCTGTACTGGCTATCCTTCTTCCGCTTACCTAAAACTGTGGAGAAGGAGCTCAGATCGTTGTTTTGCAATTTCCTGTGGGTAGGCTGTGAAGGTGTGAATAAAATTTCTTGGCTTAAATGGGAGGAGGTGTGCAAGCCAAAACAAGAAGGAGGACTGGGGATCAAGAATCTGCTCCATTTCAATCATGCCCTCTTGTGCAAATGGGCGTGGCGGTATCTGACGGAAAACGAGTGTCTTTGGGCCAGAATTATACGCTCGCGCCATGGGAAGCCTAGCTGGGTGAGGGGGCAAGTTTTTGGCAACAGTAGGGGTAGGAAGCCTGGTTGGTGGAAAAGTATTGTAGAGTTGGTGGAGGGGACTGAAAATAATTGGTTTTGGGAGAAAATGGTGGTGCGTCTTGGGGACGGTGGCGACATTCTGTTTTGGTACGGAGCTTGGACTGGCACGGCGCCATTAGCTGAACTGTTCCCGCGCCTCTTCAACCTTAGTAATCAAAAGGATGGGAGTGTGAAAGACATGGGTGACTGGATCAATGGCAGGTGGGCTTGGACGTTTGGGTGGCGCCGGGAGCTGTTTCAGAGAGAGCAAGGGAGGGAGAAGGAGCTGCTGGAGTTTATTAATAAATTCTCTCCCACACTTGGTACAGCTGACAAGTGGATGTGGGGGGATGAGAGCGCGAGATTGTTCTCGGTCAAAGAAGCGTACAAACATCTATGCACTGGAGGTAGCATCGTTGCCCCGAATAGGCCTCCGACGGTGTGTCTCAGGCTTGTTTGGAAGGCCCGAGCCATCCAAAAAGCAAAGATCATGGTGTGGCGCCTGCTGTGGAATCGGTTGCCTACAGCGGACAACCTCCGCAAGAGAATTGCACTGAGCGATGAGGAGAGCCGTTGCGGAGGTTGTAGGCTGGTCGTCGAATCTGCTGTGCATGGATTTTTGGAGTGCGAAAGGGCTGTTCAGGTGTGGAATCGAGTGGTTGCTTGGGTCAGGGTAAACTGGGCAGCTCCTCACTCTATCACGGAGCACCTACTGTGTTTCTCTTCTCTTTGCGCTGGGAAAAGATGGAGAAGGAAGCTTGGGGGTTGTGGATATGCACTATGTGGGTGTTATGGAGATGGAGAAATGAGGTAATGTTTGGAGGCAAGGAGTGGTCTGTATGTAGGATTTCGGAAGAGATCAAGTGTCGTTTTTGGTCGTGGTGTGCGAGTTGGGGAGAGGCGGAAGCATACCTGAGCTTCAAGATCTGGGCAAACAAAACTCTGGTGGAACAATGGAATAATATGTAATGTCCGTACTGTGTACTGGTGGGGATTTTGATGGGCACTTCTTGTGCTCACCTTGAGTTTTAATAATTACGTCTTTATTTTCGGATCAAAAAAAAAATGCATACTATTAAAATATATATTTATATATATATATATATTTATATATATATACTATTTTGGATTACTTGACATTATTTTCTTAAACGGTTTCCAGAGCATAAAAAAAATTATTGAAATATTAAATTATCTCCTTTCACGATAATTGTATCATCTTTTTTCTTTTATCTGTCTATTAATTACTCCCTCCGTCCACGATTTTTAGACTCATTTATTTTGGCACGCGTGGAAACTCGTAGTATCCCGTAGAAGAATTTATTTTACAAAAAATCATTTTAAAACCCATTATCGGCACACGTGGAAACGCGTGTCAAAAAAAATAGATCTGAAGATCGTGGACGGAGAGAATATATCACTTGTTTTTAGAAATATATCACTTTTATTTTTGGACATACAGTATACCGTATACATTAATTTAATTTTTTTACCCTTATTACAACATTTATTTACTAGAGAAACTATCACGGTCCACTTATTACTCTTAATTTAATGCTTACCACGTTTTTTATTTAAAAATATCTACACGTAACTCACAGTATCATTACAGATGTGAGGCACTTTCTTCACTAAAAAACGACCAAAAACTCTTATCAAAACCTCATAATGAAGTACTGTAGATTGATGGATTTTTTTTTTTTAATTGAAATTTTGACTCTTTCTGAAGAAAGAATTTAAAGCATTGTAACTTGAGCCTAATATAAAGGACATAATTATAATTATTTTAGCAAATATTGGCTCTTCTAGTTTTGTATGCTTCTAAGTACAGATCGATGCTTATTGGGAAAGCCAAAAACTTTAATGGTATTGTCTTTCTTTCAATTACTGTACATATGTAAAATGTGGATGTGAAGTGGGGGAAACCCCAATTTTAGGATTTGTAATAAACTTGTCGGATGGAGGAAATACTATTTCATTTCTTATTTTAACTAGTTTTGCGCCCGTGCTATGCACGGGTCAAGTATTTATTTATTATTTATCTTTTTTAATAAATTCCAAGCAATGATATCATTATTCGAATTTTAATTTGCAATTTTTATTTAACATATTGCTATACAAATTAAAATACACATTTAAACCAATATGTAATCTTTATTATAGATATATTAAAACACACGGTTCAATCAATTCCAGAATTTGTTTTTTAAGAAGTTTAAAAAAATTATATTAATTTCACATAAGTTTATTTAAAATTTATACACTTATAATTGTTATAGATTAAAAAAAAACACAATTATAAAGATGATTACTCTATAAACCCTATGTTACTCTCTAACCATATGTAGAAGAAAATGGCGGCATCTTCCTTCACAAGCCACTACTTGGCTTTTATATATATATAGATTTGTTGGCAATATTCATAATTTAAAAATAAATAAATAAATATTAAAAAAAAAAGTGTAAGGGTGAGATAAGTATTTCAACATTCACATATCCATGTTAAATTAACAAGTTTGATCCCTGCATCGCTAAAGAATCCCAAATACTACTACTACCTTCATCCCATATAAAATGTCCACTTTGAAATTGGATCACAAACCAATGCATTTATGTAATAATGTGATGTGATGGGTTGAAGTGATATTAATTTGGGGTAATAAAGTTACTTTTGGGATAATAAATGTACTTTTGGGCTAATAAAGTTATTTTTGGACTAATTAAAGTGTGATGGGATGGACTGAAGTGATTTTAATCCATACCACATTAGGAAAGTGGATTAAATTTTGGGATGACTCAAAGAGGAAATGTGGACATTTTATATGGGATGGAGGTAATATTATACAACAATGACATTTACTTAAAAATAATACTCTACTTTATGTTGATTTGTTAGCATGTTCTTCAACTTATATATAGGGGTATTCAATGGATTAGACTTTTATGATAATATATTTTATCAATCGATATTTTAGTTCAAAGAAAAAAAAATGATAGTAGATAGAGAATATATAAAAATATAAGGCTGCGTTATTATGATGCTTTTTTTGTGGTGCTCTTATTGGAACTTTCAATCATAATAGAAAAAATAATTTACCATAAAAAACAATTTTTTTTAGAATTCCAATATGAAATTTAATACAAACATAGCACATTCTACTAATAAAAAAATAAAAATAATAATAATAAGGACTCTGGATGACTCTATATTACCACTACACGAATACCTTGTGGCATAGAAAACAAAAATGTTAGTTACAACTCCACAACGTAATTAATTTTATAGTAACTAGTAAAGGATTAGACATCGATAGATAGCAAACGAAATGATTAGGTTTGGGTACTCAAAAATCAGGTAAAAATCAATTCATTCAGACATAATTTAATTACATTACACTTATTTGCAAAAAAATAGGTGAATGTAATAATTAGCCATCTCTGAAAAAGTAAAGGCTGGCAACTCTCCACAGGAATGGGAAGGAGATAAATGGTGTGGTCCAAATTAAATTTGGGGCAATCCGTTCCTTCCACAATTCCTATTTCAATAACTAAATACTACTATGTGAGTACTTTACTTTCTTTTTAACTTTATTACCCATATTATTTATGACACCACATTTGATCGTGAGTCTGTAAAAGAGTAACAGATAAGAGGCCTTTTTCTTTTCCTTTTTTATAAAAAAAAAAAAAAAAAAAAAAAAAAAAGAGTTTGCCTAATATATTTCTAATAATTATTTTTAAAGATATAATTATATCAGTATAATAATTCTAGAAAAACCCATTTAAAAGTTAAATTACTTAGTAGTTTTATCCTATTATTATAGCACTGCATAATATTCCAATATCTAAGTTGGTCTTTATTAAGTCATGAGGGCAGGAATTTCTATTTAATTAAATACTATATTAATTTCGTATCTAATTTAGGAAATGCGCGCCTAGAGGTTTCATTCAACGATAAGTAAAGAAAACATGCAATGTTTTTAGTTTTATGTGAGTACAACATTATACGCTCTCATACCCCACTTAACATGACTCCAGTTCTCGACTTATTGGTCGAAGGAAAATTGTCTTATAAATTCAGTTGTATTTCGTTGAAGAAAATAACATTAAAAAAATTGTTAGAACAATAATATACTTAATTAGGAGCATAATGCTCCCTTATACACTATGGACACATGTAATGTGTTTATTGTTGGTGAAATGAGACAATATCAATATCATATAGGCAATTGTAAACACAGATTTTACGTATTTAATATATAAATATGAATCTGTGTACAAATCCAAAATATTATGGATTAAAATGAGTTTAATGCGGGCTGCGATCTCTATTCTTCCTCTAATTCTTCTCTCTGAATATATTTCGGACAATCTTCGAACAACTTTTGAGATTTTTGGAGAAAATAAATCTCATTGATCTCCACGAACTTGATATTTGATTAATATGTCGTTTTTTCGGAGGGCAATCGCCTTATTTCCGAATCAAACACGGATTTGGAGACTTTCCGTAGAGAATACAATCGTGTCCAACGAAGAAAGCCTTGAATATGACAGAGAAATTGAAGGAAGCCTTCGAATATTAGAGAGAAATTTGTAGCGAATTCTAACTCCAATTTCTTGAACTTATAATTATGATTTATCTTGTGATCTTATGAGCTCTCCTAAGGCCCCTATTTATAGGTGTAGAAGTAGCAGACTTGATGGGCTTTTGGGCTCCATATTGGGCCAATGGCTGAGGTGGCGCGATTTGATTGGCTCCTTTAGATTTATTCATTTACTGCACATATTTGACACGTGGCAGCTTCTTATTGGCTAAAAATTCAACATGTATAAATATTAATTACATATCTATTTAGTATTGGAATTATACTTAATTTAATTCCAAGAATATAAATAGAAAATATGATTAAATATTTAATTCTTTATTTCCACGTGGCGTAATTTAATAGGCTATTAATTTTAATTGCCTACAGCAATATGATTTAATTTTTTAGATAGGATATAATATTTAGGGTATATATTTATAGTGAAATTATCAAAATGTGTATTGTCAAATCGATCGTAAACAGACTTAATATATCCACGATATGATAGGTGGGAGAACATTCAACCTTATAGTATGTTCTTTTTGATAGAAAAGAAAATGGACGGATAAGAAAAGAATGAAAATATTTTTTGATAGTGTGAATGATGCCCACGAAATGTGACTCGCATATCATATTAATTATGTGTTACAATTATGCATGTTATCTATCACGACAACCGTTTATCTTGAAAAAATCAATGAATTCAGATTGCTTCCTAGTTCTCACGACAGAATTGGTTCTTACATGATCCAATTCCTCTCTATATACCAATTTTGTCATGAGAACTATGAATCAATTTGAACCGTTAAGTTTATGTTGTCTGATCAAAAAAAAAAAAAAAAGATCAATAGTTGTCGTGATAGAAAACATGATCAAAACATTCTCATTTTCTCCATTTTTCTCTCCAAAATTTTTATAATTTCAATATGTCAAGTTGTTAAGACTCCTCCTCCTCCTCTTCTTCCGGCGAAATATACCAAATGTACGAACAACTACAACAAGGCATCGAAATTTGGTAAAAACATTGTGAAGTGCGACAAACTGAAACCCCGATGAAGATGAGGCGCCTGGTAGTACCGGCTTAGTGAATCAAGGAATGGTTCCTTCGTTTCAGGCGTATATGGAGCGCAATGCGACCTTACGCGATATGAACGAGCACGGCTATCTTGAGGCTGACTTAGTCGAAGAACTGTGAGCACGTTTTGGCCATAACTAGTATTTTTAATTCAATTTTTTAATTATTAATTTATGTAATTTGTTTGTTTAAATTAAATAAAAAAATTCTAAAATTTTAGTTTTTTTTTCAAATAAAAAAGCAGAAATTAAATAAATCAAATTGAAAATCGAATTAAAAAATAAATCTAAATACAATTTATTAAAAATAATAAATTAAATTTGAGAGAACACCGGAAAAGAGCCCATGCACTGCGTCCGATTTTGGAGTAGGACCCTCGCTGCTTGAAAAGTAGAAGAGAGCCCTAAAATGGGCTCTACAATGTGGATGCTGATTTAGGAACAACTGTCGGCAGCTGTCGATTTATAGAATAATAGTGGGCCGTCTATAAACCAGACGTCCAATCTATTATATTCACTCAAGATTGTAGTAATTGTTTGTTCAAGAAAAGGTAGAGGGAGAGATCGGATCGTAATTGTTCATTTGTTTGTTCTATCATATTTCAGATTTTTAATAATATTGCTATTATCAACACTATTTTGGATTTGTTATCTTCAACGCTACTAGCCCAGAATTGATTTTAAGTATTCTTATTTTATTTTTATAATTAAATTTATCAATATTTATGAAAGGTGAGGGGCATATCATAATTAAATAGTAGTAATAAATAAATGGATATGTAAAAGATAATAGGACAAATAAATATGTCAACTAAGTTGACATATAACATGTATATAATTAAATTTAATCCTTATTAAATTATTACTACCTTCATCCCATTACATTAGTCACATTCACTATTTGACACATTTTTTCACTGAAACCTAGTACGGGTTTTAAATATAATTTTGTAGTATTATTTTTTTACGAGATACTATGAGTGTCATAGTATTCCGTAAAAAAAACAATACTACAAAATTATATTTTAAAACACGTACTAGGTTTCGGTAGAAATACGTGCAAAAAGTAAATGTGACTAATGTAATGAGATTGAGGTAGTATATCCGTTTCTTGTTCTTGTAATAAATTGAAAAGGTAGAGCTTTTCATATAGTGCACTCTTGCAGTGAAATGGTGAAGTATTAGTCATGATATAAATAAATAAGAGAAAAGAACAAGACATTCAACTACTACTATTACTACTACATACCAAATCCTAAGCAAACTGATTTACGCCTTATGATTAATGGAAAGTAGCAGCAACTCAGCACCCGATTATAACATCAAAGTTATGTAGCCATTCTGGAAAAGAAGCAATTTGTCAATAGAAACACAATCCCAAGTATTTTATGGAACTGGTCTTCCACAACTATGACATAAATAAATAAATAAACAAACTGTCATCGTTTTCTCCAAACTTGTATTGAGAGATGGCAGCACCCAAATTACTGGCTAATATAAAAGCACACTTTCCAGGGTGTTTGGCCAAGCATATGTAAAAGAGCCTATAAGCTCTAGGAGCTTAGAAGATGTTTCAATAACGTATAAGATGTAGTGTTACAAGAGCTTAACTTGTCTAAGTGTTTGGATAATAGAGCTTATAAATACAAAAGAGGTTAAAATAATTAAAATATGAAAACTAAAATACTCCCTCCGTCCTCGATTTACTAACCATGTTGACTTTTTAGATAATTTTAAAGCTTTGTGATGATGGATTTAAAATCGAATTTTTAGAGTTTAGTTTTTTTTACAAGGTACTACGAGTGTTGTAGTATCGTGTAAAAAAAACTAATTTCAAAAAATTCAATTTAAAATACATCATCACGAAGCTCCAAAATCATCTAAAAAGTCAACAGGGTCAGTAAATCGAGGACAGAGGGAGTATTAAAAAACAAAACATTGAAATCTTATTATTTGATAAAACCAAATGGGAGTGTATATGGTGGAAATATAAAAAAATAAAATAGGGATATATGGTGAAAAAGCAAGATTTTGAAATACTTAAGTTGGGGCGGATAAACTTATTTTTAGAGCTTAGTTTGCCACACTTTTAAAGATCTTATAAGCTCTCAAACAGCTTCTAAGTAGCTGCCAAAGATAGTTTTGTGACATGTAAATTTCGTTGAATTTACATGATCAAAAAGCTAAGCATCTTAAAATAAGAATGTAGCTGCCCAGAAGAAGGAAAATAGGGGGGATTTGAACACTTACAATTATATTTGACAATGGCACCAGGAATTTTCTTATACTGAGATTTCCAATCTAAGTCCCCTTGGAATTATTCTGCATTTTATAGATTAAATAAGTATAGAATGGTGTACTGCATCAAAACAAGTAGAGTATTTACTTTGTTGCAGTGTAGGGGCATATATTGATCTGCTAACCGAGCGGAGTTCTCAAACAAGCACAAACCTACCCACGAATATCTGGTCCCGGATGAGCAAAGATACAGAATGTGTTACAGTAACCTACAAGATTTTACGCTAGCTACGAAGTGATGAATGGAAGTGAAATAAGGCTATAATATTATATCACTCTTCAACAAATGATCTACGTGGCTTCACTCAAAGTAAGTGAAGACTGGCGGGATTGTAATTCAGTTTGTGCATCCCAATGGCATTGAGCATAAGTAATGCAAACGTGAAAAAAGGCGTAGTAATGTTTATAGCAAATGAAATATTTGGAGTGGCCTAGTTGGTGGAGTAGGTGATCTCATGGCTGAAAGATCATGAATCTTACGACCTCCTTCTAGGTTGAGCTACCAAAAGAGCACTTATGTTCTAAAATAAATATTAAAAATATCATGTATGGTATGCTTAAAATATCATCATTCAGGAAGACGAAACTATAGGCTATAGAGCAAATTTTCATTCACTTAAAAGATTAAAACTGGCAAGCATATTTTGGAGAGAGTAAATTTCACTTTAATGATCTGAAATCATACAATTCCAGACATGCACAAACAATTGGCATAAATATACAAAGAAATGACACTCAGACACTCAGATAAAGATTGCTAATAGACTATGCACAGAACCCAGGATATAAGTCCATTCCTTTATACTGGCATTCTGAGGTTGACTGCATATTACTGGAATTTGTATACCACTTATTAAAAGATATTGAGAATTATTTTTAATATTAACTTATCTATTATTACCTTTGATTCCAACAAAGTTTTGCTGTCGCTGTAGTACTGATTCGGATGATTGATTCCCTGATCACAAGATGCCCCATGAACAGCTTCAAACGTTAAGGTACATGCCAACTGCATGAAAATCCTCAGGTCAGTACTCATACCCAAAAGAGAAGAGGGAACAATGGAAATACACGAGCAACTTTGGTAGCAAATAATCACCTGATAGTGTCTATTGCGCACTTTATCCATCACATCCTCCATTGCCCTGCTACCTACTCCCATCTTATTAAGTGCTGCTCTCAAATTCTCCTCACTGCTCAAGCAATACTATTCGATCAGATTATCATGAAAATGAGAAGGCAAATGTAATACAAATTGCACGGGGTAATAGTATGCAAATAGACCATCTTTCTGTGGTTTTTGTTAGATAAAAGTAGCTGAGCTGAGTCAGATTCATTATTCACTCAGATAAAGCTGGTAGGTTCTGAGATCATTTGATATCAATTTTATCCAAACACCGATTACACAGTTTTGTAAAATTTTTTATTCCAACAAACCCAAAGACATGAACATCAATGAAGACGCTACTTAGCTTTTAGTGAAATAAATTTCAACAGATGCTTATCAATTATTAAAGCTCGTGCCAGTCAATGCTGATCAATGATTGAAGCTCGTGATATCAATGATTAAATCTTCATACAGTGAGTGAAGTAAATTAAAAATCAAGAAAAAATATTCTTGCAATCTATATATGAGAAACAAAAGGCTGCAGCAGTGCATCTATCTCTTATTAGGCAGAAATTGAACAGCTATGTTGTCTCGGGATTCAAGAGCAATTAAAAAAATCTTCAACCAGAAAATTGTCTACAATCCAAATTGCAAATAATTTGAAAAAGCTGTTTTGTTTAATTAAATGGAGATGTCATGATGCGCTTTCAAGTTGGAATTTAAATGTTCAGTTCTGCTTAGAGCTTGGCAAAGATTCAGTGGCACCATATCATAAAAATTGACCTGAAATGCCGATAAGGACACCCATGATGATCTCCTACACCTGGTTTTGATGATATTATCTTTTGACATGAATAGGGAGTGTAATCCTGCACCATTGATGGAGACATTTGAAAAAGATACAATTCCACTAGTAAAAATATAAGAACAAGTAAAACATAGAAGATGCAATTTTATTGCTTTTAAATCATGAAACTGTCACCATCAGTGAAGAAATTAAATAATAATAGACATACGATGGGTGTATGGAGGGTGTTGTCTTGGCTGTTTTAGGTTGCATGTATCATAAATCAGGGAACAAACTTATGAGATCTATTCGAGAATTCTTTTACTCCCTTGTTTCTTCATAGACAAAGGAGATTATTTAATACTATAAGACTTTCAACAGTTACTACACATGTAACAAAAGAAATTATAGCTTTCAGAAAATTGTTAATTAGATTAAAGAAAAAAGTATCGACTGTTGAA
The DNA here is from genome assembly GCA_001642375.2 of Mentha longifolia. Taxonomy (NCBI): domain Eukaryota; kingdom Viridiplantae; phylum Streptophyta; class Magnoliopsida; order Lamiales; family Lamiaceae; genus Mentha; species Mentha longifolia. The sequence goes on from CM038121.1 coordinate 16,630,252, forward strand.
GGAAAGCTTCAATATTGAACTTCATATAGGTTGGTAATAACAGAACCAGTGGAAATGAATTACCGTCCTCTTCCCTTCTTTTCCATAATTATGTCGTATGCTGTATGCATATTCCTTGTCAAATCTTTCAGCACCAACCTAGCAATGAAACATAATCCACACATGATTTCAATCTGGAAGCATATCAAACAATTCTCAACCTTCTTTTCTTCTACAGTATTTCATTAATAAAATGCCAAAACTGACTTAGGAGAACAGAAGAATCAAGGAGTGTGAAGCAGGTCCATTATACTATGAATTGTTTGGCAGGCATAATTTTGAAAGCACAGAAGATCAGTATAACCAACAAATTTGTAGAAACCAACATGCACATCTGATAATGCCATAATTAATAAATAAAAATGAACATATGATATCTTTCCGACATGATAAATAGCAGAGATGTGTTCACTCAACCGATTAGAATCTTCTTGAAAAGAAATTGAGCAAATTATGTGAGTTTGCATCATGCGAATGATATATTCTTTATCCGATACTGAAGCAGGAGAAATACAATTAAAAGAAAATCTGAATTGTGATTACCTTTCTGGAAAATTCTGCTTTCCAAAATGCTAGAGCATCATCCAGCTTGAGCCCAACACCCTAAGAACACATGCAAAAAATATCACTGCCAAAATAATTCCACAAACTTCTTAGATGGCTTTCAAAATTCAAGCAGTAATTACTTTCTCAAGTCTCACATATAAATATAGACAAGTAATATCTTATGTATGGTAGTATATGAGAGAAAGCTTCAACATCAAACAGCAATACGACCAACATTTGGCGTGGTGATTTTGAACATTCAGCAAATTTGTTGACAAGCATAATTTTGGAGATGTTTATAAGTAAAGTGAATCATAATTTACTAAATTTCATCAGTCACTCTTTATGCAGCCACAAAGAGATGACAACTATCCTCTTCAATTACACATTTTTAACATTACAAGCACACACTCGCCAACTCTCACTACTTAAGAGAGAGAAAGAGAGACAGACAGACACAAGCTCTAATCCAAAACAAATTACTTCGGAACAAAAGTTTCCTAACAAATGAACTGCATGCATACTGAGATACCAAAACTGTTCTTGATATATGAAAAGATAACTGGCATTTATGCATGAGCAAGTATATATATATATATATATATATATATATATATAGAAGTAACAGACCTTAAGAAAGAGACCGAGTTGCATACGCCCTCCATGCTTCAAGTGATGATCCTCCCTAAGCTGGAAATTAAGGAGCAGACAATGAAAACACGTCAAAACACCAACAGGAAAAAGAGAAACAAACCATTTTCACAACTGCAAACCCACTTGTTTACCTTTTCAAATAGATAACGCATGCAGAGAGGGAATGAACTTCTAGCAATTTGATCAATGTCCTTCAGCGATATCTCTGCATAGTCTTTCGGCTGCAGTGGCACATGATATGTCAATCAACTAATTCTGATATGAACATATTATTAAGTTATCCTTTCCAGTTACCTGGCTATAGTCAGGACCAAAGTAACTTGTGGATAAGGCTTCAACAATCTAAGTAAAGCAAAGAAAGTTAGATGCTGTAGAAATCTGTAAATGGATTGATAAAAAAGAATCACTTATGGATACCGACAGGAGTCAGGCGGTCCTTCTCTTGCTCTCTGATCATTGATGTCCATTTTCTGGAAGCAAATAAAGGTGTGATATAAGAGAATATGATCTCATGCTCTAATAAATTTGCTTACTTTAAAAAATAAGAAATGCAATAATTGTAGCCAAGAATTGAGGACCTATTAGTTAGTACAAGAGCTTTTGAAAGATGGCTGCGATATTGAGTCATGAGGAGGGAAACCACCTGCAAAGAAATTCAGATTATTACAACCAAGTGATAGAAACAAATTCATGATAGAAACAAATTCACCTCTGCATAGAAAGTGGTTTGATCAGAACATTCACCTGATTCATAGCAACATAAGCATACCCCTTCATGATAAATACTCGTCGAGTTGCAACAAGATCAGGAACTAGTTCAAATGGCACCTTATGTTATAAGCAAGGAAAATATGATGCAATAAAGCAGAAAGTCAGTCAGACCAATATACAATATAATGAAGCCAGGTCACATTTTGTATTGTATTCTACTGTTTCACCATACTTCATGTTAACAGAATCTAACTTTAACTTTTCTAAGCATTATGAAACTACTCATTTTGAATAAGACGAAGTTAATAATTACCTTGTAATATATGGTGTCAACTGCGATGATAAAGATATAAAGGAAAATCAGTAGAAGCAATAAATTTGTCACAAATTCAAATGCGGCTAAATATTTACATACCACTGGAATTTGTAGAGCGTGCTACTTGGTTCAATTTGTCTTTAACATTCTGAAAATAAACCATAGGAAAACTTACTGTATTATGGAATACGCTAGTATGACCGTTCATATATGGTGGTACTATATTGCAAAAAGCAGCATAATATTACACGTAATATTATTGTCTCTTAAGAAACATGTTATAATAGCATTATTTACCTCATATTCTGCATTGCTTACAGCTTTGTATGGCAGGTCAAACTCTGCAAATAATGCTCTCTAGAGAAAAAAAAAACACAGATAAAAGAGGTCGGTCACCTAATAAAATTATTTCAAGAATAATAGCGCATGCAGAATATTATCTGAGTACATTAATATCACACCTGAGCATCAGAAGTTTCAAGTAGAAAGCGATAGCGAAAAAGTGTTGTCTCCATTGAAAGGAACCATCTCCTTAATTCCTCCCTTCCAAATAATCAATAGGAAAAATTTGTAAACTAAGTCATGCAATTCAGTGGAGCAAGAAATGCAAGCGGGGGAGTAGGAGGACAAGTATAGGTGTCTCTTACTCTCTGCAGTAGACAAGGCGCAGAACAAAGTGTGAAATGATGTCCTTGTTGATAACTTCAGATGCTTCTGGGTGACTCATGTTTGCCTTCCATAAATCTTTTACCTGTATTGTAAACCACGAATACCAAAACAGCAGAACCATAAAAACATTTCCCATCTGTTATCTGAAAAGTGTCATAAAAGACACAGCTAGAAAGAGTTTCAATCTTACCAGATTTTCCATCTCGTTTGGTTTCTTCCCACGGGATAGTCCGTCAGAAATTCCTTTGAGAACTGCACAGAAATATCAAACCATTTGAGATAAACTCATAATTTCCCAATTAAAGAACCAGTTGTCACAAGAAACAACAGCATCCATTATCAAGCAAAGACAACCGCTAGAACATAATCCATACAAAAAAACCTCCAGGAGATCATGACATTTTACTAATGCAGAACACCAGCCCTCAAAAAAACCCATAAATTTACAAGAACTTATTAAAATTTAGGCACGAAAGCCCAAATATTCCAAGAATTACTTTCATAGACAGTATAGAAACTATGTAATCAAGCAAAGGTCCAACAAAATTAAAGACTGCTCGTCAAATTTCAATCCCCTTCCTGATTAGTCGAGCCGTCCTGCTCTATGAATACAAAACCCCAGAAAATGCAAAGGCTATCAAAATAAATAATATTCCATTCAAAAGCAGCAAAGTCACCCACAAGTTTCAGTTTCCAAATCTCAATAAGAACTTGACACAATAAACTAGAAGTACTCTTTTAACAACTAATTTAATTTATACAAGCTCAATCCGACAGATCCAATCACAAAATAAGAACGCCAAACATCAATCACGCACAGAGAAGCAAATAAACTAACCTCGAAGGCGGTGAACAGCATAGAGCTCAAAATCTTCGAGGCGGACTTCAAGCTCCGGCGACGTGCGGTAGAGCGGGATGGTCGGAGCGGCGTCGCGGGCGGAGGATTGCAAGGATTTCCTGCGTGAACCGACGATTTCCATTTCGAAAAGGGAATTAAAGGTGGTATGGGGTGAGGGTGGAAGAAGGCAGAGTTCCAATCTCAATCTCAAAAGAAAACGCGCATACTGTGTCTGTGACTGTGGCTGTGTGGGGGAAGGGAAATGGCGGGAAATGGTTCCCTCCACTTTGTTTTTACGTCAAAAAAGCCCATTTGATAAAAATTGTTCGCAGCCCATTTTTATGACTTGTTGCGTCCATACCACAAATTTGTCGATCCATTTCTATCTATACAAATAGACAAAAACTTGGGTAAGGTCGGCCATATAGTGTGGCCGGGTCAAAGTGTCAATCTTTATACAGCAAAAGTGTTAATTTATACGAATAAAAGTGTCAATCTTTAACATAATTATTTTATGAATAAAATGTCAATTTTTAAAAGTGTCAATCTTTATACAGATGAGTGTTAATCTATATGAATAAAAGTGTCAGTGTTTTAGCCGTCTGCACGATGCCTCTTACTGACCCAAGTGTGTCCCTACAAATAAAGACTAGCCTGTCAATCATTATTAATTTTATTCGAATCTTCTATTCCAATTCCATATTTATAGTTGTCAATTGGGCTAGACAGCCCCGCTCGGCCCAGTCCCATGTGAGCCCACATATATTTACGTCTTGGGTAATTCTAAACACAGCCCCCAAATTACTCCGCATAGCCCCCAATTTAAACAAAATAATAATATAATAATTGATTTACAAGTTTAACCCTCTAGCCCTAAAATTAAAATCCTATTAGTAATTTTCATCAGCATAGCCCTCAAAGCATTCGTTGGTTCTCTGCGTCTGCGTCCGTAATCTCGCTGAAGCAAATTTATTTGTACAGCCGCATAAAATCATAAAATTTGAAGGGAAAAAAAATTGAATTTTCAAATTTTAATGTTCTTGGTGAATTGACACAACAAAAACACATAGACTCTAGCTAAATTCCTAAAATTTATAACGCACCAATCATTTTTTTTCCGTAAGATCAGATCTTATGATTGAATCTCTCAAAATCCTCATAAGAATGTAGAAGTGTGAGTTTGGTTTGCTATAATTCGTCCAGTGCGTTGGAAGAGAAGGATTTTAATTTTCTGAAAATGCACACAGTCCATGGCTATAGAGATGAAACTAACATTTAGTTGGGGGGACGTGGTTAAAATTGTAAATTCATGATTATTTTATTTTTATTTTTTAATTAGGGGGGCTGTGGGAGTAATTTGGGGGTTGTGTTTAGAATTACCCTTAGGTCTGCCAGGGATGGGCATGGGTAGGAGGTTGTAGTTTTTCTTGAAATTATTTTTTTCTTTTACTAATATTTTTGTTAATCTTATGCTCGTTTTTTGAACAATAATATCATAATTTTTTTTGGCCTCGAGTTGAAAGAGACCGATCCAAGCTTGATTATAATGAAATTTCTAAGTTTCATCTATTGATTTAATAAATCATTATAAATGCCACATGAAAATTGAAAATATCTCAATTTGAAATGGGCAAGAAGTGTGTCTAGATTAGGCTTGGGATGTGCTTGATATCGATCTAGTCTTGGGCTAAACCTAAGTTTATAAAAACAAAAAAAACCCAAAATTAGCCAATTTTGTAATAGTGGCCCAGCCAGCCAATTTCGTAAGAGTGGCACAGCCCATTAAACCCACCTGATCAAACAGGTTAATACTAGTCCAGCCCATACTAGGCTGCGCCGAGCTGAGCTAGGTTAGCCTTACCCAATTGACAAGTATATCCGTATTGCATCACCTAACGATGAAAATGCCACCACCGAATACGTTCGAATTTGACGGTATCTTGCAATAATTGCCAAACAAAATAAGCAACGAACAATCAATTGCCAGTAAATGAACTAAACATAGCAGATACTTGCAGATGAATATACTAAAAAGAGGAGGCTTCTTTTATTTACTTTGTTCCGTTCAGTCTCTTAACAAAATGGTCCCATCTCTAAGCAGAACTTGAGCAAGTATCTCAAGACCTAATTTGTGACATAGCCACAGACTACAAAATTCGGGTAACCATACATATAATATATATATATATATATATATAGGTAGCAGTCCTCGGATCTAATAATCTATATAATTCTAAATTGTTCTTCACATTACAATCTACAACCCTACTCTACTTGGCAGACGGGACCACACTGCGCGTTCTTGTAAGAAAACCTGATAATTTTCCAAAAATCCGACTACTCGAGCTGCTGCTGATATCCGTTTCTTCAGAAGCACCAATCCCATTTAAACCGGGAGGACTGCTTAGATCTGACACTTCAACATCATCCAAATTTCCATACAGCTCCTGCACAAGTCCAGCATCAGAGGATTCCCGGCAAGGCTACAACAGGACAAAGGATAAAAAGGACATTTAATTACCTTGAGGCCTGAAGCAGGACCCGGAGGCTGAAATGAAGCCGTTTTCTTAAGTGATCCACTAGCAGTAGTAGATGGTGACGGTGGCTCACCCAAAGCCTTGATTGGCAAAGATGCAGTCTGGAATGCACAAACAAGTAATCTAGATCACTTAATATACAACTCCTACTGTATCTACCAAAAACTAAACATGAGGCTGTCTAATTTTTATTTTTCTGAAAAGGCTGTTTTTCTAGCAGTAGGATCAATCCATACTGCTGTTACTGTATAGGAGCATAGATTTTTATCCAAAAAAGAAGGGAAAAGGGGCAAAAGAATGAATGGGACGAGTGCTGATCAGTGAATTAGGACTTGCAAAAATCTACTGCATATAATTTGGGTGAAAGAAAATGGTTCGAAATTGATACAAAAAAGAAGTGATTCAAATCAACCCGCATCATTTGTATCAATAATTTTGTATAATTTGCTGAAATAGTAGAAAACATCAAGATTCGTCTCTCTCTCTCTCTCTCTCTCTATATATATATATATATATATATAAGAGTTTGCATGCAAATAAATCCTAATGTGAGAAATACGAAATATGCTTAAAGCTATACAAAATTATACTCATGGTACATAATTGTGCTTATAAGCACAAAATAAGCTATAAGCACAATTATGTGCCATAAGCATGATTTTGTATAGCTTTAAGCATATTTCGCATTTCTCACATTAGGATTTATTTCTATATGAATCAAACTATATATATATATATATATATATGTGTGTGTGTGTGTGTGTGTTTGTGTGTGTGCGCGCACAATAGATGTGCCATGCTTTTATTTTCCTAAATTCAACATTGATGGAAATTTGGATGCATATTTTACCCTTGATGGAGATACTTGTGGCATTTCAAGAGCTTGCCTGGAGGAACTGGATGCATCTCCCTACACAATCACACTATGGTTAGGATAGTTTCATTATAATTTGCAGATAGGAAAGATAGAAATATTATATTCTCACCTCAATTTCATGAATGTTTATGTTATTTCCCACATTGTATGCATAACCTACCAATTTTTCAACTCCACTGTTCAGTTGATTCTGCACAGATGTTAAAACATTAAGTAGCCATCGTTTTGCAGAAGAATGACAACTATATGCAACTAGGAGACAGAATGCTGGATGTCATAGTGGACAGTACCTGTCTGACTTCTATCCTGCTTATCTTAGTTTCCTGTGACAAGAAATCATTTAAGCTTTAATTTCTGACCGTGAATCAAGAGTAAATAAGCATCACTATATTCAAACAATATACAAAGAGTTACATATTGGAGATGTGAGGGGAGGGATGAGTTACCAGAGACCGCACTACATGGTGAACGGACTTGAATTCTGAACCAATCTTTTTCACATCACCTCTTAGACCAGACACCTGTGGAAATTTCACGATTAGTAACTTGACAGGATTCAGGAAAAGCAAGAGTTGTCTGAGCCACTAATGAGGTACTCCGTATTAATTTTGCCTGACCTCCTCTTTCGTAGCATTTGTATTATCAGAAACCTCGTCAATTTTACAATCTACTCGCTCTATTCTCGAGGACAGGTGCTTTTTAGTAACCTGCAAAGTTAAAGAAAGTTAACGCGGTAGCACTATCCAAATCAAAGCACCAAATGTATTTACTCTGCATCCCATGTGATACATTGCTCAACTTTAAAGATTCTTTAATTGAACAGGAAAAGAAAATATAAATACAGTATAGGGAGATAAAAGGCACTCTAGAGTCTAGACAAAGGATCATAAGCAGCAAACAATCTGTGAACAGTCATAGTTACACATGAAATATCCCACCACTCAAACCCAATACTTGCCATGCAATAGAATAGTGTGGCAGTTGGTACATAAATAAATCTTCTACATTCATGCAAAAAATACTGCAATTGCAGCCAGTAGTGTAGTACCTGGTACACATGGTCTATAGATGCATAACAAGTCTCAGCTTCTTTAAACAAGGCATTTGTAGAATGAATGCAAATGGTGCACATCCTCTAGAAACGCAGTATAAATTGATGAAAAATTGCAGGAAAAGTAGCAAATACACCCTCAAAGTTGACACCCCTAACGCGTATCCCACCCCAATGTATCGATTGGAGCGTATCCCACTCCAACGTACTTTTAGTTGGGCAAATACACCCCTCATCTAAAATCACCTCAACAGCCATCGCTATTTATCAAAAAAAAGAAAGAAAGAATCAATTTTGACAATGATTGCTGCTTGGCTATTACGAAGCAATCCTTAATGAATTGATCGGTACGCCTCCTTTGGCTAAGAAGTTAGCTCAGGAAAAAAGCCATCGCAAGCTATCTCTGCATAAGAGAACAATCTTGGAGGCATCCTGAATGAAGGAGACTTGTGTTGGCATATGGAGCACAACGGAGGTGGGCCCAGAGTCGCTTTTCTTGATAAATAAATCACTTCCCTCAAATTGCAGTTGAAACTCATCCCATTGTTGTAGCTTGGTGATCCAAATGCTGCTTCTTCTTCGAGTCTGCGGGGACTTAATGGTACTGCCTCAGACATAGAGTTGGGATTCTCGATAGAATAACAAACAAAACAAAGAATATTGATCTTGTTTGATCGCAATTCTCGTTGGAATTACAAATTGTGATGTTCCAAGATCAGAGTCTGAGAATAACGGCGTTTGAGGTAGCGTTAGACAAAGGGTCTATTTGTCCAACCAAAAGTAAGTTGGGGTGGGATTAGCCCCAAACAATATGTTAGAGTGGGATACTCATTAGGGGTGCCAACCTTAAGGGTGAATTTGCTACTTTTCCCAAAAATAGCTAAGAAAATAAACAACAACGACTCACTTGTAGAGGAGGTAAAAGATCACACTTGCCAAAGAAAACTAAGTACTCCCTCAGTCCCACTATACAAGTCTCATTTACTACTTTGGGTTGTCCAGCTGTACTTGTCCCATTTCCAATAATAGAAATGTTTTTAAGGCAATCTTAATTAAACAAACTCATCTGCATGTACTGCGGTATAATTTGAATTGCAACATTTTAAATTATCATAACTTGTCCATGTATTCTCCGGCCTTTTACGATTTTTGTGTCAAATTAAAGGTCTCGGTATAAAGGATCTATGATGTTCTACTTTTCAAAAAATGAAATCTGCATTAAAATGGTAAATAATTAAAGTAAATTTCTTAATTCGTGTGCCTAAAAGTTTTGGGACTACTATAATGATAAAGAGGGAGTATGAAGTATCATATTGCAATTTCAAATAAATACTGAAGAAATTTTCCAAAATTCATAACTGTAGTAATGTACTAAATCATATAAAATCATTGGATGCTAGAGAGAATCCTCATGCAAAGAAAAGTAACAGTCGGCATTTAAACAAGTAAACTTCAGAAATGAAATCCCGACAATAACGAGCTCAGAATTAAAAGCTTACTTGAATTGAAGAGTACACAGTCTCAAGTTGTTTAGCAACAGATGAGCATGCATCATTTAAACCACGCCTTGTTGCAAACATCATATCAGAAAGCTTCCAACCCTGCAAGTGGAAATATTTAAAGTGTCAATTATCAGCCAAGAAAGTAGAGGTGGTGAAATCTCCATGACATTCAGAAAAGGTTTATATATCCGACATAACAGCACAAAAAAAGAAAAGAAGATAAAAAAAGGCAATGTTAACACTTAACAGCAAGTTTCAAGATATATGTAATATGTATAAAATCATAACATTGTATATCAAAAAGAATGAGCAACAATTAGTTGCATATATAAGTGTTACTGCACCACAGTCTTTAATTCAGAGATAAGCTCTACTAATCATTTAACAATTGCACCAATAAAGATATAACCTAGAAACAAGCAAGACTCGTATCTCGACAAAAAGAAAACAAGGCATAATTTTAATAAATAAATATGCGGAAAAAATGTTCCAAATAATCTTAAAGTGTTTTATTAGAGAAAATCATAGTATGAATTACCTTCCACCAAATGTAGCCATATCCAACAACAATAGTGATAACTACTACGCCATATTTTCCCGATGCTGTAAAAGTAGGAGAAGATTCATTCAGCAAATAGTATTATTTGATCATTTCCCAACGGAAAATGCTGTTAAGGTGAAGATCTAGGATTTTTTATTTACTTTATACATAGAAACAGTAATTGAGTATTAAAACAAAATAAGCCCAGCTCTGCTTTTACTTTGGCTTATAGCAATAACATAGGTAGTAAAACTAGTGTTACAATATACTGAAAGAGAGCATGCAGCATCTAAAGAGAAGATGCCAGTACGAAACCAATTTCAATCATAGTAATCTTCGAAAGGCCGCCAGACTCTTCCCACAGAAAAATTTGAGCATTGTCAATTTCATTAAAAAAAAAAGAAAGAAAAAAAAAGATGCATATATACCATTGAAAGAAACTAACAATGGAATTGATGATATCTTATGTAGAACAGTGCATTGCCATTTTCCAATATATTATGTTGCACATAATCAAACTGGTGGTAAAGAGAAGGTGATATCTAAAGCTCGGCAAAACGTCAGCAAGGAAAGAGCGGGCAGAATAAGAAAAATAGAATGGGATCATTGACAGCTGAACTGCATTACCAATCATATGTAGCATGCAACAAGTACACAATAACATAAACTAGGGATGATTTCAACAAAATTGATGATGTATCATTGCTGCATGAAACAAGTACTCAATAACATGCATCAAAGGTTATTCCACGACAAACATTGATGAAATGACAGTAGCTATCATTTCGTCAAGAATTGCTACCTGAACGTTCTCCAGTAACAATCATAACAGATCTATTTGATGCCAAAAGTTGCAGCTCTTCTCGCAGGCTGTTAACCTGAGAGAGTCCGTTAAGAACAGTTAAATAGTGCAAGACAAAAGATAAAAGTTGAGGTCCATCTGAATATGGGAAAAGACCTCTCCAAAAGACAAGAGAACAAGATTAACTCCAAACCTGTTGCATCAAAGAATCATTGCGGGGTTTGGGTTGGGGAGCACTTGAACCCTCTTGTTTAAGTCCCTTGAAAGCAATCTGCCAATTAATGCAAGGATGTTAAAAATAAGTGAAAGGATGGTTCCAGTAAAACTAATAATCCACACTAAATCGAACTCCAAATAAAACCCAAAGCTGAAAGTACCTTGAATGCACCAGTAAAAAAATCCGAAACGGTAGATATCCGACCCTCCTTAGCAGCAAGAACCGATCCCACAAGGCCTGCAAATGTAGGGACACCTCAGTAAAACAATCCTAAACATGTATATCTTCATTCTCAATCTCCCCATCCCTTTAATTACAAGCAAATCGTTTAGCTACAATTTCTCAACATACTATCAAAATCAATCCAACACGAAGGTGAAATCATCAGGGCCGTATCCAAAATTGTTCAATAACAAACCCTAAGCATCAATCACGAACTACAGCACTAGAGATCAATCCAGACTCCAAAACTAATAGTCAAACACATAAACACACACATAGAAACGGCACTAAATTAACATAAGCTTCAGAAAATTAAACACATCAATAAATGCATCAAGCGTGAATTAAGAGCAATTGACCTGCACCAACGATAATGGTGAGCTTGCCGAGAGGTAGCGCCATCGCCACTAGGCATATAAAACGGGCGACTTGTACAGAAATTAGCAAAAAAAGCCGAACATCTGAAAAAAAAATCGTCAAAGGAAAAAAGAGGGATCGAATTAATGAAAAATAAATATGCAGATACTCCGAGAGTGAAGGATGAGAGAAAGGGGGGAGAGAGAGTTGGAGTGGAGAGATGGGGAATGTGAAATTGAGCAGCGAAACCCTATTTTTTAGTATTGGAAGCTATGAAAATTGGAGTGGCTCTAGCTCTCAACAAAACTTGGCTCAGCCCTTCGATGCCTTGCGCCCTAAGATGCCCATTTATATGGTTTAATAACTTATAGAG